>JBBBDQ010000613.1:600000-1075000 GCA_037127315.1 Ascarosepion bandense | reverse complement strand
TCAGGAAGAGACAACTGAAGTTCCTGGGACATGCAATGAGGAAGGAGAGCCTGGAGAACCTGATACTGACTGGATAGATAGAAGGAAGGAGAGACAGAGGAAGGCAGCGGATAACATATTTGCAGGGTCTGATCAGGTGGATGATGGAACGGGGGTTGCCAGGAGCAACAGGAACAAACATACTAAGAGCCACAAGCGATAGGGAGACGTGGAGATCCATGATCGCCTACGTCCTGAAGGGACAGGGCACATAGAAGAAGAAGAAGATCAAGGATGAATTTTTTAAAACTTTATATGAATATATAAAGTGTTTGCTGCCTAAATACACCCCCCCACACATACACACACACATATGTAAATTACACACAATGGAGCAGAAAATAGGCATTGAAAAGAAAAATGCACAGTGTCTCATAAGAGATGAAATTCCAAATAAGGTGTGTCTTCCAGTTGGCCACTAGCTTAAGTTTCCCACGCGTAGAGATATGCAAACTTCAGGCGACTGACGTTGTTTACTCTTACGCGAATTCCGTATATCCACCGCTGCGAACCCGAAATATTTAATATTATGTAGTCATCATCTGTGTTGAGTACAGAAATATCTGACAGGCTGAAGCATACAAAAAAGAAACTGCATTCGAAACGCATGAATGAAACACCTCCCCATGTCCACTAAAACTACTCGATAGCGCAGATCACAAGGTCAGATCAACGGAAATGAAGCTGAAAGATTGTAACGCCGATCGTCCAAATGGGAATGGCTTAACTGCCTTCTGAGCCTATAAAATTCGAAATCAATTATTATGTTAAGAAAGTCACAAAAAAGATTTCAGAAGGTTAAAAAGGATAAGAAGAATTAAAACGGGGGATTGGTCAGTGAGGAAATATTTTAAGGAAGCTGGTTTTGTAAATATAAACAGAGGAAAGAAAAACAACCCACCCAGATTATGACCTTTAAATAATTGTCGTAAGAAACATATAAGTTGGACCAACAAGCACGTGAAGACAGACTAGTATATAAAATAACAATTTATGTTGAAAAATCTGAGGCCATCCAAAAAGGGCGTCAGTATTTAAGTTATTTTGTAACTGCATTGGTTATATTTCGTGCATATCGATCATCGAAGTTAAGCAACGTCGAACCTGGTCAGTGCCTAAATTGTTGATCGAATAGCAAGTGCTGTAAGCTTGGATGTGCGGGTGGTGTAATGGGGAACGGCTCGGAATTAGAAATTGGAGAGCAGAGTTCCAATTACAATTGGGTTCATTATATTCACTTACGTGCAAATCCATTGAGAAAGGTATGAAAACACCTCTTCTAACCCCACCAGCTATGAGTTAATCAGTAAAACTTGTATCCCTAAAAAATTATGCACCTCCCAAATTCTTATAATCTAAAAATATGTCCTAGCTGTAAATAACCTGAAAAAGGTCGATAAGCCGTAACAAAGAATCAATCAATTCTACATCAGTCAGTTATGTGCCATACGTGAGACAGGCTGGGGCGATCATGTCTCGAAAGAGACATGACTGACTGGGCAGAAGATTATCCCACAGTGGGTTGCCATTGCTTTCTGCGGTAGACTGGTTGGTTATAGAACCCAATCTGTCCTGTTATTTAACCAATAACTGGAAGGAATAGACGGATCAATACCCTTACCAAGGGTATTTGTGCGTAAGTGATCACATAAGTGATCTAAAATATTTGTAACTAGTGCTTCAGAAATAATTGCACGTTTTAATTCATTCAAGGTAAAAGCATTCTATCTTATTAATGAGATACGAGTCGTTGCTGTGGTAAAAGAAAACATGTTCGCTTCTTGGCAGTTAAATAGCACAGTAGCAAATAGGGGGGATCAGACTGAATGACCAATACTTATTTTAAGTTAAATGATTTTACTCTACATTGCTTTTTGTTCCCCAGTAATGACAAAATTTGGCACACGGCTATCTAAAATAATGCTGTCCAAAAGCTTTTGAAGATGTAAATCTCCCAGGAGACAGAGAACGAATTCGAAGAACGGCCTTCGACTGTAAGCGGCGGGATAAATTTCCTGTCACTCTTATCAGTGAGGAATGATTATTAACGTATTTTGTTTATCTGTGCAGCTGAATTGACAAATAGCTTGTCTTCAGAGCCAATGACAGAAAGTCAGCGTTGGGTGGATTTTATCAGACATTTAAAAATGAAATTACTTCGCAACATATTTATCTATCTTGAAGAAGATTCGGTATCTAACGTCCATAATTTTACAGTAAGGAATCCCGCGCAGTGAATGCTGAACAATCTCCTCAAAGATGAAAATGAGACTTGAAGCAACAGAAATATGGTTCTACGGAAGGATGCTGAGAATACCATGGACCAAACATGTGAGGAACTACGAAGTTTAAAAAGAAAATGGAAACAAAAAAGAATCAGAAAGAGGGAGTTGAAATTTCTAGGGCGCCTAACGAGGAAGAAGCTTCGAAAATTTGACACTCACAGGAAGGTTCGGATTTTCCTAAAGGCTGCAATCTAGCGCTTCTCGAGCTGGGTTATTGTTGTGGATTCCGGTGACGAACTACACAAAATAATGAACAACTAAAACAGGTATTTGAGATAGAACAATAGGTTATATTAAACGTAAAGATACAAACTGGAACGCAGCTTAGTAATCCAGGAATACTATTAGTAAGGAATATATATATATATATATATATATATATATACAAGTCTTTGAAATGAAGCCGTACTGGAATTAGTATGTCCCTGTAATATTATTCTGGCTGAGTGGAGCTCAGAGCTACTATGACTAGTGACGCGGTATTCTCTGTGTAACTTCGGTATCGCTCGGTAACTTACGGACCTCTTACGGTACTCATACTCCTAACGGATCTCTACGGTAGTGACGTATCTCACTATGGCAGGAATATATGTATACTCAAGTCGAGTTCATTATCATAGAAAAAGGAGAGATCCCACAACAGTTATAAAATCATCTTTTTTTTTACGATTGTGTTGAAATATGTTTTACTGCCGAAATAAATAAATGAAGCCATTTGTACCATTCTCACATTTCTCGCCCGTAGATCTCTCTTAAGATTTCTCGCTTCCTAGCCACATAAGATCTTCAAAAGTTTAAATGCAATGCCAATCGCAATTTTCTGTCTTTCTGAAACTTATACTTTTACTGTCCTTTCTAATTAGGCTTTAGCCTTCTCGTTCTCTTTCACCCCAAGCAATTCTTTGCGTCTTAGTGGAATTATTGTCTTGCTTGGTGTGAAATTGTAAAAAAGCAAGAGAGAAATTATCTCACTAAGAAACCTAAGATGTGAGTTACGGATAGGAGATGCTAGAATTGTTGAAATGTATAGGAAATGTTTTAACGGAGGGCGGAAAATGTGACACCTGAATCCAAACTTGCAGTGGAATAGCAGTAGATGCCTTCTAAAAGCTAAACAAATCATTAAGGGACAGGAAAAATTTCGCTAAAAGCAAAGACCGCTCAGCTGCTATCTTCTTCTTCTTCTTCTTCTTCTTCTTCTTCTTCTTCTTCTTCTTCTTCTTCTTCTATTTGCCCTGTCCTTTCAGGACGTAGGCGACAATGGCTTTCCACGTCTCCCTATCCCTGGTGGCTCTTATCACGCCTTCTCCTGTTCCACCATGCAACCCTCGTTCCACCATTCATCCTACAAATATGTTATCCGTTGCTTTTCTCAGTTTCTTTTCCCCTCTATCTGGCCTGTTAGTATCGGGTTCTCCAAGCCCTCTTTTCTCATTGCATGTCCCAGGAACTTCAGCTGTCTCTTCCTGATGTTCAGTATTAATTTCCTTTTCGTTTCTATAATTTCCAAACCTCGTCATTGCTCATATGCTCCATCCGTGTGTTATATAGCGACAAACAACAAACACGCATATATATAAAAATATGAGTTATATTTTTATTGATGACGATGGACCGTGTAGCCTAGTGAACAGAGAGTGAGAGCGCGCTTCTAAGGGTTGACGGGGGGGTCGTATCTGTTGCTCCTCTGGTCTGGTCTGGCTCTCTCGTCTGCCTCTGTCTCTCTGCCCGACTGACGAATCCGTGTTTTCGCGGTCTTTACATATCTTCCAAAACCGGGACTTGTTTCTTCCGGCTTTGCCTTGATCACGCGACGCCCACGCGACGCCTACGTAATTCTCAGAGTCACCTGTCTGTTTGCCTCTGAGTTATTTCCGCATCTGCCGGAAATAGGGTCAAAGTGACATCCGTTACTTTTCACCGACCGGAAACAACACGGCTTGTATCAGCCTTTCTTGGGTGGGCCAGACCGTTATATTACACATGATATTCGCAGCATCCTTCTGTAGAACCACATTTTAGTTACTTTAAGTTTTTCCTTCATCTTCAAAGATATTGTCCAGCATTCATTGCCATATTGAAAAACTGACATCACATAGCAATCCAGTACATTCTTCTTTGTTTCTAGCGAAATTGTCCTGTTTCTTAATATTTACTTAACTTCTGGAATGCTTCCTTCGCTGTACCAATTCGCCTTCGGATATCTGTGTCGCAAAAGTCCGTCTTCTGTTAAAACGCTTCCCAGATTATTTTAATTTTTGTACCTGCTTGATTTTAGTACCCCCGACCTGTATTTGGCATATTGAGCTGCCCCTTTTACTGATGACCATGCATTCGGTTTTCTTGTAGTTTATTTGTAGTCTTTTTTGTCACTCTCTTCAGCTACCTTCTGTAGGAGATCTTGTAGTTTTCTTTCTGTGTCTGCTATCAGCACTGTATCATCTGCGTACTTTAGGTTGTTTAAATTGTGGCCTCCGATGACGAATCCAGGTATGGCTGTGGATGCTAGATAATTTCTTCACAGATTAAGAGAAGACTGAAGACAACAAAGATGTGATTCTTTATAAGGATGCTGAGAATACCATACAGAAGCATGTAAGCAATGAGGAAGTTTTAAGGCAATACCTGCTTCAGAACGTAGTTTTAGTTAAAAGAGAAAATCATTTCTTTTACTTCTTCTTCACGTGCCATGTCCCTTCAGGACGTAGGCGATCATGGACTTCCACTTACCCCTGTTCCTTGTCGCTCATAATATTTTTCCTCTTGTTATCTCTCCCAAACTCCACTCCGCTATCCATTTGCTCAAGCCTATCAAGTATGTCTCACGCTGCTTTCCTCTGTCTCTCTTTCCCCTCTATCCATCATGCGAGTATTAGATTCTCCAAACCGTCCTTCCTCATTACGTGTCCCAGAAACCTCAGCTATCTCTTCCTGGTGTTAAGTATAAGTTTTCTTCTTATCCTCTCCAACACATCGTCGTGGCTCAGGTGCTCGGTCTGTGATTTCCTCAGCATCTATCTGTAGAATCATATTTCGGTTGCTTCAAGTCTTGCCTTCGTCCTTGATGAGCCTGTCCAGCATTCGCTGCCATATTGAAGGACAGACATCACATAACAATCCATCATTCTCTTCTTTGTTTCCAAAAAAATTTTCCTGTCACTTAATACACTACTCAGCTTCTGGAATGCATTCTTAGCCATTATAGCATTTAAAAAGTTTTACTAATACTTTTTATTAATACCGAACTGCACAGCTAGTAAACTTTATTTAGACATCAACGTTATCAGTTTTATATACAAAACTGAAATTTGTTTTTATAGAAGGTCGCAAGTATGAGGCATCTATTGAGAATCAAGTTCACTGGTAATGGTGTACAAAACAGATTCTTAAAAGGACCTATGTCTACAGTTTTGACTGTTATGCAAATAGGAACGATGTCTACAGTTTTTTTTTTGCTCTCACGTAAATAGAACTTATTCGATTAATAGAATTCGGTATTAACCATAATTAAATATGAGCTTGAAATATGCATATTTTTACGTTATTTATTAAGCTGAGCTTGGTTTTACAGAAAGCCACATGCATGAAGCACCTAGTGAGAATCAAACTCACTATTCAGTAGATGTAATGATCCACAAGACTTACATCATACTGACACCACTAGCTTAAACTAAATTTAGTGCCACTGTTTCTTTTAGTTATTAAGTATACCTTACATCTGACACAAGGCCAAAAGCAAGAGACACCCAGTGAGAATCGAATCCATCACTCAGTAGTTGTAATGATCTTCAAGACCAGCTTGTTAGCGATTACACCACCCTAACCCTATACCGCTTAGCGTTGTTTATATTAATGTTATGGCAACAAATAATAGCTGCGTTGCTTTTTGTCTCTGCACTGTTTGCTCCGTGTTTATTGCCTGAAGCAACTTTATATTTACTCTCACCAAAAAGTTAGATTACCCTTTTATATATATATATATATATATATATTTATATATAAGGGTATATATATATATATATATATATATATATATATATATTTATATATATATATATATATATATATATATATATATATATATATATATATATATATAGGGTATATATATAAATATTATATATATATATATATATATATATATATAAAGGGTATATATATATATATAAATAAAGGGTATATATATATATATACATATATAAAGCGTATATATATATATATATATATATATATATATATAGGGTATATATATATATAAAGGTTATATATATATATATATATAAAGTGTATATATATATATATATATATTAAAGGGTATATATATATATATATATACATATATAAAGGGTATATATATATATATATATATAAAGGGTATATATATATAAAGGGTATATATATATATATATATATATATATATATATAAAGTGTATATATATATATATAAAGGGTATATATATATATATATTTATAAAGGGTATATATATATATATATATATAAAGGGTAATGTAACTTTATATATATATACACGAGGAAATTTTTATTTTATTTTGAATAATCACAAATCAATAGTAACACACCATATTTTTGGCGTCTAAACGTTTATCTTACGAAACGGCTCCTTCAGTGTCACAAGGTGGCCAGTGTGAGCTACATCGTAAGAATCGAATTCGTTATACTGCGGTCTACAAAACACCATTTTCATATTGTTAAATAAGCTCCCCGGAGCTTACCAAACAAGTCATTAACTGTGTTAGCTTTTACATCTATAGTTGAAATAAACATTCATGTCAGGGATATCAGGAAGCAAAACTAAGACAAAAGTCTGGGTTGATCTTGCGTTCTCTGAAATTATATTTGTATTTTTTATTTGATGGCTTTTTTACTTTAATTGGGTCCCACTGGCGGATATGTAAATCACGGTTAATACAGCACTATGCGTGATTTTCATAAATAATTGGTTTCTTTTGTCTTAAATGTAAGGAAAGAAATGTAAAAAATATTGTCAACACTATCGTTAATGTCGTAATATTCTGTCAATAAAGTCTGATATGAACATGACACTATTTTTTTAATACGTAATATAATTGTCTATTTACTTCTGGAATCTGTGAAATTATCCCCCGACCAAATCGAGAGAATGTGGTTTCGGGTCTTTTTAGAACATTATTTATGCTAGGCTATGAGAAAATCTTCCTTATCCCTTTTTTAATAGCACCTTTCTATAACTTTCTGTTATTCTGTTTTCTTGTAAGTGTATATCCTAAGTTCAACTGGAATCAATTCTTTGTTTATGCTGATGCATCCACCAATATATTTTGAGGCCCGATTCTGAACTAGGTGACTGTGAGGATACCGCTGCAAACAATTAGAATTTTGATGCTCTGCTTTGACACCGAATACAAAACTAGATTTGGTATCTCTCAGAGTAGACACAGTACATATTGACATATTGGGCCACCATAGATCAACTTTTGTTTAGGTCAAGGTAGACATTAAATTCGATTCGGTCCCCTGGTATTTTCGGGTGCGTATCACAGACTGCAATATATTTCAACTTCACAAAGCACCCTCACATATACTGTACAAAAGCTAAAATATTCTGTGATATTAAAGCTAAAATATTCTGTGATATTAAACTATTGTCAATTTCTAATAATAAGTGTTTTCTACAGGTGAAGCACCAGCCCTATTAGGGTCATTTACATATATATTTTGTAGCAGGAGTTTTGAATGAGAGGTGGAAATTTGAGCTGAACTCACTCCTAAATGGCTGTGCTAAAGTTTTCAATCATTTCGCATAAAACAAGCGAGATAACGTGTTTTAAAACAGAAAAAAATGTCTGTAATGAAAATGGAACGAGAACAATTCGACTTTGACCAAAAGCTAATTCTTTCGGGAGTGGCTTCGTGTGTTTTACAATATATGCATGCTTTGGTAAGGGGATTTGTATGACCCGGTATTGTTGAGAAGAATGCCGAGGTCGAATCGATCTTGTGCCATTGAATACTTTTTGAGAATACGTGCAAATTATTATGAAGTTTTTTTTCTTTTCCCAAATAACGCTAATACTCACTGTCAGTATAAGCTTTTCTTCGCTTCAATGATTGATTCAATGGGCCTGGAAGCGGGTGCGTAAAAATTCTCTACCATCTTTTATGAGATACCATTTACTGTGGTTGAGCTCGCGAAACTATCTCTATCACACACACACACACACACACACACACACACACACACACACACACACACTGTATTTAGAGACATTTTTTATCATCTTATATTTTTCCCTTTTCATTAATGCTGCTATTATTACTTTTACCGTATTTCGCTGCTCGTTAGACGCTCCGATACACGAAATGCCTCCTTTCCAATTTTGAAGGGAGAAAATTAATCAAGATGTTGACGGCCGCTTTGCTTTGAAACGACGGTTTCCGTAGGGTTTTTTTTATATTTTGTTAATAATCTCACCCCAAGCAAGGCATTCCACTGCCACTATTGCGCATGGGGCTACATAGGGGAAGGTAAAGAGAAGGAGTGGTTAGACATAGGGAATGTCAGGAGGAATGAATGTTAGACATAGGGAATGTCAGGAGGAATGGGAGCAGGTTAGTGTGTTAGGAGGTGTCTATTGACCTTACATTTAAACTCCTGGAGATTGTATCCGTCGGGGAAGCAATCGTGTGGAAAGGAATTCCACAGTCGGGAAGTGCGAGGAAAGAAACTGTTGGAGTAGAAGTTGCGGTTGCATTTTATCGGTTTCATTTATCGGGTTACCGAAGTTAAGTAACGTCGAGCCTGGTTAGTACCTAGATTAGCAACCGCTTGGAAATACCAGGTACTATAAGCTTAGTTGAGAGGGTAGCATAACAGATAATGTATCAGAATTGCTAATTGGAGAGCCGACTTCTAATTTTCGTTCGGCTTGTTTTATTCACTTACGCGCAAAATAACCTTAGGGACAGTATGAATCATCCCAGCTATGGGTTAATGAGTAAGACTTGTATCACTAAAACCATTATTAATTTTAAAAGTTTCTTAGAATCTAAAAATATTTTCTGGCTTTAAATAACCTGCCATAGGTTGATAAGCCGTAGAAAGCGAATCAAACAGAAGGTTAAGAAAGAGCGTCCATCAATACTGGAAACAACAATAACAGCGGATTCGAGAAAACAATATGACTGTTTAAATAAAAAATGTTCTCTTTGTACTTCATATCCTTTCCACCCACTATCCCAGTTTTATCTACTGAATAGCATATTTCAGAATGAAAACCTAACTAATCATGACAAATCTGTCACAGACAGAGAAGTACCAAATTTATAGCAAAGAGGATATCGACTCAGAACGATAAATCGGGGAGCTGAGTTCGAATTCAAGTTGAATTCCTTGCGTTCACTTGCGCACCAATACCCTTGGGAAAGGTAATAATCCGTCTCTTCCCTCCAGTTATGGGTTAAATAATAGGACAGATTGGGTTCTATAGCCTTGGTCGGCAACCTACTGCGGGATAATCTTCTGCCCAGTCAGTCATGTCTCTTTTGAGACATGACCGCCCAAAGCGTGTATCACGTATGGCACTTTATTGGCTGATTTAGGATATAATTGCTAGAAGAGAAGCTAGTGGGCATAATACAATTAAAAGCTATCCTTAATAAAGCATGAAATACTCAAAATCGTGACAAATTCATCACAAACTAATTTGGATCGTTTAATAGATTTCAGCAGTGTTGTTACCGAGATTATGATGACCCTTTATCAGAAATATTTTTGCATTGAGCCCACCAAAATTAGGTGTCCACTGATTGATCAAGGAAAATTGTCTTAGCCAATCAAACAGCCCTATTTAGATTAGGAGTGGGTGAGAAGAGAAATTATGTGGGAGAAGTAGTAGTAACCTTTTTTTTTTATACTGTCTTTCCGAATTTTGTTTTTTTTAATTTTTTATTGTACTATCTTTTCATAAAAGTCTTCTCATTCTCTTCTACTTCCAGCGACCGCTTTCATCTTAGTAGCATAAATACCTTGTTTGGGGTGAAATGATAAAAAAAGAAAAGAATTTGGAGTGTCTTACTTTGAAGATTAATGTTTTAAATTAAAAAACAAAAGAAGAATATACGATTCTCCTGAAAAAAATCTCAAAATCTTTGGATGGTTTCTTGTAAGTATGCTTTTATTTTCGAAATATTTCAATATTTTATGAGACTACACAAGAAAATCTTCATACTGTAGTTCGGTATAAATTTTATCCACACTCCGCTGACTATTTTTATTAACAGTACTTTCGAATATTCGAAAGGCCAGCTGTATGCTATTAACCCGGTGGCGGGTGGGGGTTGTTTATCTTTGGTATGCGAAGAGGTTTTGATGTTTAAAAACACTGTGATAGGCATTGTAAAATTTCAATGAAGTTTTTTTTTTACTTTTTCAGCTTCAGGCATAGAAAAGATGCGTTAACGAATTCGTTTTTTTTTTGCAACACAACCGACATCTTTTGCGACACAAGTGCTAGTGAAAAGAACCTTGACTTTGCTTTGCGAAGGAAGATTTAAAAGTGTTTTTCATATTTGATGCGGGAACGCAGGTATTAAGTGAGGACTATACAGAAGAGGCGTGCGTTCACTCATTGGTTGTAGGAGAAAGTCTAGCAGCCGACGGAAGCTCCGTATTTTCGGAAATGTTTTATTTTTCTCTGGTTTTATTTCACAGCTTAGGTTGCCTGAGACATTTTGTGCGATTATATCCTGTCATTTATTTTCCTCACTGACTGTAGTTGTGTCCATGGGAGATAAAAATAATTTTCAGTGAATCCGTGTATGTTTTAAGTTAGGTTTCACTTCCCCGTTAGTCCGAAACTAGTTCAATTAGTAAGAGAGTTTTTAGAAGTTTATAGTTTCCTTTCCTAATCTTTTAGTCAAATTATTGAATTTACATCATTTACACTAACCCATAGATCTGCATGGGATCATAAATTGGTTACAAGCAAATTAAACTTGTAAGTCTTAGCAAGGACCATCCTTCTTCGAAGTGTAGCAAAGCAGAAACCAAATTATGTGATAAATTCCAACAATGGCAACAACTAAAATGAATAGCACTTGTAGCTTGAAGAAAAACTAATGAAATAATCAAGATGCTGACGGTCGCATCTCTTTGAAACGGAGTATCCCCAGGATCACAGAAGTTAAGCAACGTCGAGTCTGGTCAGTACCTAGATGGGCAACCGCTTGGGAATACCACGTGCTGGAAGCTTGGATGGGAAGGTAGCATAAAAGATAACGTATTCTAATTCCAGTTGTGTTCGTTGTATTCAATTACGCGCAAAATAACCTTGGGCACGGTATGAATCCACCTCAGCTATGGGTTAATTAGTAAAACTTGCATCACTAAAACTATTTTATTTTAAAAAACTCTTACAATCTAAAAATATTTTCTGGCTTTAATTAACCTGCCGATCCGTAGAAAGAGAATCTAATCAATTCAAACAATGGATTAGAAAGGAAAATCCCATCAATACTGGAAAGAGCAATAACACTTAGTGCACTCGAGGAAACTATTTTCCTGAACAACTATCTTAATAAGCTTGCCTCCCAGAGAGTAAATCACTACGCCTGCTGGGCCTGACACTCTCAGCGGACCTCAAGGGGAATGACTACGTCGAATCCATTGCTAAATCCGCAGCTATGAAAGTCGGCTCTCTGTGCAGGGCCCGGAAATTCTTTCCGCCTGAATCTATCCTGCAATTATATAAATCCACCATCCGCCCGTGTATTGAGTACTGCTACCACATCTGGTCGGGTGCCCATTCTATTCTCCTCGGGGTTCTTGACAAAATACAGCGAAGAATCTGTAATGTGATTGATACCGACTTGGCTGACCGCCTGCAGTATCTCTCTCACCGGCGTGACGTGGCTTCCCTGTGCCTCTTCTATAAATACTTTCATAGCTTCTGTTCTGACGAACTTAAATCACTGGTGCCCCCTAGATGTGAATTTGCACGAGATACTAGATTGGCAACTAGGTCCCACCCTTTTACAGTGAAACCGATGAAATGTAACCGCAATTTCTACTCCAATAGCTTCTTTCCTCGCACTTCCCGCCTGTGGAATTCCCTACCGCATGCTTGCTTCCCCGACGGCTACAACCTCCAGGAGTTTAAATGTAATGTCAATAGACACCTCCTAACACACTAACTCACACCCACTCTCTCCAACTCTCTCCCTATGTACATCCTAAGTCGTCTACCACCCTCCTTCTGACATTTCCCATACCCAATCGCTCTATGTAACCCCTTGCGCTTGCTTGGGGTGACACGATTAAAAAAAAATAGATTTTATAAATTTTAAATGTCGGTAGCACTGATTGTTCGCTCACAGAATATCTAATATTTCCAGCATTAGTATAACTATATTTACTCCCACTAATTCGCTGATAAAACAGTATCGTATAATGAAAAAATGCCCCAGACTTTGTTCAAAACGTATATATTATTATTAAGAGGAAAAACCAAAGTATTTTTTATTACTTTTTAAATATTTTCTAGCACGTTCAAAATTTAGGATAAACATCTTTTTTTTTGTCAGAGTTAAATGTAATATATAAGATTAGCGTTTTAGCGTATTTTTCCTATGAAAAACATTATTTTACAAACTATTACAAAAAAAATAAGTTAGATTTTAATGAAATTTTCAGCATTTATTCACAAATAAATTAAATTATTTTTGAAAGATTTTGTTTTAGAAAATTTAGGTAAAAATATTTTTTCATATGTTAACAGCCCGCCACTTACTCAATTTTCTAAAATTTCGAGAAATTAGATCCTGATCGCAAAATTCCTTGGAGAATACGAATTAACTTGTTTTTTATTTTCAAGCTTCTACTCATTTCCCAAAAATTTGCTTTGAATCGTAAAATAATAAATGCAATAAGACTATGGCATTATTTAATTAGAAAAGCTTTTAATTGCTTTTATAAATAATATTTATTAAGGACACTTTTGCCTTAAGAAAAAAAACACAAGAATTGTCTTTATTTATTAAAAAATCTTAATTTTAATGTGCGTTGTGGTGCATTGAGTAGCAGCCCGGAGCGAGAATCGGTGAGCCGAGTTCGAATTCCAGCTGAATTCATTGCCTTCACTTACGCGCAAATACCCCTTGGAAAGGTATTGATCCGTCTCTTCCTTCCAGTTATGGGTTAAATAACAGGACAGATTGGGTTCTATAGCCTTGGTCGGCAACCAGTCTACTGCAGAAAGCAATGGCAACCTACTGTGGGGTAATCTTCTGCCCAGTCAGTCATGTCTCTTTCGAGACATGATCGCCGATATCCACTGTACCACAATGCACATCCGACCATACACTACGTTATCAAAAAATAAGAGCGATGGCTATAATAAATTTAAAGTAAGCATTCTTAAAATTAGATTACGGAGAATATTTTCTAACATTATAAGGGGTTACTAAGTACTTAAAGAATTATATTAAAAGGCGCTCGCCCGTCATTTTCTTAAATTATGTTTTAACAGATAAAATTTTCGTTGTGCAACAATAAAACTGTCATCACCTGACATCGTTCGTCAATCACGTAAGCATAGCTACTGTCGGTTAAAAAACAGCTATTGTTTGCTTCAAAGAGCATTTCTATTATTTTAAAATTAAAATAAACAATACTTTGTCCAAATCTGATTAATTATAATTTAAATCAGTTAATATTCTTCAATAAAGTTTCAGAAAAGTATATTTTATTTTGAAAGATTTTTTTAATACAGAGAATTACATTGAAATAAAAGACTACTAAAAAAGGGGCTCTAATCAGCTATTTTAGAAAAAAGCACCACCCTTCCTGTCAATTTAAATTAGTTTTAAATTAATTTTTGTAGGACAACAAAGTATTTTGCTTATTGGAAAACTTAAATTTAATCTATTAGCTTGAAATTAAAATTTAAATGAAAGCTTCTGGAATTTTTTTCCCTTTTTCAAATTCAATTTAAACCCTAGGTATCGCTTTTATGGAAGTCCCAATATAATCAAGACTATGTTTTTTTTTTTTTTTTTTTTTTTTTTAATCATTTCACCCCGAGCAAGGCAGAAACGCCACTGATGTGCAGGGGGTTACATAAGTGTAGAAAGATTAATTAGAAAAGAGTGAGGAGTACAAGCTAGTTAGAAAGGAACAATAGAAAACTGAGAAAGCAGGTGCAATGACAGGTACATGGGCGGAGAGAAAGGGAAGCTTATACAGGGGAGGGGAGAGAGAGCTAGAGGCCAGTGGTTAGTAGGTGAGTATTAACTTTGCTTTTAAATTTCTGGAGGTCGTAGCCGTCAGGAAAGCAAGAATACGGGAGTGAGTTCCACAGGCGGGAAGTGCGAGAGAGGAAGCTGCAGGAGTAGAATTGTCGTCTGCGTTTGGCTAACCTGACTGTGAATGGGTGGGACCCAGTTGCCAGTCTGGTTGAACGGGTAAACACCTGTTGAGGAGGCATCAGTGACTTAAGCTCATCCGAGCAGAAGCCATGAAAGTATTTATAGAAGAGACAGAGGGAGGCCACATTTCGACGATGGGAAAGTGGCTGCAGACGAGTCGCCAGATCAGTACCTATCACATTACAGACTCTCCTTTGGAGCTTGTCAAGAACACTGAGGAGAACGGCAGGGGCACCTGACCATAAATGGCAGCAGTACTCCATGCACGGACGGATGGTTGACTTGTATATATGCAGGATGGATTCAGGTGGAAAAAACATCCTGGATCGACATAGTGACCCAATCTTCTTAGCAGTAGATTTTGCTATGGATTCAATATAGTGCTTCCATTTGAGGTCTGAGGACAGGGTAAGTCCGAGGAGGCGTAGTGTATTACTCTCCGGGAGAATCATCTGGTCCATGCTTATGGGAGGCAGAAGAGGTTGCCTGTAATGGTTGACAGACAACAGCTTGGTCTTAGAGGAATTAAAGTTGACAAGCCACTTCTTGCCCCAGTTCACCACAGAGTGTAGATCCCGCTCAAGGTCAGCAGCGAGATTATGTCTGTCCGCCACGACAGGTTTCTTACTGGAGCGGGAGTATATTGTAGTGTCATCTGCGTAGATGCCTACTTGGGACCTGATCTCATCTGGGAGGTCGTTGATGAAAATAAGGAAGAGCGTTGGGCCCAGGATAGAGCCTTGTGGGACACCAGCATTCGTGCTGTAGGACGAAGAGGCACGCCCATTCAGAACGACCTTCATTTTGCGGTTATTTAAGAAAGATTGGATTAGGTCAAGCAGGCGACCGGTAATACCATAACCGCGTAGTTTGCATAGGAGGCCAGGGTGCCAAACCCTGTCGAAAGCCTTGGAGATATCCAGAGCAACCGCGCGAGCCTCGTCAGACTCATCAAGGGCCTGTAGCATGTACTCCGTTACAGTAGTTAGCAGGTCGGCTGTGGACCTGTCAAATCGGAATCCATATTGCCTGTCGGAGAACAGCTTGTGGGCGGTGAGATGATGAACTATTTCAGCATTTATTATAGCCTCGAACACTTTCCCGAATATTGGTAGGAGACTGATAGGGCGATAGTTGGATGGGTCCGAGGGTTCACCACAATTCTTAAAGACAGGAACGACTGAGGAGAATTTCCAGCATGCAGGAAAGCAGGAAGCAGAAAGGCAGTAGTTAAACAGTTTAGAGAGGACAGGGGAAAGTTCAGGGGCACACCTCTTAAGGACTATCACCGGGATTCCATCGTCTCCACACGCCTTATGGGGGTCGAGTTTTGAAATTACTCTGGATACTATTGTCGGGGTAATATACACGTCATGCAGTTTGGCCTCAGTTCTAATAGGGAAGTCGGGTGTGGAGTTGGATGAGAATCTGCGGGCAAAGCACTCAGCTTTCTCAGCAGATGACGTGAGAACGTCAAATCCATGGATTAAAGGAGGTATTGAGGATTTCCTATTGTTGAGCACTCGTTTACAAATCCTCCAATAGTCCTTGGAGCCGAACTTGCGGTCAGCTATGTGCTGTCGCATTCTCTCCGCAAACAACTGTTTGGCGTCATTTAGAGTTCTCTTGCACTCACTGCGAGCGGATGTGAACAGGCGCCTATTGTGATCAGTTGGCTGTCTCTGGAATAGATGGAAGTAATGGTTCCTGTGGGCAATGGCGGCTGAGCAGGCTGGAGAGAACCACGGAGGGGAATGAGGTTTTAAGCAATACTTCCTGGTGGGTATGAAGGCATCAATGCCAGCTTTCACCCATGACGAGACCTCAGAGGCACAGTCATCAACTGATAGGTCAAACACTTTTCCCCAAGGGACGTCGCAGAGGAAATCGCGAAAGGCTTCCCAGTCAGCTTTTTGGTAGAGGTAGGAGGTTCTATGAGTAGGGGGATCCTGGGGGGAGTGAGATTGGAAAGAAATACTGAGGGAGACTACAGCGTGGTCGGAGTTGCCGAGAGGGCAAAGCTGCGAGACTTGACAGGCGTCGGGCGCAGAGGTGAAACATATATCTAGCAGTGAGGAATGACCCGAGGGTGTGCTTGGGAAGCGAGTGGGGAAGTCCACCACTTGCGTAAGGGATTGGGAAATAGCAAAGTTCATGGCGTGAGTGCCCGCCGAATCAGTAACAGCGTTTTCAAGCCACTCAGAGTGATGGGCATTGAGGTCTCCAAATACAAATATGTGGGCAAATGGGTGATAGGTAATAGCCTTATCTATGTCGTCGGCAATGCTATCTAGTAGGGAGCAGTCAGGAGAGGAGGGAGAACGGTAAAGGAAGAATAGGTAGCTAACCGAACTGAGGAGAGACAAGCGGAGACATATGTATTGGTGGTCAGTAGATTCGAGTGAAGTCACCCTAGTTATGGGGAGGTGTTCGCTGACATAAACACCCAGCCCATGCATGTGGACAGTAGAATCCTTCCTTAAAAGGGGAAGATAACCAGGGATGAAGAGGTCAGAGGAGGGAATAGTTGAGTTGAGGTTAGTTTCGCAGAGCGCGAGGATGTCAGGGGACTTTTCATGCAGGAACGCTTCTACACTAGCAAAGTTAGTACGAATGCCTCGGATATTAGTGAAGGAGAGGTTAATGGGCTTAGGTGGTTTGGATTTAGCTGGTTTAGGGTCATTTCTGTTTTGTCTTGTCATGTTTTTGGTTTATAGAAAGGGACCTAGGGTAGAGGATACAGGCGGTCATTACCCACGATCTGAGCTGGGAGGGGGACTGGCTAGGGCTGCAACAAGGTGTGGCCTCGGGGTTGCCCACCGAAAGCGCTTGCAGGGACACCTATCCATGCGCGACATGGCACTACAAGAACCCCGATATTATACAACTGTTGATCAGAGCAGCCGCTCTTGACGCTACGCAAGAGTTAGGGCTCCTAACTACCAGTCGGAAGCAGCAACCAGGAAACTGCCAACCCGGTACCCTCACAGTGATGAGCCATTGCCACCAACCGGCCAGATCGCAGGAAACTCACGGAAGCACCAGTACCAAGGTCTGAAGAGAGAGAAGTGAAAACCGGAAACCACATCCTAAACAGGAAACAAGGAACGAGCCTCTACTCCAGTTCAATAGACGTGGGAGGAGTATAGACCGGGCGATAGTGTGACCTATCTACTCCTATTAAAAAAAAACAAAAAAACAAAAAAAAAAAAAAAAAACAAACGAACACGAACAATCCTTTGAAAAAAAAAAAAAAACACAAACTTACAAAAGTGGAGTTTAACTAAGTTTTAACTTAGTTAAAGTCCAAATGAACTCCAAAAAGGGGGGGGGGAGAACAAAAACAGATATATATATAAAAACAAAAAAAAAAAAAAAAAAAACAAACGGAAAATACCTCACAGTTTAACACAGGAAATTTGAATTAAGATTCATTCTTCAATTCTTGCTTTTCCAAATATCAAAGCGAGTCGGCCTGCTAGGTAAATTCCCATTCAAAGAACAACACGTGGCATGGAGCTGTAATGGCTGCTGATAACTTGCCAAAGTAGCTTCGCATAACAGAATAAATATAAATTTCAAACTTTTTTTTTTTCCCTCCTAAATGAAGCATGAACTCCAAAAAGGGGGGGGAGAACAAAAACATAGATATATATATAAAAACAAAAAAAAACAAAAAAAAACAAACGGAAAATACCTCACAGTTTAACACAGGAAATTTGAATTAAGATTCATTCTTCAATTCTTGCTTTTCCCAAATATCAAAGCGAGTCGGCCTGCTAGGTAAATTCCCATTCAAAGAACAACACGTGGCATGGAGCTGTAATGGCTGCTGATAACTTGGCCAAAGTAGCCGCATAACAGAATAAATATACCCCAAACTTTTTTTTTTTTTCCCTCCTAAATGAAGCATGAACTCCAAAAAGGGGGGGGAGAACAAAAACATAGATATATATATAAAAAAACAAAAAAAAAACAAAAAACAAACGGAAAATACCTCACAGTTTAACACAGGAAATTTGAATTAAGATTCATTCTTCAATTCTTGCTTTTCCCAAATATCAAAGCGAGTCGGCCTGCTAGGTAAATTCCCATTCAAAGAACAACACGTATGAGCCGTAATGGCCGCTGATAACTTGGCCAAAGTAGTTTACATAACAGAATAAATATAAATTTCAAACTTTTTTTTTTCCTCCTAAATGAAGCATGAACTCCAAAAAGGGGGGGGGAGAAGAAAAACATAGATATATATAAAAACAAAAAAAAAAAAAAAAAAAACAAACGGAAAATACCTCACAGTTTAACACAGGAAATTTGAATTAAGATTCATTCTTCAATTTTTGCTTTTTCCAAATATCAAAGCGAGTCGGCCTGCTAGGTAAATTCCCATTCAAAGAACAACACGTGGCATGGAGCGTAATGGCTGCCGATAACTTGGCCAAAGTAGCTTCGCATAACAGAATAAATATAAATTTCAAACTTTTTTTTTTTCCTCCTAAATGAAGCATGAACTCCAAAAAGGGGGAGAACAAAAACATAGATATATATAAACAAAAAAAAAAAAAAAAAAAAAAAACAAACGGAAAATACCTCACAGTTTAACACAGGAAATTTGAATTAAGATTCATTCTTCACCCTTGCTTTTCCTGCAAATATCAAAGCGAGTCGGCCTGCTAGGTAAATTCCCATTCAAAGAACAACACGTGGCATGGAGCTGTAATGGCTGCTGATAACTTGGCCAAAGTAGCTTCGCATAACAGAATAAATATAAATTTCAAACTTTTTTTTTCCCCTCCTAAATGAAGCATGAACTCCAAAAAGGGGGGGGGAGAACAAAACATAGATATATATAAAAAAAAAAAAAAAAAAAAAAAAAAACAAACGGAAAATACCTCACAGTTTAACACAGGAAATTTGAATTAAGATTCATTCTTCAATTCTTTGCTTTTTTCCCAAATATCAAAGCGAGTCGGCCTGCTAGGTAAATTCCCATTCAAAGAACAACACGTGGCATGGAGCTGTAATGGCTGCTGATAACTTGGGTCAAAGTAGCTTCGCATAACAGAATAAATATAATTTCAAACTTTTTTTTTTTTTTCTCCTAAATGAAGCATGAACTCCAAAAAGGGGGGGAGAACAAAAACATAGATATATATAAAAAAACAAAAAAAAAAAAAAAACAAACGGAAAATACCTCACAGTTTAACACAGGAAATTTGAATTAAGATTCATTCTTCAATTCTTGTTTTCTTTTCCCAAATATCAAAGCGAGTCGGCCTGCTAGGTAAATTCCCATTCAAAGAACAACACGTGGCATGGAGCTGTAATGGCTGCTGATAACTTGGCCAAAGTAGCTTCGCATAACAGAATAAATATAAATTTCAAACTTTTTTTTTTCCTCCTAAATGAAGCATGAACTCCAAAAAGGGGGGGGGAGAACAAAAACATAGATATATATAAAAACAAAAAAAAAAAAAAAAAAAAAACAAACGGAAAATACCTCACAGTTTAACACAGGAAATTTGAATTAAGATTCATTCTTCAATTCTTGCTTTTTGTGATTCTTATTGTTGCTGATGAAATTCTTTCAGTTCACTTTTATATTGACGCAGAGGCATTGCTGATGGTATAACGCATTTAACCAGTCTTGGACGTGTCAGTCAGTTAAGTGCCATACGTGATACACGATTGGGCGATCATGTTTCGAAAGCGACATGACTGACTAGGCAGAAGATTATCCCGCAGTAGGTTGCCATTGCTTTCTGTGGTAGACAGGTTGCCAGCCAAGGCTATAGAACCCAATCTGTCCTGTTATTTACCCCATAACTGGAAATAGTAGACGGATTAATACCTTTCCCAAGGGTATTTGCGCGTAAGTGAATGCAAGGAATTCAACTGGAATTCGAACTCAGCTTCCCGATTTCTCGTTCCGAGTCCATATCCATTGCGCCACAACGCACATCTACTTCTTTAACTATCAGGTTTATTACACGGCCAAGTGTAATAAACCTGATAGATAAAAAAGTATCATTAACTCATTGCATCAACTAGAAATAAAACCAATCCAGAAATTAAAGCTTTCGTCTTAAATTCAAAGACATTTAATATCAACAATTTAAAAAGAAAATAATCTGGATTTAGTTCTGTGTTGGAAACGAAAGAAATTATGTAATATGATATTAGATACGTGGGAATTAAACGCCTTATTGATTCTGAAATACTTTTCTTTATTTCTCGTTTTTTTTATTTAATGTTCAGACTTAAGTTTATCAAGCTTGTCAAATTTTGTTGTTTCCTCAGGGTGGAATAAAACTCGAAAAGAGGATTTATTTCTGAAATCTGAGCCATCTCTCTCCAACATAAGGCTCTTTATTTTTCGTTCAAATATATAGGGATGCTTAAAAGTTTCCAGAGAAAAATCGAGTATCTAGTTTCTGGTTTTCAAAATAGAGCTCCGATAACTTTTGCACTCACGCAATGTTTTAAAGTTTCTTATGAAATAACAAAACAAGGAAGACATTTGTGATATTGGAAATTGAGGGTGAAATTCTGGGAAAGTTGTAAATGCTTTTTTTGCGTATACCACATATCACCTGCTTCCTGTCTTTTATTGCCCGAAATAACGCTTGCCTCCTTAATTCCTTAATTCCATACCCATTCTGTCATCCATTCATTCAAATTCGTTAAGTAGATCATTGGCTTTTGAACCTACGCCTTGTGAGTGTTTAATCTACTAGAGCCTCTCTTCTCGTTATATAGATCTAGAATTTTCCTTGTCTTTTTCTAATTGCTAGCAGAAATCCCCTTGTATTTTCTATTTTCCTTAAAACTTCCCCGTTACTCACATGCTATGTTCATGGTATTCTCAGCAGTCATCGGTAGAATAACAGCTTTGTCGCTTTACGATCGTTTTTCGTCGGCCAGTAGATTGTCCCCTATCAGAATAGATTAGATATTATATATCTGTTCAGTGCTCTTTACTTTGCTTATTTTTGTTTTTCTATTTCTTATTACTGTAGTGTAAAATATGTTATACTGTCAGCGTTGGCTCTGTACTTGTCTAAAATTGAATTGCAACGATTTCTTTGGTAACAATATTGGTCACAAGTGCTGAAGCTATACTACAAAAACACAGTTCTCCTGAGTTCGCTAAATGTTTTCCGAAAGTCATGTTTCGTTATTTCAATTTGTCTTCGGATTTCTGTGTCATATTTTACGTCGTCCGTCTCTACACTACAGACATAGTTAAATTTCTGTATCTACTTAATTTTGACGTCCCCAATTCACGCAATGTGCTGTTTCTTTTGCTGACGATCATGCATAATGCATTCTTGCAAATAATAGTTAGTTCTTTCTTCTTGCTTTCCTTTACTAATTTGATTAAGAATTTCAGTCTTATTTCGGATTCTGCCATCCACACAAGTGCCATCGACATAGGTTATGACGTTATTTTCCCCTGTTCTTTGAGTATCAGATTTTCCTAGCAACTTTCTCATTACGTACCACGGAACGGTTACCGACGCAGAAAGAGACGTCTGTGTGTCGAGTTCGAATCTTGGTTCAAGTTCGTTACATCCACCTTCACACGAATACCTTTGAGAATTTTTGGCATGTATCTTACCTTTATCCAGAATTGGGTTTAACAGCAGGGCTGACTGATCTCTTTTACCTTGATGCGAAAACCGGTTCATCTAGCTAACAAAATAACGTTGTGAAAATTTTTTTGAAACGTTAAATTTAAAAAAAAAATTGAAAAAGTGTATTTACATTAGTCGGATTACTGTCCTCATCTTTGTTGCCATTTGTACGACGTTTCGGCCGTTGTACTCCCCGGCCTTCTTCAGGTGCTAGGAATTTCGAACCAAACCCTTTATTACAATAACTTCATTCCTATATCCACTGGGCCATGTGTCTTATGGCCCAGTAGATATAGATGTCGGTTAGTTCCTGTGACTTGACTCAAAGAGTTGTGAGTTCAATATCAGGCTACAGCAGGAGTTCATATACCCCAGTGATTCTAATAAAGGGTTCAGATAAATGCCTTGCGTGATACAAGCTTTGGCGATCATGTCTCTTTCGATCAATGACTAATTTGGCAGAAGATTTTCCCGCAATAGATTGCCATTATTTTCTACGGTAGATTGGTTGCCAACCAAGACTATAGATCCCAATCTGTCCTGCTATTTAACCTATAGCTGGAGAAAGAAGAAATAGATTAATACCTTTCCCAAGGGTATTTGCGCGTAAGTGAATGTAACGAATCAAAAGGAACTCGAACTCGGCTCTCTGATTTCTCTTTCCAAGCCGATATTCACTGCATCACAACGCAAATCCTAATGTTGCATATACACTGCCTTATAACACTGCATTAACAGAAAATGAATAAAATCTTCCAGACAGATATTCGAGAGTGCGTTCATTAATTAAATTGAGGATTACCAATCAAAGAAAAAAAAAAAAGAAAAGAAATTTTAAACTTCTATGCATTTTGTTAAGTGAAAAAAATTATTCTGATTTTATCTAATCAGTGCTAAGTTTTTCAATCACAACGTTTTGCAACGTTACCATAAGTTTGTGACGACGTTGAGCGGTTATTTTGGGGTAAAAAAATAGATGATTGGAACATAACAATCATATTATCACAAATCACTCAGCCAAAAATAGATGATTGGAACATAACAATCATATTGTCACAAATCACTCAGCCAAAAATAGATGATTGGAACATAACAATCATATTGTCACAAATCACTCAGCCAAAAATAGATGATTGGAACATAACAATCATATTGTCACAAATCACTCAGCCTAAAATAGATGATTGGAACATAACAATCATATTGTCACAAATCACTCAGCCAAAAATAGATGATTGGAACATAACAATCATATTGTCACAAATCACTCAGCCAAAAATAGATGACTGGAACATAACAATCATATTGTCAAAAATCACTCAGCCAAAAATAGATGATTGGAACATAACAATCATATTGTCACAAATCACTCAGCCAAAAATAGATGATTGGAACATAACAATCATATTGTCACAAATCACTCAGCCAAAAATAGATGATTGGAACATAACAATCATATTGTCACAAATCACTCAGCCAAAAATAGATGATTGGAACATAACAATCATATTGTCAAAAATCACTCAGCCAAAAATAGATGATTGGAACATAGCAATCATATTGTCAAAAATCACTCAGCCAAAAATAGATGATTGGAACATAACAATCATATTGTCACAAATCACTCAGCCAAAAATAGATGATTGGAACATAACAATCATATTGTCAAAAATCACTCAGCCAAAAATAGATGATTGGAACATAACAATCATATTGTCACAAATCACTCAGCCAAAAATAGATGATTGGAACATAACAAACATATTGTCACAAATCACTCAGCCAAAAATAGATGATTGGAACATAACAATCATATTGTCACAAATCACTCAGCCAAAAATAGATGATTGGAACATAACAATCATATTGTCACAAATCACTCAGCCAAAAATAGATGATTGGAACATAACAATCATATTGTCACAAATCACTCAGCCTAAAATAGATGATTCGAATATAACAATCATATTGTCACAAATCACTCAGCCAAAAATAGATGATTGGAACATAACAATCATATTGTCACAAATCACTCAGCCAAAAATAGATGATTGGAACATAACAATCATATTGTCACAAATCACTCAGCCAAAAATAGATGATTGGAACATAACAATCATATTGTCACAAATCACTCAGCCTAAAATAGATGATTGGAATATAACAATCATATTGTCACAAATCACTCAGCCAAAAATAGATGATTGGAACATAACAATCATATTGTCACAAATCACTCAGCCAAAAATAGATGATTGGAACATAACAATCATATTGTCACAAATCACTCAGCCAAAAATAGATGATTGGAACATAACAATCATATTGTCACAACTCACTCAGCCAAAAATAGATGATTGGAACATAACAATCATATCGTCACAAATCACTCAGCCAAAAAATAGATGATTGGAACATAACAATCATGTTGTCACAAAATCACTCAGCCAAAAATAGATGATTGGAACATAACAATCATATTGTCACAAATATCACTCAGCCAAAAATAGATGATTGGAACATAACAATCATATTGTCACAAATCACTCAGCCAAAAATAGATGATTGGAACATAACAATCATATTGTCACAAATCACTCAGCCAAAAATAGATGATTGGAACATAACAATCATATTGTCACAAATCACTCAGCCAAAAATAGATGATTGGAACATAACAATCATATTGTCACAAATCACTCAGCCAAAAATAGATGATTGGAACATAACAATCATATTGTCACAAATCACTCAGCCAAAATAGATGATTGGAACATAACAATCATATTGTCACAATCACTCAGCCTAAAATAGATGATTGGAATATAACAATCATATTGTCACAAATCACTCAGCCAAAAATAGATGATTGGAACATAACAATCATATTATACAAATCACTCAGCCAAAAATAGATGATTGAACTAACAATCATATTGTCACAAATCACTCTCAATACAAAAAATAGATGATTGGAACACATAATCATATTGTCACAAATCCTCAGCAAAATAGATGATTGGAACATAACAATCATATTGTCACAAATCACTCAGCCAAAAATAGATGATTGGAACATAACAATCATATTGTCACAAATCACTCAGCCAAAAATAGATGATTGGGACATAACAATCATATTGTCACAAATCACTCAGCCAAAAATAGATGATTGAGACATAACAATCATATTGTCACAAATCACTCAGCCAAAAATAGATGATTGGAACATAACAATCATATTGTCACAAATCACTCAGCCAAAAATAGATGATTGGAACATAACAATCATATTGTCACAAATCACTCATCCAAAAATAGATGATTGGAACATAACAATCATATTGTCACAAATCACTCAACCAAAAATAGATGATTGGAACATAACATTCATATTGTCTAAATCACTCAACCAAAAATAGATAGTTGGAACACCATAGTAGTAATATGAATCCTCAGCCAAAAATAGATGATTGGAACACCTTTCCGTCATATTGTCACAAATCACTCAGCCAAAAATAGATGATTGAACATAACAATCATATTGTCACAAATCACTCAGCCAAAAATAGATGATTGGAGATTTATAAATCATATGCAAATCACTCAGCCAAAAATAGATGATTGGAACACTGTAATGTGCTGTCATAAATCACTCAGCCAAAAATAGATGAAAATTCAGAACATAACAATCATATTGTCACAAATCACTCTGCCAGAAATAGATGATTGGAACATAACAATCATATTGTCCTGATCATCAATAAAAAATAGATGATTGGAACATAACAATCATATTGTCACAAATCACTCAATAAAAATAGATGATTGGAACATAACAATCATATTGTAAAAATCACTCAGCCAAAAATAGATAGTTAGGACATAATAAATATAATGACAAATCAACTCTAGCCAAAAAATGAATGAGTTAAGACATAACAATCGCATATTGTCACAATCAACTCAGCCAAAATAGATGATTGGAACATAACAGATGTCAATAACAACATAAATCACTCAGCCAAAAATAGATGATTGGAACATAACAATCCTTATTGTCACAAATCACTCATTTAAAAATAGATGATTGGAACCATATGATCATATTATGCAAATCACTCAGCCAAAAATAGATGATTGGAACATAACAATCATGTCACGATGTCAATAAAAATAGATGATTGGAACATAACAGCTCTGTGTCTAAATCCTCAGCCAAAAATAGATGATTAGAACATAACAATCATATTGTCACAATCACTCAGCCAAAAATAGACTAGTTGGAACATAACAATCTATGCCAATACAAATCACTCAGCCAAAAATAGATGATTGGGACATAACAATCCTGTGGTCACAAATCACTCAGCCAAAAATAGATGATTGGAACATAACAAATATGACTATACCCGAATCACTCGGCCAAAAATAGATGATTGGAACATAACAATCATATTATCTACAAATCCACTCAGCCAAAAATAGATGATTGGAACATAACAATCATATTGTGCAAATCACTCAGCCAAAAAATAGATGATTGGAACATAACAATCATATTGTCACAAATCACTCAGCCAAAAATAGATGATTGGAACATAAGCAATCATGTTGTCACAAATCACTCAGCCAAAAATAGATGATTGGAACATAACAATCATATTGTCACAAATCACTCCAAGCCAAAATAAGATGATTGGTTGCGCAACAATCATATTGTCACAAATCACTCTGACGAAAATAGATGATTGGAACATAACAATCATATTGTCACAAATCCTCAGCCAAAAATAGATGATTGGAACACTTTAACAATCATATTGTCACAAATCACTCAATAAAAATAGATGATTGGAACATAACAATCATATTGTCACAAATCACTCAGCCAAAAATAGATGATTGGAACATAACAATCATATTGTCACAAATCACTCAGCCAAAAATAGATGATTGGAACATAACAATCATATTGTCACAAATCACCTTCAATACAATAGATAAGATTGGAGACAACAATCATATTTATGCAAGTCACTCAGCCAAAAAGATAGTTGGAACATAACAATCCCTATTGTCACAAATCACTCAGCCAAAAATAGATGATTGGAACATAACAATCATATTGTCACAAATCACTCAGCCAAAAATAGATGATTGGAACATAGCAATCATATTGTCACAAATCACTCAGCCAAAAATAGATGATTGGAACATAACAGTCTATTGTCACAAATCACTCAGCCAAAAATAGATGAGATTGGAACATAACAATCATATTGTCACAAATCCCTCTGCCAAAAATAGATGATTGGAACATAACAATCATATTGTCAAAAATCACTCAGCCAAAAATAGATGATTGGAACATAACAATCATATTGTCACAAATCACTCAGCCAAAAATAGATGATTGGAATATAACAATCATATTGTCACAAATCACTCAGCCAAAAATAGATGATTGGAACATAACAATCATATTGTCACAAATCACTCAGCCAAAAATAGATCATTGGAACATAACAATCATATTATCACAAATCACTCAGCCAAAAATAGATGATTGGAACATAACAATCATATTGTCACAAATCACTCAGCCAAAAATACAAAATATATGCAATGTAGAAAGAATGTTCCATGTTAGACGGATAAAAGGAAAACAATTCAAAATGGATGGGCTGCATCAAGCTATCATGCCATAGACACACCATTGTTATATCTACAGCACATTTGGTGCCCCTACGACCTTATTAAGTCACGAAAACTTTGACAACTGTATATACTTCTTTTTGGCAAATTGAGTGGTTCTGGAGTTTGTTGTTCTGTGAATTAGTTTATTTACCGTTTACATTGTCCTCAGTATGTGCGTTGTGGTGCAGTGGATATCGGCTCGGAACGAGAAATCGGTGTAGCCGAGTTCGATTTCCAGCCGAATTCATTGCATTCACTTACGCGTAAATACCCTTGGGAAAGGTATTAATCCGTCTATTCCTACCAGTTATGGGTTAAATAACAGAACAGACTGGGTTCTATAGCCTTGGTCGGCAACCAGTCTACCGCAGGGAGCAAATGGCAACCTACTGCGGGATAATGTTCTACCCAGTCAGTCATGTCTCTCTCGAGACATGATCGCCCAAGCGTGTATCACGTATGGCACTTAACTGACTGACTGACATTGTCCTCATCTTATTCACGACGTTTTGGCCGTTGTACGCTCTAACCTTCTTCAGGGGATTGGAATTTAGAACTGAACCCATTATTTTTTTTAAAAAGAGGTAGATGCATCTCGTTCCATGAGTCATGTTGCTTCCAGATGTCTCAGTTATCTTCATTTAACTCAAATCTATGTTTTTTTTATTTCTGCTGTAGCCAGATATTGAACTCAAAACTCTTTGGGTTAAGTCACTGGATCCAACCAACGCTTATATCCACTGAACCATGTGTTTGTGAGGTGGAAACGTTGTGAATAAGATGAGGACAACATTACGAATAATAAAAATAGGGTAAATAACTACGATATCTCATCTCAGAGATATAGACAAATATGTAACGTCGGTGTTGCTCAGTGCTATTTAATTTTGATTTTTATCTTAGTTTGACTTTTTAACTAGTTTTTTCCCTCCTACAGACAGTGCTTTTTAACTAGTTTTTTCCCTCCTACAGACAGTGCTTGGATATGCTTTTCCGTGTTCGCCTTCTTTAAACCATGTGTTGGCTTGTTATGTGATCCAAGTTCCTGCTTGCGTCCCCTTACAAATTTTGCATATAGGTTCCCTATAATAATTCATGACTTGCACTGGTATTTGTCATTATCAAAAACTTATCTATTTTGTCTTCGTTGCTTTCTGACCAGAGTGTGTATACTTCTATAATGTCCGGATTGAAGAAAATCCATTTCAGTTTTATTACAGCCTTTTTTGATATTTGCCATTATTTTAAAAATGATATTTTCCCTGTCTTTATCCACTATTAATCCGGCTCTCAACGACTTCATATATAATTATCTAGTCATCGTTCATAAAATCCCCGTTATGTTTTACAACGTAGTGATCTTGGGTTGCAGACTGCTCCGAATCAGGAAGCCGTATTAGTAGTTAATATTTTAATTTCAACTCAGAGAATTAATACCAAGAAAAGTATATAATAAAACGGCGATAACTTATACTCTTCAACGAGCTTCGAATATACAGCAATAGTACTAAATTGATAGGAAATACATTCCTATTGGTTGATTTGATTTGTTTGTTTAACGGCATATCAACTCATTATGGATTATTTAATGTCGAAATCTAATTTTCATGGGTGCGTTGAACTAATAAAATGTTTTTGTGCTTTTACAATTGAATACATGGTAGATAATAATCAGTTTTTGTGCATATACATGTTTGTGTGGATATAATTACTAGAGGCGGTGATATGCATGATTTATGTTGTAGCTTTGTTGACGTTATACTGTGGAATACAGTTTGATTTCTTTAAAAATGTATAATAATATTATATGAATTAATGTCATGAATAAGATCTTTCAGGTTAGTTGGTTGATTTTGTTTAGTGGCATATCAAATTGTATGGGTTATTCAATATCAAAATCTAAATAATTTGAACACAATTTTATGGCTTCAACTAAATATATTTTGAAAGCATTTGCATGTCTTCAGATCCAGATAAAATGTATTGTTGGGTATTTTTTATGAATTGTATTGTTGGCAATTCTACTAGAAAATGTATTACTGGTCATTTTGCTATGAAAATACATTGTTGCCAATTTTACTATAAATATCAATTGTTGATCATTTTGTTGTAAAATGTAATGTTTGTAATTTTACTATAAAATGTGTTATCAGTAATTTTTCTATGGAAATATATTGTTGGCAATTATACTTATAAACAGGAATTGTTGGTAAATTTTTTAGATAAAATATATTGCTCGTATTTTTATACTTTCATAGTGTTCTGTTTTTGTTTGGAGGTTAATTATTTACTCATAGATGAGTCCCTAACAGGTACTATCTCGGGTTAGAGTGGACCTGGGAATAACAGAAATTAAAAGGTGATTCCACGTTCTTAAAAACCTTCAATATTCTGATCAGAGGTTTTGTTGCCTCATGTAGTTTATTTTTGTACCCAGAATTAACTTTGTCATTTTCTTGCATTAAAATATTGATTTGGTTTGGTTTGTTTTACTAGCATATCAACCACTGTGAGTAATTTAATGTCGAAAATCGCATTTTTATCCAATAATATCTTATGAAGTTTGAATCATTATAATTTGCGAAATATAATTAAAGACTGATGTATAGTTCATCTATCGGTGAAGTTTTCTGTGTGTATAATTTACTTTTCTTCAAATAGGTTAAAATAATTTTTTCATCAATGCTTTTGAAAATTTCTTTAAAGATATTCACCTAAAGGCGTTAAAAGTAAATTCGGTACAGTTAATCATAGATCTTTTAACGTGTATGTCTTTTGACATACTATGCATTTAAGTAGATCTTCATCTTTTAGAAGGAATGAATGTGCGATATTGGTATGACTAATTCTGATTCTTACTAAGATTACTTCCTCTCTTTGAGAAAGCCTAGTGTTATGGTGTCTTATCGCAAGGGCAGGTTTGATTTTACGCGATTTATTTATTGGGTGAGTATTCATAACTTTTCGACTTATTTAAGATATATGTATTAATGCCTGTTTTGGAAACAATTTTTCTGGATGCCATTATGGCTAGGGATCTAGCAAAAGATGATGTATTTTGGGTTACAAAGTATACTGATATTGTTTAAATCTTTGGTTATTACAGGATTTGTCAGAATTTTATACTTCATTGATGTAAATATAGATAAAGAGTCCATGTATATAAAAAAAACCTGTTTGAGTCACTGCGATAATATCCAAGTTTACGTCCATTGCTATGTCTTCTGCACTAAAAATTGAGGGTTTGTCAGGTAGGCGCTTTTGAAGTATGGTTTCGTTCAGTATAGATAAGCATCCAGCTCTGTTAATATTTTTAGTACTGGCAGTGCATGCGTGTTTACAATATGTGTATTTTTGTAAGTGTTACGTCGGGTAACAGAATTATGTGAAATAATACAAAACAACGTAATCGTATAAAAATAGGTTTATTGACAGGAAAAGAGAAGTATTTACAAGAGATGCGGATTAGTAGAATACAGAACAAGGTAATTAGTATACACTATCGTCGTAGAGACGTGATAGATGGACTAGTAGAACACTTCCGGTGCAATACCGGAAATACCCGACTGACTCGCTCACTCGACTTCCTTCCTCGAGGTATAATCACGACTATTTTATGTAGTGATTCGAAGGGTCCATTTCGGTGGAAAGGTGGAGAGCGTCCCAATAGTAAGATATTATGAATTTCTTCCATGAAAACAGATTTGTCAGTTTCAGTTTTAGAGTGTCTTGCCAGACTCAATAATACAATAGGCTGTTATATTAGCCAGGGAGAAGATTTTAAAATAATAGATTCATGTATTAGAGAAGTGTATATTTTGAGTTCGTTGGAATTGTTTTCTACGCAGATGCCATGATGCTTAATGGCATTTTTCTTTAAACGATATAATTCTTTATATTGAGATTGGAGAACCCAGTTGTACGCAGAATTATCTGGGCATAAACATAGTTTAATGTAATATTGTAATGCTAACTTATGTTGTCTTAATGCCAAAGGTGATTCGTGTGATTCGGCTTACAGACTTCCATTTGAGGATTTAGGTTTATAGAACGAGTCGTATACCCTGTTGATGGAGGGTATTAAGTTCTTTCAAGTATGGCTTTCTTGTATCACCACAGATAACGCATCCATAATCCATATTTTAGATCTAACTAATGCTCGATAAAGTTTCACTAGCATCTGTCTCACCGCATTGCATTATTGCATTTCTCACGAAGATATTTTATATGTGTTATGAAGGATAAATTTTTGTCGAACATTATTCTTAGGTATTTGTATTGGCCTACTACAGGCACTTCCGTACAATTGTATCTTATTCAAGACTGGCAGTATAGCCCGGCGTTGCTTGGGTGTAATGAAAACTTTAAAACTAATCCATGGTCCTGGAGCTCACACTCTTTGAACGTTAAAAAGCAATAGTTGTTTCCAGTTAAAGCGAAACCGTAGACTGAAAGAAAAATGAATGGATGTAAGTCCAATTTTGATTTACTGGTATCGATATCAAATAAATTTTTTCGTCGTAAACTGAATTTTGAAGGCTAAATAAGTCCTCTGAGTAAATGGTATCATGGCTGAAACTAAGAACTACAATTATACCTACTTAGAGCCAAACCCGAAGCAAAAACTAAAATAAAAGGGCTGAAAAAATACAGACATACAGGCAGATAAACAGACACACACACAAACATCTTGCCTTATATATATATATATTATCGATTTTCTGCACTATTGTAAGAACTGCAACCTTGAAACTTCTGAATATCGTTTCTTATGTCTTTGTCTACGAGTGTATCAAATTTGATTAAAATCGGACCGATCCTTCTATAACTCGATTTTTTCGATTATCGATTTTCGATATTTATCGGGTGTACCTCGACACAAAACCTAGCTAAGAACACTCGCAGACGCTTATAGTACAACTGTGTAAATTTTCAAGAAAATCGGTTCAGCCGTTTCGGAGTCTATAGGTAACGGACACACACACACACACACACACACACACACATAGAGTTCCATTTATAAATAAGTTTAGATAGATTAAGGTGTAGATTTTGAAGTTGGCAGAAGTGTATACATTTTTGTTTTTGTCTAGAGAATCTGAATCCATTTTCTGTAGCCCATCTGTTTACTTTATTGAAACACTTTTGGATTTGCCTTTGCATTGTGTGAATATTTTTCGGTCTGTAACATATTAAATAGGCGTCTACATACAGTGAACAGTCAACTCCAGGTTTCATGATATTAATGATTCTATTTATTTAATGTTGAAGAGTGTTACCGATTTAAATTACGGTAGCTTGCTTCCAGAAACTGGGAATATTACCACTGACCCATATTATTTTTAAAACTTTGAGTATGTAGTTAATGGAAATATTTGGTAGGGTTTTTAGAAATGTCTGGCGAATTTCGTCTAAGACAACTGCTGAAATGAGTGATTTAAAAAAATAGAATCTAATAAAGTAAAAGATTATTTCTAATTTTCTTTATTGTTAGAGTGGAAATTTATTTTTTTCTTCTCTTCATTTATTTTGATATTCTTAAATAGTTTACAAGTATTATTTGAGGGAGAGTTTTGAGAAACATTTTGTGCTAATAAATTTGCAGTATCCTATTTGTTAGTTGCTTTGAGTTTTGCTTAACGGCATATCAACTTCTGTGGTTCATTTAATACCCCAAAAAGTAGTTTTTTAGGGCATTTAAAAAAAATTAGGTTGTAGCGATAAGGTTTATTTAGTCAGATTTGGTATTTTTTCCTTCAAAAATGTATTGCTGGTAAATCTTTTTTCCTTAAAAAATTTATTACTGGTATTATTTTATTTTTTCAGTATTGTATTATTGCCATTTTTTCTTCAAAAATGTATTGCTGGAATTTTTACTATAAAAGACTATTTTTATACTTTCATAGTGTTTTGAACTGAGTTTGAGCGTTAACTATTTTCCCATAACTGGGAACCTAACAGGCACTTCCACCCTGGGTCAGGGTAGACCTGGAAACATCAGCAATTAAGAGGTGGTTCCATGCTCCTCAAAACTTTCTATCTTCTAATCAGAGACATTGCTGCCGGATGCAGTTTATCATACGCAGGTCATTTTGTTAGTTTGCTTTGATATTGTTTTAACATAAATATCTCAACAAAGTGCTTTTATTTTTCCTAGACATTTCACGGGTCATATTCCATATTGTTTTAGTTTTGGTGTTAGAATTAATATTGAATATAAAGTTCTTTTTCTATGAGAATTACTCGAATTCTTTAATTATTCTACGTACTTCCGTTCTGCTTATTTTGTAGATGTTCAGATTCTCTTGGGTTGGATGTCATTTGAAGTTACGTAAAGCCACGCAATCTGATCGTTGTTTTTACACTCGTCGTTAAATTAAAGTCAGTCGTATTCTACAGGTTTAGATTTTGATCTTGGTACGTATTGTTCTACAATACTAAGAAGTGTTTTTGTAAAATAAGTGATGTACCCTGCATTGTCTACATCGGCTTTTGGTTAAATTTTAGAGATCATGTATTTTTAAAGTTTTTCTATTTGGCTTTTTTAAGTTTCTGGTATGGTATTCTTTCATCTGGAAAATTTACACTTTTAAACGCAACTGTGATGTGATCACTACCACATGCATCATAATGTACTTTCCAACTATAGTCCAGGTATGTTGAACGATCACTTAAGGTTAAATCTATTACAGTTCATGTACTGCTTGATAAGTGGAGATAAGTATATGACTTGTCATTGTATAGACATACAAGAGTCATTCAAGAAATAAGGTGGATTTTTCGGTATGAGGACTTCCAATACAGATAGAAGCTATTTAAAAAATTTTTTTCCTTTACTTCTTTTTCAAAGGGATTTAGTTTTTTTTTTTGCAGATTGAAAAAAAAAACAAAAAAACATTGAGAGTTTTGGAGATTAACAAAGATGGCCGACCAAGGACCATGCTCCAGGAATTTTGGTTGCTGAAGGGTGCAAACCAGTTAAAATTCATAGGAAAATGTTAACTGTGTATTGTGCCACATGTTTCAGCCGAAAAATGTCTACAAGTAGACTAAATTGTTTAAAGAAGGACGGAGCAGTGTTGAGGATGAAGACAGGCCTGGGAAGCCTACAGAAGTGAGGTCTCCTGAGGTAATAGAATCAGTCAATGACCTCATTCAGTCTGACAGAAGGGTGACAGTGGATGGCATTGCAAGAGCTTTGAGCCTATTTGATGAGACAGCACACAAAATTGTCCTTGATGACCTTGCCTACTCATCAAGACAATGCAAGGTCTCACACAGCAGCCCAAACGGTGCAGAGCATCAACGACCTGGGCAGGAAATTGCTCTCTCATCCCCCTTACAGCCCAGACTTAGCCCCTTCAGACTTTCACCTGTTTGGTCCTTTGAAAGCGTTCACGAGAGGCACGAAGTTTGAAAGTGACAATGAAGTCAAAAGTGCTGTGAGCGATTGGCTGAGACATCAGTCCAAAGATTTTTACGCTGAGGGAATACGGAAGCTTGTGCACAAATGGGAAAAGTGTGTGACACTGCTGGGAGACTACGTTGGAAAAAAGTAAGCTTCTATCTGTATTAGATGTCCTTATACCGAAAAATTCACCTTATTTATTGAATAACCCTCGTATATTGTTTCTTTTGATATAATCTTCCGTAAGTCTTCCCTACCAGTCAATATATTTGCAACCCCATATGATGTTATGGCTATTAAAGCCCACTCCCCATTAAAATAAATGATTTTGGAAGCCGCATCAGTTGTTTATCTCATGCAGTTTCATCTATAGAATCAATAAGAGAAAGTGTAAACCAAGCATATGATTATGATTTCATATATTGAGGTTCTTACGGCCACTGTCTGTAGTGCCATATTCAGTCAGACACTCGTAGAATGACTTACCGAACAGAGACTTTGTGATATCCAAGACCGCTAGACGAACAAGTTGGAATAGTGCACCTTTATCGTTATTTTCTTAATACAATTGTTTATACTAATCCCGTGTTCCTGTTTTTATTTGTGACCCCTTAAAACAGGGTTACAACAATAACCTATTATTTTAGATGGTGGTTTATGTGTGTTGAATTTTAATATATATTTACTGGTATCTATGGCTTGGTTATATCTATTACATTTTTTTTTTATTTATGTTAACTTTGATTTTTCTTGGGAGCAATCTGATAGGTTTGGAGTTTGATTACACTTCTAGATGTGTTTAGACTGGTGTGGATAAGTTTTGATTTTTAAGTTATTAAATGTTGGCCATTTTAGGATTTTTTCAGAATGAATTCTTTTCTTACTTGATTTATTATTGCATTGTTTGATCTTTTTAAACAGTTATGGGAGTAATTTGAGAGTATATTGTTCTTCGATTATGAATGGTGATACTATTGTAATAGGAGTTTCCACAAGTGACTCCATTACTACATGGTGACTAAAAAGTAACTCCCCATTTTAAAATACTTTTAATTTATTTATTAACTATAATTTTTACAATAAATGCACATGAAAGAAATGCGTTTAGGATGAGGTTTTATTGAAGAATCGATATAAGAACCAGATTTTGCAACCAACCTCTCGAGCATCCCAGGAATCACATCAGCTGATTTCATCTCTTGTGGAATGGAAGACGTAATTTTCTGTATTCACCCTTCAAGTTCTTTCTAATCTTTATTTTGGTATAGTATTGCTCCTTTAACTAGCCTGAAAGAAAAAAAGTCATAGAATATATATATATATATAGTCATCCGCAGACAGAACTGTTTCGCTATATCACAGCTCATCTCAACCCAGGCTCGAAACCCGACCGATTTGGCGTCAGTCGGCGACACAACACCTGGGCCACGGGACGTTCGGTGGAAGAAGGCAGTCTTTTTAGCGAAAATCATATTACGCGCCCAATAGCTAGGTGCTCAAATTCGTTTTTACTGAATGAGCGATGCGTACACGCTAGAGTGTCTACCTTTCTTTCAGAGTGCTCAATAAGGGTGTGAGAGCGTAATTATATGGCCGGTCATACATAAAATAGGGAGTTACTTTTCAATCATATATTGTGACAAGTAACGTGTTGTGGTGCAGTGAATATCAGCTCTGAACAAGAAATCGTAGAGTCTAGTTCGAATTGAAATTTAATTCGTTGTATTCAATTACACGCAAATGCCTTTGGGAAAGATATTAATTCGTCACTTCCCTCTCCAGGTATGGGTTAAATAGGTAAGACAGATTGGGTTTTATAGTCTTGGCTGGCAACCAGTCTACCGTAGAAAGTAATGGCAACCTACTGCAGGGAAATATGCTCAGTTAGTCATGTTTCTTTCGAGACATGATCACCTGAGCGTATATCACGCAAGGCAATTATCTGAGTGATTTGGAACATTAGGTGGTGGCGTTGCGGGTACATCGTCGAAAGTTTACAAAACACAATTAACTGACTGACTGAATTGCGAGACTTCGAGTCATTATCAGAACTTTATTCAGAGAGGGATCTTCTTTTTTTCTTTGTTGACTTATTATATATATTTATATTTTCTTTAATCATCCTTGCTCCCCTATTTTCCCGGAGCCCTATCGTGGGAGACGGTTGGGAAGAATTTCATTCGCGCAAGCATGTCAATGATACCAAAATGGTATCCTCAGCTTTAGTACTTATTTAGTACTTATATGCAGTCATCAATTTCTTTTCTTGATCTACCGCTATGAAATTGAATATAAATTTTAATTGTTGATGATATGTTTTAGTTACGCCCTGATTGACCGTTACCACTGCCTGCTAGTACCAATTTGATTAAATTTGGTTGGTGTGCATATGTTTTGTTCGTGTAGTTATTGTGTTTTTGGAATGGTACTATGGCTTGACATGATGAGCCGATTCGTCAGATCGGTGTCTCTGACCACCCATCTCGCATAAGTAAGTGTCAAGTAGTTTGTTGGAAATCAGAAGTATTCTAACTAACGCCTGAAGTCCTGATCTAGTCCTCAGGCACTGCGGATCACCACACACAGCAGATGGCTTCATTGAGGCGGGATGTCTTACCCTACGACTGAGGTGCCGTTAGCGTAGCCGACACTACCAGTCAACAAGATGCGAGAATATTAAAGAGAGGAGAACAGTATAAACTATTTTATAGTGAAGTGATATTCTTGTTTCTAAGGCGGATACCAAAACCACTTGATGTGTTTAAATCAAACCATACAAAACGAAAGTATAACGTAAAGCAGGCTTCATCTTTACTATGAGCATTCCTCTTTTGGTATCTCAACTGCATGAATTTAAGCGTAGTACGATGTTGACAATTAGGTCTCATCGTTTTCTGTAGAATTAATTAAATGAAAACGCAAGTTCTATACTAGTAGTTTATTTTCTCGCACTTCCCTCCTATGGAACTCCTTTCCGGATCCTTGCTTCTCTGTCACCAACAATCTTCAAAAATTTAAATGCGATATCAGCCGCCATCTTGTCTTCCTGAAACCTGTTATTTTATTGTTTTTTTTTCCTCATTATCATCTTATTTGCTTTCGCTCTCAATTGCCTTGCTTGGGGGAAATAGTTACAAACAATTATTCATTTATATGTTGCGTGCCATAGAATTAGAAACAGGAAATAACGAAAAGTATATATTTAAAAAATAATTAACATAAACAATATTACGGAAAGTTCCGGAGATTAACGAAATGGATTAACAACCGACATATTTAATTTATTTTTTGAACATTATTTTTAATCTATACACGTGTTTGAGTAGATATTCTGTTTTTTTAACTATATATATATATTTATTTATATAACTTTACTGGCCTAACTATTTTTGAGAAATTTTGTTAAGAAAATGCGTGTCATTCAGCAGGTGTCGAACTTGTGACACCTAACAACATAGGGGAAGCCATCAATTGATCTGATGCATCTTAAATGCTCGACCACAAATAATTTCACAGTAGACAAAACCGAATTAAGCCTTATAAACACAAATTTTCAATTTCGCGTAAATATTTCAGTTTGTAAACAGGAAATATAATGTCTGTTACAAGCGTTTGTGGGGAAAAATTAATTGCGAGTCTTTCACGAAGAATATGTAAAATAGTATAATTTCAAAGTACAAATATGTTAAATAGTACAATTTCAAGGTACAAATAATCTTATTAATGTGCACAATCTCATTCTTGGGTTGGTTGACAATAATGACTAAAAGATAGAGTATTAATCTTTAGAATCCTATAATAGCAGATGATGAAAACAAAACAAAACACCCCCCTAAAAAAAAGTATATTTAATACGGGATCTTTTTAGAAACTCATAATTAATATCAGATATTCATTTTAATTTTCAAGTTTACCATTTTTCCATGCTTAAAATATTGCTGTCACATCTGCTCTGGTGCTTCTGTTATATAAATAGAGATCCTTGATAAATTCCAAAAAGAATCTGCAATGTCATTGGTTTTGATTTGGTATCTCGAATTCAGTCGTAGCTTCCCTCTGACTTTTCAATAAATGCTTTCACGGTAAATGTTTTAATGAACTCTCCTCTATGGTACCAAAAACTTTATAAAAACACTATGAATTTTAAGCTTAGTACTAGATAGGAAGTAAGATATCATTTTATTGTCGTAATGGCTATATGTAACCGCAAGTTCTATCTTAGTTGTTTCTTTTTTCGCACATCTCCTTTGTGGAACTCTCTTTCGATTTCTTGCTTTCTAGCCAAGTTTGCTCCTAAACAAATTAAATGCAATGTTAATTATTATATTCTGTTTTAAATTCTGTTCTTTTATTGTTCTCCCTTCTTAATAATGTTTTCATTATATTATTTAACTCAGTAAAGCCCCGGATGTTAATGATTCAGTTGCCTTACATGGGGTGAAAGGATAAAAAAAGACTATCGAAAAATACCGAATATTTTTTTTATTCTTATAATTAATGCAATATTTTTTTATTTAAAAGTTTATAAACAATACCTGATGTTTCTTTTTCTTTTCTTTTCATAAATAATTCAGGAATTTTAGTTAGACTTTTATGTTTAATGCTGGATTTCGCATATTTTAGTTTATATAACTACTACCGGATTTTACTGTAGGCAATAATGAACTAAATAGTATTTATCAGTATTAAGACTACTTGCTTGTTAATAGGTGACATTTATGGTGGGTAAAAATTCAATACGGCAGTGAATGCTGGATAATATAATCGAAAATGAGGACAAAACTGGAAGGGGCCGAAATGTGGTTCTACAGAAGGATGCTACGGATATCGTGGACTGAGCATACAAGCAACGACGAGGTGTTAGAAAGAATGGCAACAAAAAGGAAATTGATGCTGAGCATCAGGAAGAGACAACTGAAGTTCCTGGGACATGCAATGAGGAAGGAGAGAACCTGATACTGACTGGTCAGATAGAAGGAAGGAGAGACAGAGTAAGGCAGCGGTTAACATATTTGCAGTGCCTGATCAGGTGGATGACGGAACGGGGGTTGCCAGGAGCAACAGGAGCAAACATACTAAGAGCCACAAGGGATAGAGAGACGTGGAGAGCCATGATCGCCTACGTCCTGAAGGGACAGGGCACATAGAAGAAGAAGAAGAAGAAGAAGAAGAAGAAGAAGAAGAAGAAGAAATCAAGAGTTCTTTTTTACGCGTGAATACCCACACGGAGAAACATGATCAAGTTAGCATTGGATCACAACTCTCAATGGAAAGTGGAATTAGCGCTTGCGTTGGAAAGATTCTTAGTTTTGAAATATTTCTAAGGTTCTTCTGGACAAGAATGCCTGCTGGAATAACATAAATAGTTAATTAAATGAACAGACTGAGCGGGCGTCGTTCTTTTTCTATTGTTAAAATCTATATACTCCATCTTCTCGCTGTTTCTGGTAATCACTGTAGACAAATTGTTTTTTTATGACCTTTCTAAACTGTGCGTTTCTGTATTAACCTTTCAAAGGTTCTACTGTAGTTTTCTCGTCTAATTTTGCATCGTTGTACCACAGCTGTGAGAGTACTATAATGCGTTAGTCTGCATTTTGGATGGCCATTTTAAAGCAATTAATGGATGTTTTAATCCGACATTACTTCGTTAGATTTAGTGGGTGCGCCAGTTTGAGAAGACATTCCCCTTTTTTCTGATAGCATCAGTTCTCAACACGTTATCTATGCTGATGATTCAACTAATTATCTCTATCTTAATAGTAAGTCTGTTCGGTTTGATAAGGTTAAATTGGCAGCTGATTTAAAAAATGACCTACAATCTACTGTTGTCTCAAGTAATGGTATGTTAATTTTAACGCTCCAATACAAAACTGCTTTTTATTTATCATTTGACATACTTCTTTTGCCTTCCATCAGCACGGCTGATGCTAACCACCGGAAGAAACTCGTTGCGTCTTCTCGGACTAACGTTACCCGCTGACATGAGGTGGAAAGTTTATATTGAAACAATTGATAGGTCGGCTGGTAGCAAAGTTTGTTCAATGTGCTATACCAGACACTTTTCTTTTCAGAGTCTGTCATACAAATTTATAAATCTACCATTTGTCCTTGCTTCGAATATTGCTACTCCATCTTGCCTGGTATTCCTGCTATATATTTAGCGGTTGTTGATAAAATCCAAAGAAGCATTTGCAATATTATTGGTTCTGGCTTTGCATCTCGGATTCAGCCACTTTCAAACTACAGTAATGTAGCTTCCCTGTGCCTTTTCCATAAACAATTTCACGGTAATTGTATTTATGAACTTTCCTCTATGGTACCTAGATTTGATGAATTTAAGCGCTGTACCAAATTGGCACCAAGGTTGCGTTTTACAGTAGAATTGAATAGATGTAGCTGTAAATTCTTGCACTCGTTTGTGAAAAGCTCTTCTGGTTTCTTTCATTCCTGTCTTCTTTTAGTGTTCTCGCCACTTAACTATTATGGTGCCCTATCTACATTGGAATGAACTCTTCCTCCTTCATAAATATTAACCTGCTAATCTTCCTAGAGGAAGTTCTGATGGACACTTCTATCTGCTGACTAATAACACTCTTATTTTGTATATATGCTCTGTTATTTCAATACACTGGTTCAACCTACCCTCTTCTTTTCGTGTCTTTTTTCCTGACCCTAACAGGCCACAACATTAGCACACTCATTAATCCCTTGTGTCTTAGTCGCTTTATTGCCTTGGGTAAAATGATTGTAAAAATATATTTTTTTAAAGAGTGAAGTTAATCACTAGCATGGAGATATGAATAAAAAATGTGCCTCTAGACAAGAATCGAACCAATATTCTTTTTTCTATTTGAGAAACACCTTCAACCTAGGAGAAGAATCGTTTATATATGTTTTCGCCTATCCAAACTCCAAACTCACCGAACACGGAAGTGCTCATCTTGATTGGATCCGTTCAAATGCCACAAAGTAGTTCAATTTTAGGCAGGCTCCGAACATCCAATTCCGATACAAAAAAAAAAGAAAAAAAAAAAAAAAGGATATATTAAAAAAAAAACAAAAAACAACCAACAGTTCGTTTTCGAGTCACTACATCACTATATAAACCGTATCACTTCAGCTTCCCGGAGCAGAAAGTTAATCAGAGCTACCGCGATCAATTTTCCACTTTGGTCGGGCACTTTTTGAGGACACCTACTAGGAGTTCAATGTTAACAGCAGCGGCCGAGGCTGCTGCTCGATGAACACTTCTACTCTCGTTACGGAATAACGCTTATGCATATTGTTTTTCATTTGATTTTGGTTTACAACTATGATGCACTAAATATGTAGTAGAACCCCGAGATGAACACATTAATTCTTTTTGAACATCATCCAAGGCAAAAGCGTAAATACATCATTCTTTTTTTTAACAAAGTCATATCTCTATTTTTGTGTGTTATCTCGCATTCTTTTTTCTGTTAGCCTCAGTTATGTTTCCCTTGATGATACACTCGAACAAGGCCCATTTATACTTGCCAATGTTGTAGTTTCTGTGGCATACCAATAATAATAATAATGACATCACTGGGAGGGTTTATCAAATAAAACCTTTTACATTCTGCTAAATAACTACATATAAAATGGTACAACACATACAAAAAGCATACATAGGAACTAGAACGAAGCTAAAATGTTCATTACGTCTGTGGGCAGATATGATAAATATTATATAAACTAAAATATTGATGATTTAATATGCCTTTATGTTCTGTTAGGAAAGGGATAGTATAACGTGTCGCCGTAAAAGTAAATTGAAAACTAACACGAATTACAAGCCTTTATCATTAAATTTGATATTGGTAGTGGGGTAACGGATACCGATCGGTGCGAACATTGGAATTTACTTTCTAACTATTAATTGAATAAATTGTTTGTTTAACGTCATATCAACTCCTTATGTTTCATTTAATTTCGAAATCAAATTTTCTTATGTGTATTGAAGTAATAAAAACATGATATGCGTTATTCTGCTTTCACAACTGAATACGTGGTAGATGATAATCAGATTTTAAGTGTATACATATTTGTGTGGAGATGATTACTAGAAGAGGGGACATCCGTGTGTTATGTTGTAGTTTTGTTATTTTGGGGAATAAAGTTTTATTTAAGACATTGTAGGATATTATATGAATTAATGTCATGAAAGATTTTTTCATGTTGGTCGATTTTTGATTTGATTAAGCAGTATATAAACTACAATGAGCTATTTAACGGCGAAATCTAAATAATTTGAACTTCAACTAAATATAATAATACTTTGGCTTCAAGTAAATATATTTTGAACGCAACTATATGTCTTCAACAGGAGATAACATGTATTACTGTCATTTTACTACATATATACTAGCAGTATGGCCCGGCGTTGCTCGGGTGTAATGAAAGCTTTAAAACTAATCTATGGTCCTGGAGCTCAGACTCTTTCGACGTTGGCACGAATGTCTAAAAAGCAATAGTTGTTTCCAGTTAAAGCGAAACCGTAGACTGAAAGAAAAATGAATGGATGTAAGTCAAATTTTGATTTTCTGGTATCGATATCAAATAAGTTTTTTTCGCCGTAAACTGAATTTTGAAGGCTAAATAAGTTCTCTGAGTAAATGCTATCATGGCTGAGACTAAGAACTACAATTATACCTACTTAGAGCCAAACCCGAGGCAAAAACTAAAATAAAATGGCTGAAAAAATACAGATATACGGGCAGATAAACACAGACACACACACACACTCTCTCTCTCTCACACACACACGCACACACACGTTTTGCTTTATATATATATATATATTATCGATTTTCCGCACTATTGTAAGAACTGCAACCTTGAAACTTCTGAATATCGTTTCTTATGTCTTTTTCTATGAGAGTATGAAATTTGATTAAAATTGGATCACTCTTTCTATGTGTCTATATTTTCGATTATCGATTTTTGATATTTATCGGGGGGTACCTCCACACAAAACCTAGCTCAGAACACTCGCAGACGCTTATAGTACAACTGTGTAAATTTTCAAGAAAATCGGTTCAACCGTTTCGGAGTCTATAGGTAACGAACACACACACACACACACACACACACACACACACACACACACACACACACAAAGTTCCATTTATAAATAAGTTTAAATATTGTTTTTTTTATATAAAAATATATCGTTGTTATTTTTACTATTAAAATGTATTTTTATACTTTCATAGTGTTATTGTTTGGGGTTTTCACTATTTTTCCATGGGAGGGACCTTAACAAGTGCTACCACCCCGGGTCAGTGTGAACGTAAGAGCAACAGCAATTAAAAGGTGATACCAAATTCCTCAAATCTTCAATCTTCAATCTCTTGATCAGAGTTCTTGCTGCCAGATATAAGTTATCGTCATACGCAATACTAACTTTCGAACTAATTCTAGATTTCAAAGTTTTAGAGAAGTCACAAGAAAACAGCTTTACTATCCTTCGCAAGAAATCATGGAAATTCATACATATTAAAGGAAGTTCTGGAGAGCCGTGACGGCTTATGTATTGAAGCGGCTAAACCTGCAGATTTTCTGTCAAGCATAGAGCCATAACCTTGATGGTGCTTGTGTGGTTTCTCTAACAAGTAGGTTTTAAGGGTTGGAGTTGCTAACCAAACCGGTTGTAACGCTATTTACATTATTCGGGCTATTGTCCTCATCTTGGTTGCCATTTGTATAACGGCCCAAAGGTCGTAGAAATGTCAACCAAGATGAGGACAATAGTCTGAATAATGTAAATAGTGTGAATATTACCTCATCTCAGAAATATAGACAAATCGGTTGTAAATTTAAAATTCTAGATTGTTTGCCTGTCAAAACCAGAGAGCTATGTTTTCTGTTTAAACTTGAAAAAGATAGGATTCATGCCTTCATCAAGGGCATTTTAGCGAAAATGAATGCAATATTCTCAGGCAGAATTTGAACTCTTTTCGTCGATGCCAATAGTCCAATAGTCCGAATAATACATAAGCCGTCACGGCTCTCCAGAACTTCCTTTAATATGTATGAATTTCCATGATTTCTTGCGAAGGATAGTAAAGCGGTTTCTTATGTCTTCAGCGCGATAATTGGCATTACCACTTACATCAGTCCACTTAATTCCAAGAATATAACTCCTTCATTATTATGCATGAGGAGCAGTTGAGCGAGTGACCAACAAAACTCCTTGTAACAACAAACATGAACTGAAGGCAAGGATTATGGCAGTATTCACCAACTTAAACAAGGTGACCGTCCAGAAGAGTGGCAAGAGATTCAGAAATCGTCTGAAGACCATGTTTGAAGCCAATGTCGATTTTATTGAATAAATTTAGTCTTTCGTATTTCAAGATATTTTTGTGTATTTTTGATAAATCAGTTAATTAAGTGCCACGCTTTGGGCGATCATGTCTCGAAAGAGACATGACTGACTGGCTAGAAGATTATCCCGCAGTCGGTTGCTATTGCTTTCTGTGGTAGACTGGTTGCCAGCCAAGGCTATAGAACCCAATCTGTCTTATTATTTAACCCATAACTGGGGGGAAGAGACGGATTAATACCTTTCCGAAGGGTATTTGTGCGTAAGTGAATGCGCGGAATTTAACTGGAATTCGAACTCGGCTCTCCGATTTGTCGTTCTGAGTCGATATCCACTGCACCACAACGCACATACAGTTTGATAAATACATCTGTTAAATGCGATGTCAATGTTAATTCCATTTTTGCATAATTTAGATGACAATTTATCCACCGTAACCTTTTCATGTATGCCGTGACAACATTTCGGGGCACAGGTAAGAGGATCCGGCGGCACATTAGAAAAATTGGCTTATGCTGAGAAGTTTACAAAAAAATGAACTTCAGCATAAGACACGATCCATGAATTCAAGAGGCGACCCCATAAAACCAGTTTTACTGACAGAAGATGTTTATTTTGTTCCTTGATGGCAATTCCACAGGTTAGTTCTTGCGTGTTCCTCATTGGCATAATGTTTTTATTCTAGAGTTTCTTTGGAATGTTGCCATTAAAATACCCGGATATATTTTCTTGAATAAAAAGATATAATTTATTGCCGTTCATATTTACGGTCGATGTTTGTTGTAACGAAATAGAAGCTATTGTTCTAGTAACTCGCTTAGCAATGGCAAGTTTAATTTCTTTGTAAATTCCCACCATATTGTTTGAATATATTATCCATAAAACATACCGCTCTGATTTCAAACAGTCGTGATAAAGATATTCTCTCACAGAAGCTATTTTTTTATAGTGATATATGAATTAGTAATGGGATTTTCTATGCTATATCTAAACTTATTTATAAATGGAACTTTGTCTGTGTGTGTGTGTCTCTGTGTGTGTGTATCTGTTACCTATAGACTCCGAAACGGCTAAACCGATTTTCTTGAAAATTTACACAGTTGTACTATAGGCGTCTGCGAGTGTTCTTAGATAGGTTTCGTGTCGAGGTACTCCCGATAAATATCGAAAATCGATAATCAAAAAAATCAGGTTATAGAAGGAGTGGTCCGATTTTAATCAAATTTGATACACTCATAGACAAAGACATAAGAAACGATATTTAGAAGTTTCAAGGTTGCAGTTCTTACAATAGTGCAGAAAATCGGTAATATATATATATATATATATATATATATATATATACAAGGCAAGATGTTTATGTGTGTGTCTGTTTATCTGTCTGTATGTCCTTTATACAAATCCGCAATTTTTATCCGATTCTCACCAAACTCCAAAATTTGACTTACATCCATTCATTTTTCTTTCAGTCTACGGTTTCGCTTTAACTGGAAACAACTACTGCTTTTTAGTCTTTCGTGCCAACGTCCAAAGTTTCTGAGCTCCAGGACCATGGATTAGTTTTAAAGCTTTCATTACACCCGAGCAACGCCGGGCTATACTGCTAGTATTTAGATATTGCTATGTATTTTGAGATTTTTGATGATATCGAAAGAATTTATAAGTTTATCGGCCCTGACCTGGCTTCTCGACTTTAGTTACGTTCTTATAGCCGTAAAGTAGCTTTGCTGTGCCTTTTCTCTATATATTTTTATGGTAATTGTTCTGATGAGCTTTCCCCCTTGATACCTTGATTTTATGAATTTAAACGTAGTACTACAATAATGGCAAGGTTTCATTGTTTGAAATAGTTTGTATGTTACCGTAAGTTCTATGCTAACAGTTTCTTCTATCGCATTTCTCACTTGTGGATCTCTCTTCACGCCTTTTGCTTTTTAGTCAAGTTTAAACTTCAAAGATTTAAATGCAATATTAATCCTTGTCTTTATGTTCTTTTGTTGTTCTCGCTACTTAATAATGTTTTCTTTCTCTCATATTCTTTTACACTCAGTGACCACAACAGGTCACTGAGTGTAAAAGAATATGAGAGAAAGAAAGAGTCTTAGTGGCTTTATTGCCTTGTTTGGAGTGAAATGATTAAAAATGCTACAAATTTCTTTCTTTTCTTATTTTTTCTTGGTCTGTATTGCAGAGTATACGATAAAAACCTAAAATGATTTATTTCCAGTAAATGCCAATTTCCTATTATTTCCAAAATAGGCCAGAACAACCAGGCAACAATGCTTTAACAATGTAGTCGAGAAAGTGTTCGGAAAGAAACGATGAGTTGGTCAGTATATAAGACAAATTTTTTTTAATCATCTCACCCCAAGTAAGGCATTCTACTGCCACTGTTGCGCAGGGGGTTACATAGGGGAAAGTGATGAGAAGGAGGAGTTAGTTATAGGAAATGAAAAAAAAGCTAGAGAGAATGGATGCGAGTTAGTGTGATAGGAGATATCTATTGACCTTACATTTAAATTCCTGGAGATTGTAGCTGTCGGGGAAGCAATTATATGGAAGGGGATTCTACAGGCGAGAAGTGCGTGAAAAGAAGCTTTCAGAGTAGAAATTGCGGTTACACTTTATCGGTTTTACTGTAAAAGGGTAGAACCTAGTTGCTAATCTAGTAGCTCGTGTAAATTCATACCTAAGAGTCATCAGTGAAAGTATTTATAGAAGAGGCACAGGCAAGCCACGTCACGCCGGTGAGAGAGCGACTGCTATGTCGGTATCGATCACATTGCTGATTCTCCGTTGGATTTTGTCAAGAACCCCGAGGTGAATAGCAGGGGCACCCGACCAGATGTGGTAGCACTATTCAATACACGGGCGGATGGTAGATTTATACATGTGCAGGATGGATTCAGACGGGAAAAACTTGCTGGCCCTGCACAGTGAACCGATCTTCTTGGCAGCGTATTTAGCAATGTGCACAGTGAACCGACCTTATGCTTGAAGATATAAATGAATAAAAAAAAGAAAAGGAAACGCGTGTTTATGTGGACTATTATTATCATTCTTCTTCTTCTTCTTCTTCTTCTTCTTCTTCTTCTTCTTATTCTTCTTCTTCTTCTTATTATTATTATTAAGTTCAGCTGCTGAAAGCCATTCTCACAGACAGTAACTGCTCCAAGAGGGAGTATTTAGTTTAGCCCATCGTACTTGAAGAGAAACACCATGCGAGCCGGATAATTTTTTATCTGAAGCCCCATGAGTCATAAACTCGGTCTAGTGCCATATTCTATTCAACAGGGCGCACGGATTTTATTTTTTCTCTATGTGCCGTGACTCTTCAAGACGTGGACGACAATGCTGCTTCACAACTCCCCATCCTTTTCAACTCTTTGTTTCTAAGCTTTCCCTCCCAATTCCTGTTATACAAACCATTTAAGCTCGTTAGGTCGTTTACTCGTTCTTTTCCTGTAGCTCACTTGTCTCCAATATGTCCTGTGAGTGTCCAGTTCTCTTAGCCGACTTTCATGTACTCTAAAAATTTCAACTGTGTCTTTCTTATTCTAAGTATATTACTCACATGTTCAGTTTCGTTCAATCTGTAAAATCGCATTTATCTGATGTCGCTGTTGTGTGTAATATTTGTGTCCCCGCCCACACAACCAACTGCATATAGATTGAGTTTTCAGCGTTTCTAGTGATTGCACTCACATACACACAAAGTTTGAATGTTATATATTAGACAATATCAAACAGCATTTTTCCTTCATTTTTACAACTTTTGACAATAAAGTCATAGATAAAAAAAATTGCGTAACCTTGAAAGCCACAGCTTTGAAACACCAAAGACGTTTCTCGCTTTCACATTGAATATTAATTTTAACTATTTTTCAATCGAGTGAAATTTGAGAAATTTAAGCATCTTATTTTCCCATATTCCAATAATATGAGTTCGATTTTTCGATTTTGTAAAATACTTTGACAAGCTGCAATTTTGCAATGAATTTTAAAAAGCTCGATATTTTTCATGACAAAATATTAAAAAATTTAGAGATTTGCATTACATGATGGAAAAGTTAATTGTCGACTTAATAGGTATCTATTACATAACAGTTAAATTTCGTGTGTACGCCTGAGACAGAAAATTATTTAATATTAGTTGTCTGTGTGTGTGTCGCTTTCATACAAGTAAAACTGTGATATCAAATAAATAACTTTATCATTGTATTTATGCGCATGCCCACACGAACGGAAGAGATATTATATGGTCTCGGCTAAAGTAGGAATATTCCCGCGCACAGTGGACTGGAGAAAAAAAACTGCTCAGTTTCCAAGGAATTTTGACTGCGCCTCTCCTCATACAATGACAGCGGTGATGTATTTGAGATGTCAGTATGGCTCTAATAATAATAATAATAATAATGATAATAATAAAGTTAATACAACGGAACTTTGATTTTGGAACGCCTCTTTTTTCTGATAAAATTTCAGAGAAAAATAGGCTCCAGTTTTTGAATATAAATTCAGTTCTCGAACGAAAACAACGAGAGACGAATGAACACGAATCAAACCGAGGAGCCTCCGAATATGCGCATGCGTGAGTCACTCGCTGGGTTAGTTTGGCGCTGTACACGCCTACTCTATCAGTGTGCATTTTGTCATGTTTTATTTAATCATTATTTAAACTCAAATGGCTCCGGAGAAAGTTAGTGATAGGAGCAACCCAAAGAAGAAAAGTGTGAGATTGAAGAGAAAAAGGAAATGATAGCAAAAATTGAAAGTGAAATGCTTGTCTTCGATCTAGGGGTGAATTTTTCAATGCCGAAATCAACTATATGCACGTTACCGAAAAAGAAGAGTTGTGATCAAAGTAGCAGAAATTGTAAAAGAAGTGAAAACGTTTTAGTTTTACTAAGCAAAGATTGCAAACAATTTCCACTTCATCAAAAGTAGAAAATTGTTTCTGTTTTCGAACGACCTCTTGAAAGAAATTAATCACATAACCGAGGTTCCAATGTAATAATAATAATGAAATAAAAAGCGTACAGACGACTCCAAGAGAATGTAACATTTAGAGTACATCGGAAACTATGAAGAAAGTATGGTCTCGAGTGTGCAGAGAAGTGGTATAAAAAATTCCCCAGCGTTACTAGCTGAGAATGAGAATGTGAAACTCATGTGATATAGAAACACCTTGATTGACAAGCATCTAGAGACTAATCACCCTGATATGTAAACTTATTCATAAATGGAACTTTGTCTGTTTGTGTGTGCGTGTGTCCCCGTTACCTATAGACTCCGAAATGGCTGAACCGATTTTCTTGAAAATTTACACAGTTGTACTATAAGCGTCTGCGAGTGTTCTTAGCTAGGTTTTGTGTCTAGGTACCCCCGATAAATATCGAAAATCGATAATCGAAAAAATCGGTTTCTAGAAGGAGTGGTCCGATTTTAATCAAATTTGATACACTTATAGACAAAGACATAAAAAACGATATTCAGAAGGTTGCAGTTCTTACAATAGTGCAGAAAATCGACAATATATATATATATATATAAAAGGCAAGATGTTTGTGTCTGTTTATCTGCTTGTATGTCTGTATTTTTTTCAGCCCTTTTATTTTAGTTTTTGCTTCGGGTTTGACTCTAACTAGGTATAATTGTAGTTCTTAGTCTCAGCCATGATACCATTTACTCAGAGGACGTATTTAGCCTTCAAAATTCAGTTTACGGCGAAAAAAACTTATTTGATATCGATACCAGGAAATCAAAATTTGACTTACATCCATTCATTTCTCTTTCAGTCTACGGTTTCGCTTTAACTGGAAACAACTATTGCTTTTTAGTCTTTCGTGCCAACGTCCAAAGAGTCTGAGCTCCAGGACCATGGATTAGTTTTAAAGCTTTCATTACACCCGAGCAACGCCGGGCTATACTGCTAGTCAAAATATAATGAAAGTGAAACAGACGAAATATAGAGTTTTTTTTTTAATCATTTCACTCCAAGCAAGACGGAACTTTCACTGGTGCGAAGTGGGTTACGGAAGAGGTTACATGAAAAAGAGGAACAAGTTACAGGGGAGTCAGAGAATAAGAACACGACGAGAATACAGGTGTGACGAGAACTGCATGAAAGTGGAGTGTAAAGGAAGAACATAATACAAGGGTTGTCATGGAAAGAATGTGAGTCAAGAAGATAAGAGTTTTTAATTGACTTTGCATTTAAATTCTTGGAGATTGTAGTTTTCAGGGAAGCAATACACGGAATGGAATTCCACAAGCGGGAAGTGCGAGCCAAGAAGTTACAAAATAGAAACTGCGGTTACATTTGATTGGTAAAAGGGTGGGACCTAGTTGCTAGTCTAGTAGCTCGAGTAAATTCACACAGAAGGAGCAACAGGGTGCTAAGTTCGTCAGAGCAGAAACCGTGAAAGTATTTGTAAAAGGGACAGAGGGAAGCCACATTACGTCGGTGAGAAAGTGGCTGGAGTTGAGCTACGGGGTCTGGATTAATTACATTACAGATTCTTCGTTGGATTTTGTTAAGAAGCTCAAGATGAATAGCAGGGACGCCCGACCAGATGTGACAGCAGTATGCAATGCACAGGCGGAGGGTAGATTTATATATGTGTAAGATAGATTTAGACGAGAAAAACTTCCTAGCCTTACAATGGGAACCAACCATCGAGCAGCAGATTTAGCTATGGATTCAATATAGTTATTCCACTTGAGCTCGGTTGATAGATTTAGACCTAGGAAGTGCAGTGCTTTGCTTTCAGGAAGACAAACCTGATTCATTCTGATGGGAGATAGAAGCGGTTGTCTATGGTGGTTAAATGATGACAGCTTCGTTTTGGAAGCAGTAAAATTTACGAGCTATTCCTGACCCCGGTCCACCACAGATTGGAGGTCCTTTCCAAGCTCAGCAGCTAAATTTGCTTTGTCAGTATCTTATCTTATCGAGGCGGAAGTAAATTGTTTTCTCAGCATAAATGTCTAATTGAGATCTGATTAAATCAGGGAGATCGTTGATAAAGACCAGAAAAAAGCGTAGGACCTAAAATAGAGCCTTGCGGGACACCCACGTTCCTATGATAGTATCTGGAAGTATGTCCATTTAATACTACTTTCATTACGCGATTTGAAAGGAAAGGTCAAACAATCGTCCAGTCATACCATAGCCATGTAACTTGCGTAAAAAGCCAGAATTCCAGACTCTGTCAAAAGCTTTGGAGATATTTAGTGTAATAGCTCGAGCCTCGCTGTTCTTATTGAGAGACCTCGGACACACAGTTCTCAACAGAAAGACTAAAAACTTTGTACCAAGGGACGTCATTCAGGAAATTGCGGAACTACGCTTAGTCTGCTCTTTGGTAACATTAAATATTCTGCTTGTCTGGGGTTCCTGCGAAGAGGGATGTGAAAATATAAAACAACGGAAACAACAGCATGATCAGAGTTTCCAAGAGGGCAAAGCTGCATAATATGGCAAAGGTCAGTGATAGACGTAAAACGAAGATCTAGCAGCGAGTCAGTTCCATTAGTATTATTAGAGAAATGCGTGGGGAAATCGACAACTTGCGTAAGTGATTGAGTAATTGAAAAGTTCATGGTATGAACACCAGCAAGATCTGTGACAGAGTTTTCCAGCCATTTGGCATGGTGGGCATTGAAGTTACCAAACACAAATATATGAGCAAATGGACGGGAAGAAATGGCCTTATCTATATCTTAAAAGATGCTGTCAAGTAAGGATCAGTCATAAGATGAAGGGGAGCGGTAGAGAAAGAAAAGATAGCTAACCGAGCTTAATAATGAGAGACAGAGACACAGGAGATTCAAGAGAAATTACCCTAGCTAGAGGAAGATGATTGCTGACATAAACACCCAAGCCATGCATGTGAACACTGGAGTCCGTCCTAAAGCGGGAAAGGTAACCAGGAATCTAGAGATAAGAAGAAGAGATAGTGGGGTTAAGGTTAGTTTAGTAGAAAGCCAAGATGTCTGGAGACCTTTCGTGGAGGAAAGATTCCACACTGCAAAAGTTGGTACATAATCCACGGATGTTTGTGAAAGAAATGTTGAGAGGTTCCCCATCATTCCATAGCTTGATCCTCTTTCATCTTGATGTCCTCTAATGCAGTTCACTGCACACCAGTGGTGAAATTATTTTTAAAAATCGCATGAAGTGACGAGTAAATAGACGTGCTAATTTCGAAAAGTTCCTTTGCAAAAAGAATGCTTCTTATGATTTTATTACGTTACAATTCATTAACAGAATGACTTAATTCATGACAGCGACTAAGTTCCCACTTAGCCTAATGAAATGGATAAAAAATGTTACAAAGCTTCAGGCTAAATTGAAGATTAGATTTTTTCTCGAAGTTAGGGCATAAGTTTATATATATATATATATATATATATATGTGTGTGTGTGTGTGTGTGTGTGTGTGTGTGCATAGTAGAGATAGATGAGGACATATAGAAATGGTCTGGAGATTCAAGAGAAATCCCCCTAGCTAGAGGGAGATGTTCGCTGACATAAACGCCAATTCTATGCATGCGAACATTGGAGTTCTTTCTAAAACGGGACGGTAACTCGGAACATAGTAATCAGAGGAATGAATAGAGGGGTCCAGGTTAGTTTCGCGGAGGGCTAAGGTGAGTTTACTTTGATGAAGGATTCAACGCTGCAAAAGTTGGTACAGATGGACGTTCGAAAAAGAGATGTTAATAGGTTTAGGTGATTTATGTTTAGTTGGTTTAGTTCTATTTAGGTACCTCCACTGGAGTCCAGTCATTTTTCTATACCTAAATTTAAATTTAAATTTTAAAATTAAATAAGTTATCTTCAAGCTTTAAAATTAGCTTTAATTGAAAGCCAAGAGATTAAATTTAATAATTCTAGTAAGCAAAACATACTGGTGTATTTTTAACCGAAATTATATTGATTGAAATCTAAAATTTTAAATTTCTTTTTAAAAATACCGCCTTTGTTGATTGATTGACTTATTAGGTAAACAGTAGCCAAATTTCTGTTTTTAAAAATCTTGAAAAAATAAAATATACCGCGCTGGCATTATTTAAGTCAAATTTTAATATTAAAATTTTTAATATTAAAACTTACCTTTATCTGTTTTCTATCAATTCATAATTGCTTACTCCCAGAAATTTACAATAAAAAAAATTAAATACGGTAGCCACTTTTTTTGTTATGTAAGTCATAGAAGTGTTAACAGATGACTGCTACCGGATGTTGACAGACACGCAATGTCTGGTAACCAATAGTGATAAAAATTTTAATTTTTTTTTGGTGGTGGTGGTGGTGGTGGTGGTGGGGGGGGGGGGGTTAAATAAATAGTGAAATTAAAAATTTAACATAATAATTTCAGCACTTATATAATATTTTATAGAATTTTAGTTTAGATTTATAGCCAGACATTTGAATATGCTTTCTGAATAAATAAAAATTTTAGAAACGTAGATAATAAAATATCGTAAGATTGAAATTGCGTTCTTTTATGTTTTGCTAACGGGTAATAACCCAGAACGCTTGTTAACATATAAAATAATTTTGACTCATATGGAACACCGTACTTTATAAATTTGAACACCGTACTTTATAACTTTGACCGTATTTGCACAAAGAATTTAATTTCTTTTTTTTTCTTTTTAAAAATATTCTGGTGAAAAATTTTTATTAATTTTTTTTTATAGGCAGTATAATCATCAATTCTTAACTAAAAAAAACAAAAAACGATTCAGTTCTTTAAAAGATTTTAAAAATATTTTTAAAACTTTATGAATTATTTATAATAAAAAAATGAAAACAATTCTTTTAAAATTTTATTAGTAATCAAAAAATTTTTTTCTTCAGACTATAATGTCCTTAATTTTTATTCTTCAAAATTCCAGCAATTAAAAGCTTATCAAATTAAATTATATCAAAGTTTTATTGCATTTTTTATATTTCTCTTCGGAGAAGATTTTCGTTTTGTGAATCATAATTTTAAATAAAAAAAAAATGATTTATATTTCCCGATGAGTTCTGCGTTTAACTAATAAACAAGAAAATACCCGGAAATTAAAATTTATTAAAATTTCATGAATTTACTTGAAGTGTGTGTGTGTGTAGGGGGGGGGGGGGTAACAAAGTTAAAAAAAATTTTTTTTTCATCAATATTTTAAAAAAGTAATAATTTCAAAAATGATTTTATTCATATGTGAATTAGTACTGAAAGTTTCATTAAAATCCGACAATTATTTAATTTTTGCGAGATTTTCCAAATTAAATGTATTTGCCACCGAAAAAGTGAGTTACGTAAAAAATTACGTAATTATCTTCGACCACGCTAACTCCAAATCAAAACAAAATTTTCCGCCAAAATTTCGAACATGTTAAAAGGGATTAAAAAATTGCATAAACTAAATAAAAATTACTTTGATCTTTTCTCTTAATAATATTATAAACATTTTGATAGAAAAAGTTCGTTTTATTAAGTTTTGAACCTTTTAAAATCATACTATGCTGGATTTTTTGTTATGTAAGCGAGGTACCTAGTTTTATTTCTTATATTGTGCGATGTCATAATTAGTGATATTTTTTGGTAAAGAGAGGCCTAGAGTAGTAATAACAGTCGGTCGTGAAATGCAACATGTATAGGAAGGAAATTGGCGCAGACTGCAGCATAATGTGGCCTCAGGGTTGCTCACCGGAAGCACTTGCAAGGAGACCCATCCATGCGTACATGAAACTACAAGATACCCCAATATTATTCAACTGCTGATCAAAGCAGCCTCTCAAGACGCTACGCAAGAGTTTGGACTCCTAACTACCAGTCGGAAGCAGCAAACAGGAAACTGCCAACCCGGTACCCTCAGAATGAAGAGACGACGCCACCATCCACACACACATTACAAAAAGCTTACAACAGCACTACAATCAAAACCCAAAGCGAGGAGAGATACTGGGATCCTCTTCCTAAGCAAAAAAACAAGGTATGAGCCTTTACTTCTGTCTAAGTGAAGAGGGATGAGTATAAGGAGTTACGAACGGAGATATTAAAATCAAGCCAGAGCGAAAATTTAAATATCTAAGAGGTGTTTTAACAGACGATAGAAAGTGTGACACTGAAATCCGAAGCCGTGTTGGAATGTCCAAAAATGCATTCCAAAAGCTAAGCAGTGTATTAAGAGACAGGAAAACTTCGTTAGAAACTAGGGAAAGAATACTAAACTTTTGCGTTTGAAAGCTTTATAATTTTGTTAATATAATTTTAAAGCATACACAAACCTCCAAAAAAAGAAAAAAACAAAAACAAAAAAAAAAAAAAACAACAAATGCTGCACTAAAGAAAAGGATCTTTCCCGTACAACGGCGGCTATAATTGCTAGTTGATCAATAAATCTTAAATCTGATAAAACGGATATCGAACTTATATATGGAAGTAGTTATGCAGTAGGAATCAATACTTAATTCTTACGACGCAGTTCAAAGAATCATTAAAATAGAAACTGTGCTTGTCTATTTTCAATAAAAATATTTTTATCCATCTCCAATAAACTCAAGAAAAGTCACGAACGCTTTTGTAAATCATTCTGGTATATTTATTTGGGAGAATCCAGTGTCAATCATTTTTAGTCAAATCGTTCAATACTTTTGAATCTCTGGGAAACATTCATTTTGAAAGCAAATCCGAATAATTTTACTTTCACTGACGAGAAAAAGAGTAAGAAACAGCCCTGTTGTTAACACTGTCGACTTCTTTGTGGGGGAATTTTAAAGGTTTTTACGAGCCACGCGTCCAAGCGATTTTAGATTCAGAGTTGTCATTCTCCTAGACTAACCAAAGCTAAAAAAAACTCAGTCTTTTCTGCTATTAAACCATAGCTGCAGGGTGGATTCGTATATTTTCAAGGTTTTGTTTTATACTAATATTCATGCAATACTCAAGAGTTACTCAAGGTTACGATATATGTTATGAATTTGTTCGAGAGTGAATACAACTATTTCAGGTTGAATTTGAAATCGACACGCTAATCATCCTTTCCGCGTCGATAACCGCTAGGCCACACACACACACACACACACACACACACACACACACACATATATATATATATAAAGTTGAAAGCATATGTTAAAAGATGTAAGTATATTTTATAAGCTAGGAAAAAGGAAAAAAATACGAAGGAAAAATACGAAAGAAAAAGCCTGAAACATAGAGCCTCGAATCAGGCTACGCCCTCCTACAAAAAACAACAAAACAAAAAAACAAAAACAACAACAACAAAAAAAAAAACAAACAAACAAACAAAAAACCTAAAATATCCCCAAATAAACAAAAAAAATCAAACTCCGAAAACGGCATCACTTGGATGAAATTGCACAAAAATCAACCAATACAATATGTTTCTTATCAGCTCCACAATGAAAATCTGAAGATGAGTGGAATGTATTTGGCCGAAACGTTGTCACTATAATATCATCTACAACAACCAGTATGAAAATCATAGTTATCATGAAACAATGTATAATGACAATTTCTCATAAAAAAAAACGACAATGTGGCATGGTCCTACTGTAATAATGTCGAAGCAGTGGACATTCGATTTAAAAGACCAAAAAATACACTTATGGTATAGTGGATATTAACTTTCGTTAAAACTTGCTGCAATCCCCAAGTGGTCATCAGTTCAATCCTTAGATACTGTAAACAGTCTACTCTAGTTCAATAGGAACGGAGAAAGAACATCATCGTAGGAACAAAGAAAGCAAGAATCATCGAATACAGAATATCTCTATCAGTTTAAAATAAAAGATGGATAATTGATGATTGCATAACCGTATTCTGTCGAAGCATTATGTTTACAATAACACGGTTAGATCCAAAGTATATCCACAAAATTCTTCCGCTAAGTATTGAATACGGAGGAAATGTAGGTGATTCGGTACCGTGGACAGAGCATCGTGTTTCTTAACTAGAAAGGTCAACAAAAGATTTAATGATTTGTTTGTTTAGCATTATATCAAATCCTTATGTGCCAATTAATGCCGAAATTTAATTTTCATGGGTGCCTTGAAGTAATAAAAATATGTTATTCTGCTTTCACAGTTGAATGCATGGTAGATGATACTCGGCCTGTGTGCATATATATAATCGCTAGATGCAGTGACATGTGTGTTTTATGTTGTAGTTTTGTTAAAGTTTTATTTTAGAACACTGCTTGATTTCTTTGAAAAAGTGTAGGATTTTATAGGGATTAATATAGGTAACTCTACAAAAACGCGATACCTAACGTTTAAAATGAATCTTTCTTGAAGCTTTATTTTAGTCTAAATTTCAGGCTGAGAGATTAAATTTTAGTCTAAATTTCAGGCTGAGAAATTAAATTTTAGTCTAAATTTCAGGCTGAGAAATTAAATTTTAGTCTAAATTTCAGGCTGAGAAATTCAATTTTAGTCTAAATTTCAGGCTGAGAAATTAAATTTTAGTCTAAATTTCAGGCTGAGAAATTCAATTTTAGTCTAAATTTCAGGCTGAGAAATTAAATTTTAGTCTAAATTTCAGGCTGAGAAATTCAATTTTAGTCTAAATTTCAGGCTGAGAAATTAAATTTTAGTCTAAATTTCAGGCTGAGAAATTAAATTTTAGTCTAAATTTCAGGCTGAGAAATTTAATTTATAGTCTAAATTTCAGGCTGAGAAATTAAATTCAAATAAGCGAAATTATTACAATGTAGTTTAAAACTAATTTAAATTGATCGGAATTAATATTTTTTGAATTTTCTAAAATTTATGAATTTCGTGCCATTTTTTAGCAAAGTGTTATAAATATGTAAATCATTTTAGAAAAATCTTCCAAAAGTAGAATGTACGTTTCTGAAACTTTATTCGAGAAATATTAGTTGAATGAAAGATTAATTAATTTGATTTGAAACAACTATTATTTAGTTTGGGGTCAGAATATCACAGAAATGAATTTTTCAACACGACAGTAGCTTATTTATTTATGTTAAATTTTTAACATCTCCATGACAGCCGGCGACAGATAGATTTTCATTTGTTCTACGGGGGCTATAACCTTAAAAAGTGAATTGAGGAATTTATCGCAATCTAATTTTTCATTGAATTTTCGAGAATTTTAGCTCTAAATTGACTATTGTTGTCGCTCTTATTTTTTAATAGTGTCATGTATAGGCCATCGTATCTATAAAATTCGGCACATTTTCGTAGAGGTAGCTAGAAGTTAACATAATGAAACAGTTCTTTCCTGTTGTTTGTTTGTTTGGTTGGTTGAATTATTTTTACTGCGTATCACCCTCTATGGATTATGTAACGCCGAAATGTAAATATTTGGAACACAATTTCATGGCTTCAACTACAGATAAAATTTATTGTTAATCATTTTTTTTTATATAAAAATGTATTGATGGTATTATTTTTTCATAGTGATTTGTTTTTGTTTAGGTGTTTACTATTTGCCAATAGTTCGGATCCTGACAGGTGCTACCACCGCGGGTATGGGTAGACATGGAAACAACAGTACATAAGAGGTGAGTCCATGCTCCTCAAAACCTCCAGTCACTCGACCAGGGACCTTTCTACGGGATATACAGGGATTATCGAATAGTAACGCCCCATTTTTAAATACTTATAATTTATTTATTAACTATATAATCTTTACTAGAAACGAATATAATAGGAAAATGTTTAACATTTGCTTTTATTTAAAATTCGATATGGGCACCAGATTTTGCTACCAAATTTTCGAGCCGCCCAGGAATCGCGTTTTGGTTTCACTAGAAACTCTTGTGGTATGGAAAACATAATTTCTTGTAGTCACCTTTCAAGATCATTGAAAGTCTTGGTTTAGTATAGTAGATTGCTCCTTTAACCAAACTCAAAGGAAAAAGTAACAGGGTGTTAATTCAGAACTCCTGGCTGGCCACTCATACATAAAATAGGGAGTTAGTTTTTAACCACCATGTAATTTACCATTGGATGTGCGTTGTGGTACAGTGGATATCGGCTCGGAACGAGAAACCGGGGAGCCGAGTTCGAATTCCAGCTGAATTCATTGTATTCACTTAACGCGCAAATACCCTTGGGAAAGGTATTAATCCTTCTCTTCCTTCCAGTTATGGGTTAAATAGGACAGATTGGGTTCTATGGCCTTAGTCGGCAACCAGTCTACCGCAGAAAGCAATGGCAACCTACTGCGGGATAATCTTCTGCCCAGTTAGTCATGTCTCTTTCGAGACATGATCGCCCAAGCGTGTATAACGTATGGCACCTAAACTGAACTGAATTTACCATTATACCTAGGAAGTTCGAATTAAAGAATCGAACTCATCTGACTATGGAAATGACGATAGAATAGCGACAGCATTTCGTCTCTGGGGAAAGAGGTTGTAGAGTAGAAAATAAACCATCTCCTAGAAGCTCGCGTAAATGATTCTGAACTCTTTTAAGGTTAAGGAGTGAGAGTTAATCAGCCAAGCCCATCTAATGTAAAAAACAAAACAAAACAAAAAAAAATACTATTTTAGGGCAGAGGCAGGATTTATTTGAAATAGTTTATTGCGTAAAAGTATCAAATTAAAAAAAAAACAGACAGATATAAAGTTTGTATTGCATCAGATTTCCAAAAAAATGGAAACACGTGCCTGTTTTGAAGATTAGTATTTGAGTTCTTGTGCGTTGTGGTGCAGTGAACATCGGCTCGCAACGAGAAATCGGGGAGCCGAGTTTGAATTCCACTTGAGTTCGTTGCATTCACTTACGCGCAAATATCCTTCGGAAAGGTATTAATCCGTCTCTCCCCTCCAGTTATGGGTTAAATAACAGGACAGATTGGGTTCTATAGCATTGGCTGGCAACCTGTCTACCACAGAAAGCAATGGCAACCTACTGCGGGATAATCTTCTGCCCAGTCTCGCACTGAACTGAGTGATCTGAGTTCTTTGCTCATACTTTAATTTGAACACAGCTTTGTGGTACCGACAGAAAATGCGCAATTCTCTCAGTATGTTGTTTTTAATAATTTTACCCCAAGCATGGTAACAAAGCCACTAAGACACAATAGAGGCGGTTAATGAGTGTTAGAAAATATAAGCAAACAAACCTTATGTTGTTGAAACTACTAAACAAAAATCTCATCTTTATTAATCTTATATAATTACAGTGATAACGTGACAGGGTTATCGCGTAATCTCTGAAATTGTATAAAATAGGAAATGTATCACTCTTTCGGATGTGCGTCGTGGTGCAGTGGATATCGGTTCGGAACGAGAAATCGGGAAGCCGAGTACGAATTCCAGTCGAATTCCTTGCATTCACTTACGTGCAAATACCTTTGGGAAAGGTATTAATCCGTCTCTTCCCTCCAGTTATGGGTTAAATAACAGAACAAATTGGGTCCTTTATCCTTGGTCGGCAACCAGTCTACCGCAGAAAGCAATGGCAACCTACTGCGAGGTAACTATCCAGTCAGTCATGTCTCTTTCGAGACATGATCGCCCAAGCGTGTATCACGTATGCCACTTAACTGACTGACTGATCACTCTTTCTCTTAAAAAAATACCTTCCATGTTATCAGGTCATTCTTAAAGTTTGATGTTTTTCTTTCTTAAAATTGTTTTTTAAAAAGTGACCCCATTTTTTTAAACGTGTTTTCGGTCTGTTCATATTGTTTTCGTGTTGCAAGTACCTTTGTCTTTTTAAAATTTTTGTCTTTTGTGTGTTAAAGTTAGAGCCTCACCACGATGGACGCATCTTCCCAGAACCCGAAACAATCTGCATCTATTGCTCAATCAACGAGGGCAACTGATAAACTTAAGAAGGGCCCGGAGTATTATAAGGTGTATAAAGATTTTATTTCTGAAAAAAAAAGCTGCTGACAGTTCCTTCTATTTTCAAGGCAGTAGCTACCAGGACGATCTTCCTGCTGACCACGGATATCAAACCCATAAATCGATAGACATCAACAGAGAAATAATAGAGAGGGCACTGAAAGACCTCAAAATAGTGTCAAAAGTCCTGGCAAGGCGGTCGAAAGCTATGTGAGACATCCCGCTGGCAATTGTAAAAGAAGCTAGAGCCCGGGCAAAAACAAAAAATATCTTCACGAAATTGGTGAGTTTGCAAAACGAATATATGGGCACCTACAACCCAAAAAGAACGCTACAAAAGCTGTATATTTCTGAGAACCATTTGAGGACCTTTTTGCCTATTATGGACAAAGTGGAGATGTCACTTTTGCTAAAAGGAAAGTGGAAAATGCCACCGGAGATGTCATCTTGCAAGTGACAATGACAAACAATTCAATTATATCCTGATATATTGACGTGCAGAGGTCGGAACATTGTCGAAATTGTCGAAGGCCGTTGAACCCACTGCTTCTTTTGTAGTGCGGTAGGTCATTTCTGTAAGGTATGCCTCGGCAACAGCCCAGTACCACCACCACAGCAACCAAAAACATCCACAGAAGCAGTAGGGTTAGAGAAGTCCGCCCAGGTGCTATTGGCCTCTTTGAATGGTAACAGGTAGTGAGGAGGGGGCAAAAAGCTGCGAATCCTCTTCTCCAGCAGAATGTCTCACATAGACGTCAGTAGCAAAAGCAGAAGCAGTAGCAAGAGCAGAAGAAGCAATAGCAACAGCGGAAGTAGGCAAAACAGGAACCTCAGAGGCTAAGGTAAGAAGTTGGAAGGCATGCTACCCCAAGATCTTCATTAATAGAGGGAAGAAGAAAGAGGCGGAGGAGGAGGAGGAGGAGTACAATCTGTTTAAGAAGAAAAAATCTGCCAAAGTAGGAAAGAGTAGACCCTGGAACATTCCATTTCCTAATCTGTCCCTGCTTCACCCAACAGAAATGAGAACTCATATGAGAAAAAGGCAAAGAGCCACTTCCTCTAGTAAAGAATCGGCATCTCCTTACCCCATACCAACCTCTAAACCTATCCACCTTAAGAAAATTAAACGCTTTCCCAAAGGGAAGGCAAGATGTCAGATCAACAAAAAAGCTCCCGAGGAGTACTTGTCTTTTTCTGGTCTTGCGAGACAGCTGCGGATTAACTCTGCATTTGAGTTTTCGCTTACCTAGCGATTGATTCAGAATGTGCTATCTCTCAATGACCCCCTTCAGAGGGGTCTTGGCGGATTTGCTCAGCCGTCATTGGTATGACCTTGGTTTGAAAGAAACAGATTCTCACGCCTTCTACCATTGCATTCAGGTACGCATTTCTCTGACTATTTCGGCGATTTGACGGCTCGTACCAATTTCGAACAGATTGTGTCTATCGATCTTACATATGCGTGCGATAATGTGTCTTCATTGTATTTTGCTCTCAGCAGGATCTGGTCGGATTCTTTGGGCATCGGCCCAAGATGAAGATGAGAACTGACAGAAAACGTTTGTTACATTGCAGTGAAAATTATTTGAAAGTAGCGAGCTAGTTTCCTGTGAACAGGTCCAGCTTTGATTTTTTTTTTACGTTCCCTTCATCGCAACGAGGTTGTTTCTTGTTGAACCCTACGCCTGATTAAGATAAATCCTCTTTGTTTACCGAGTTAATGTAAGTGTCCTTCCAAGCCTGTTCCCGGCATTTTCGTTTTTTTCATTCTTGCTTTTTTAAATTTCTCTACTGGGTCAGTCTTTGATTTTCTCACTCTGTTATTTTATCTTTTATATATTTTATCTTCTGTCTCTTATTTTTTGTGAGGTTGGCGGATCTTAGTAACATCTGTTATCTTTTAGATTTGTTTTTGGGTTCATCCCCTACCCACCTCATATTATATTTTTAGATATATTTTGTATTAAAAATTATAAGTAATGGAAATTTCTACATAGAAATTTCTATGGTATGTTTCTTTTGTTGGTTCTCTGTGAAGATATTGTATTGTGTTATATGTAGTATTGAATGGTGATGGATGAGTCTTTGTGGCGAATGAACACATTAAAATGGATGAATTGGCTGTGAATCTGATTAGCTAGGTCTAGGATAGTTAATATTGACAAGCCCTCTCTCACTTCCCATTTGGCTTTATTTTCAGAATAATAAATATATGCATTTTATGTTACCAGACAGTTATACGTCGCGAAAAAGATGACATTTATTATTTAAAGAGTGTACTCCTGCCGTAAAAAATGTCAGCAAAATATTTGAGAGGCTGATAATTGATCTAAAATTTAAATTCCTTTAGATAGTTACTTCCATACCTTCTTATTAGCAATATAATTAAATTATATAATAACTGCCCGTTCTTTTTCATTTTCCCCTCTAAGTTTATCTTCAACTTCAGTGATAATTGAATTGTTTATTTTGGTATTAATGTCGTCATAGATTTAAATTTGATTTAATTTCCTAATAGTTAATCTAAAATTAAAAATTCCTTAAAATAGTTGTTTCATTTTTTTCTTATTAACCATATAATTTATTTATTTTATATAATAACTTAAATCTGGTAGAGGACAAAGGCCTATTGGTTTATATTTACGAGTCGACTCGGCGTAACTTTGATCATGAAATAACACAGGAAATAAGGAAATACGAAAAGGCCAAAGTAACCAGAACAACAATATATCAACAAAGTTACATAGAGTTGAAAGCATGCAAAGCAAATAAGGAAAGAAAAGTTCTTTCCCATTTTTCTGGAGAGGAACGTAAATGTTCGATAGAAGATTAAATTGAATCAAGTTCAGTTTGAATAAAGTTAATGTACATACTGTTAATGTCTGTTTCCAATTGGAGTTTTTTTGGGGTTGTGTGTGCATGCTGGTGAGAAATAAAAATTTGCGCCACCAATTGCTACCCGCAATTAGTGCGCGTGTGTATTTGTATGAGTTAGGTAATAAACATGTCTGCTCTAGCCAGGGACAGAACTCTAACTGCTGGAATACTTGATGCTCCCGGCTTATATCGGCATGCCGTTAGCGCGGAAAAAAATAGGGTTATCACGTGAACGCTGAATGACCATGTGTGTGTGGGTGTGAATGTATCAAACACTACAATCTCTTTCTCTTCTCGGCAAGATTTTTAATTTAAGTCTAACAAGTTTATTTTGATATTAACGTTATTCGTGACCAATGCCGTGTTTAGCAACACCCCCACCGCAGAATGCGCTTTACGGCCCCTCTACCGACAAAACGCAACTTGTGCCCTCCCCACCGAACATACTGAACCCTCAATAAATAGTAGGTTGAACAAAATAACATACTCTCGAAACGCAAATATTCCCTAATCACGAAAACAAACGGAAGAAATCGCGGAATTGGCGGTTTGAAGCTATACACTACGAACCTTTTGACAACTTTTAGCTACTTTTTATGTATGTTGAAACAGATATCTATAATCTGGTTCTTTCTCGAGTTCATTTTTTTTAATTACAAATGAGTTGCGGCCTTTATTTCGTCTGCCGCATTTCTTTCTTATACATTCTTTTATTTTTAAGTTATTTCAATGCATCTCTTTTCAATTCCGTCACCAAGTGACAAACTTACAAGTTCCAACAGCCACGTTTTTTCCTCTTTTCTTTCTTCCTTTTCCCTACACTTGCTTTGTTTTTTTACACACACAGAAACAAATAAATTTATTTTGCCATAACATTATATATATATATATATATATATATATATATATATATATATATAGACCTTTGTAATTTGCTTGAAGCATTGTGTATATAGCTTTCCTTTATTTTTCAAAACGCAGTAGTAGCCGTCAAAACCTACCCATGCACTATATATATATATATATATATATATATATATATATAACATAATGATGATCCGCGTATACTGTCTTAATATGTATAGGAAAGAATATTAAAAAGTTTTGAATTTAAAAATGTATTTTTGGACAGTATTTATTTATTTTTATTATTGTATTTTATATTTCAGACCGCCCTCGGTCCTTCATCAGAAACAAGTGATGTTTAAATTTGAATTAGAAACGTATTTCGCGAGAGCGTCTGTGAATTTTCTGTTTACAACACGTGATGCGTTTGTTTACAATACGTGACGTGTCTGTTGACAGAGTTTGTTTTACACCAAGTTACGCTGAAAGCGACAGATTTTATTAAAAAAAATATATTAGTAACCGTAAATCTATCTTTAATAATACATGTAAATTTGTTTTAGATAAAAAAATTTCTTGGAATGTCTGAAAAAACATTTTTAGCTTGTGTGTATTTAATTTTAAAATCCAGTATTTTTCTTTCTGAGTGTGTGTGTAGAACTAAAATTGGAGTTTATTAGTAAACATTTGCAATTTTCTAAAGTATGACCAGGTTGATTGAAATGGGCTGCCATTGGGGAGTATATATTATTCTGACGTATACTGAGTTTGTGATTATTGAAGCGAAATCTAAAGCTATTACCAGATTCGCCAATATATTCACTATTGGGACAAATTGAGCAGAAGAGAAAATATACGATGTTTTCGCTGTCACAAGTGAGTCTTGGTGGGTGCAATTTGATTTTGGGGTTGGGTACAGAGAATGTTGTGTCGGTTACCAAATGTTTACAAATTAAACAGCGTGGTTTCCGACATTTTAAATTCCGGTAATAGCTTTAGATTTCGCTTCAATAATCACAAACTCAGTATACGTCAGAATAATATATACTCCCCAATAGCAGCCCATTTCAGTCAACCTGGTCATACGTTAGAAAATTGCAAATGTTTACTAATAGACTCCAATTTTAGTTCTACACACAAGCTAGGGTTAAATAGGGAATTAGGTGTTTTGAATCTTTACAAATATTTCAATAGCTAAAAAGGTTTTTCAGACATTCCAAGAAATTTTTTTTTCTAAAACAAATTTACAAGTATTATTAAAGATAGATTTACGGTTACTAATATATTTTTTTAATAAAATCTGTCGCTTTCAGCGTAACGTGGTGTAAAACAAACTCTGTCAACAGACACGTCACGTGGTGTAAACAAACGCATCACGTGTTGTAAACAGGAAATTCACAGACGCTCTCGCGAAATACGTTTCTAATTCAAATTTAAACATCACTTGTTTCTGATGAAGGACCGAGGGCGGTCTGAAATATAAAATACAATAATAAAAATAAACAAATACTGTCCAAAAATACATTTTTAAATTCAAAACTTTTAATATTCTTTCCTCTCTCTCTCTCTCTCTCTCTCTCTGTATATATATATATATATATATATATATATATATATATATATATAAACTTATTTATAAATGGAACTTTGTTTGTGTGTGTGTGTCTGTGTGTGTGTATGCGTTACCTATAGACTCCAAAACGACTGAACCAATGTTTTTGAAAATTTACACAGTTGTACTATAAGCGTCTGCGAGTGTTCTTAGCTAAGTTTTGTGTCGAGGCACACCCGTAAATATCGAAAATCGATAATCGAAAAAATCGGGTCATAGAAGGAGTGGTCCGATTTTAACCAAATTAACAAAGACATAAGAAACGATATTCGGAAGTTTCAAGGTTGCAGTTCTTACAATAGTGCAGAAAATTAGATATCGATACCAGGAAATCAAAATCCATTCATTTTTCTTTTAGTCTACGGTTTCGCTTTAACTGGAAACAACTATTGTTTTTTAGTCTTTCCAAAGAGTCTGAGCTCCAGGAACATGGATTAGTTTTAAAGTTTTCATTACACCCGAGCAACGGCGGGCTATACTGCTATTATATATATATAGAACAATATATATAATATATATATATATATATATATATATATATATATATATATATATATATACACACAACTGTTTCTATTATGATAGATAAGAGATATATTTTTCCTTAACTACTCTAGGACATAACTGTTCTAAAAATTAAAATAATAAAAGAATGTTAAAGAGCAAACACGCAGCAAGAGCTTTCAGAACTGTTAGCAACGTTTAATAACTGACAATAAAAGAATAAACCGAGCCGACGTTGCTTCGCTAGTGTCTCTCTCTCTCTCTCTCTCTCTCTCAATGACAGGAGGGATATATATATATATATATATATATATATATATATATATACCGAGTGAATACAGAACGAAGAAAGAATTTTTACAGCGTACAAAACATTCTTTCTTCCAAGTTCCAACGCTCAATACACAGGACTTGTTCCCCTATCACTAACCCCCACCAACACCCCAAAGACAACTTACCAAATATAAGAAAAGAGGCTTTCCATTCATATACATACCGCCTGATGGGACATTGAAGTTTCAATGTCGAAACAAATGTACCTTTGTAGCGGATATATATATATATATAAATTATGTACATGTTCTAAAATATATATATATACACAAACACACACACACATATATATATATATATATATATATATATTTATATATACACACACATATATATATATAGAGTGAGAGAGAAAGAGAGAGAGAGAGAGAAAGAGAGAGAATTACACAACGGTCTTTATTATAGTAAGGAGGATTTCATCAATTGATTGATTCATTTTTTATGGTTTACCAACCTTGGAAGTTTATTTAAAGTTAGAAAATATTTTTAAATTTTAAGAAATTTACATTTTTTTTTCTTTAGATAATTTTTTTTTAATATGTTTTATTAAATAATTCCTAACTGGAAAAAAAGATTCATACCTTTCAAATAGAAACGAGAAATGAAATTCGGCTCTCCGGCTAACGATTCCGAGCTATTATCCATTCTACCACCCGAATATCCAAGCGTACAGCACCTGATATTTATTAGCGTTCTCCCATATAGTTACTAACCAGGCTTGGCGTTGCTTAACTTCAGTGACCGTAACGGGAAGCGGTGTTTCAACGTGCTATGGCCGTATGATCCGTTAAATGCCAGATTAAATGTATAGATTGCCATTGGTTGGAAGAAATATATAGCCACAAAAGAGAAAGAAGATACTACAAAATTATTAAGTAATGGGAAATCAATGTCGAAGATAATGAAGAAGTTAAATGGGGCTGACAGAAAAATTAAGAAAGGAAACTGAATACATTAGCAAGAACAAGAGAAAGGAGGCTTTAAAAATAACCCAAAGTAAAAGTAAAAGGTGACAAGCAAGAAAAAAAGAATGATAGGCCCGCAGTGGGATCACATAAGAAAGCCATGGGAACGTTGTTTTTGTGCCCCTTGAAAAATCTTCAATTAAATTATGAATATGTGTTGATGTTATTTATACTTAAGGAGATTTGCATTTAAACTATTTAAACTTCCTTGGGAGAGATTTCTAACGCCACAATGGTGTTAGTACCCCCATCCCCAAAAAGCATAAAAATAGAGAAGTTTAGATCCTAATTTTCTTATAAATACAAGCAAAAGTTATGACGAAAATTGATATTCACTGCCAGTCATATAATGGAAAAACTGATTAATACTGAATGTAAAGTTTGAAAAGAACAGAGTCGATTTTTAAATAAGAGTTTTCTTCCATTTTTCAGATTTTTAATAATTGAGAACTTACACTAAAAAGAAAAAAATTATCTCGGGTACTTTTTCTTTTTGAACATGCTGAGATTTGTGGGAGGTCAGAGGTTAAAAAAGAACTAGTAAAATATAAGCGAAATGATGCTAGTTTCAGTGAATATTATGTTGTACCGTTGGCTTAAAGATAGGTTAAAGCTAATATCTAAAAAAATTAACGATTGATTAATCTATTTTGCAGGCTATTCTCAAAATTTGGTTTGTGGTCAATAAAAAGTAAATATGCGTTTTTTGTTTGACTCTTTCCCATTCTATCCGCGATATCTAGTTTATTTGCCAGTGCAGCAGTTTTCTGGCAAATATACACACACATATATATATATATATATGTGTGTGTGTGTGTGTGTGTGTGTGTGTGTGTGAGAAAAGTGTATGTATATAATTATAAATATCAATATATATATATATATATGCAATTTGTTATATATATTATATTGTTTACATATTATATATGCGTGGTACTTGTTTAAAAGCGATCAATATCAGTGATAGAGTAGACATACTCATATAGATATGTGTGAGTTTGTAACCCTGGGTTTTCACGCTTTTGCGATCGTCAGACAAACAATATATATATATATATTTTAATCGTATCACCCCGAGCAAGGCGGTAATGCCACCGATGTGCAGGGGGCTACGTAAGAGTAAAAAGATTAAGTAGAAGAGAGTGAAGAGGAAGACGAACCAGTTAGAAAGGAGCAAGGGAAGGATGGGAATACAAGTTTGATGATAGTTGCAAAGGTGGAGAGAAAGGAAAGGATATACGGGGTGGTGAAAGAACTAGAGTCAGGTGGTTAATAGATGAGTATTGACATTGCATTTAAATTCCTGGAGGTTGTAGCCGTGAGGAAAGAAAGAATTCGGTAGAATTGTTGAGCCCAGTCAAGTAGGTATCTACCGGGACGATGGTCTTATGTATATCCCTGACAGTAATGGTCCCCTGACATCAAGAATTTCTAAAAAAGTTATTAGAGCTTTTAAAATGCTGGGCTTCAAAATCGAAATTTCATCTAATGTCAAGATCCTTAATTTGTTAGATATTAGCTTTAACCTATTCAAAAATACATTTAAACCGTATCAAAAAAGTAATCAATTCCCTCTCTATATTAATGTTAACTCTAATCATCTTAAATCTATCATAAAACAAATACCCAAAACAGTCAAAATTAGAATTAATAAATTATCTTCTAATAAGGAAATATTCGATGAGAATAAAACAATATACAATAAAGCTTTAAAGAAGAGTGATTTTAAGGATGAAATATCATACGAAGAAAAAATGAAAGACAAAACCAGAAACAAAAGTAAAGTTAGAAAAAGAAAAATAATATGATTCAACCCTCCTTTCTGCAAGTTGTCCAATGTAAACATAGATAAATACTTTTTAAATTTAGTTAGCAATCACTTCCACCAACATCATCACTAAAGTAAATTATTCAATAGAAAAACTCTTAAAATTCGTTATTCTACCACAAAACATAAATTAATTCACATAATAACAAATTAGTTAGAGACTTCTTTAGCAAACCTTTGGTAGACAAACCTTCCTGTAATTGCATCAATAAAACAAATTGTCCAGTTGATGTCAGGTGTAATTCCAAAAAAGCTATCTATGAAGCCATTATTTTTCCAGTGGAGGACCCCAATAATAAAAGAGTTTATATAGAGGTATCTGCAGCTAGTTGGAAGTAGAGATTGTACAGCCACAGGTAATCTTTTTCTAACGCCTCCTTGAAACATCAAATTGCCCTATCTAAGCAATATTGGAATATTAAAGACGGAGGATTTACCCCACTGGTTAGATGGAGGATTGTGAAATACGCCAACACTCCCAACAATTTCAGGGATGAGTGCAATTTATGCCTGGAGGAGAAATTAATGATTATAAAATATAATAATTCTAAGGAACTACTTAATCAGCGGAATGAATTAATATTTAAATGCAGATACAAAAATAGATATAAACTAGTCTAGATGAATCCTGATTGTGATTTGAATTAATGTAAATTATATTAATTTACATTAATTTAATTTTAAAAATGTGTTTATTTTGAAAAATTCTGGAATGTGCTGCTAATATCATTTTACAGCAAAGGTTGTTTTGATTTTTTTTTAATTTTTAATTTTTGTTATATTTAATTTTTCTGTTTTTTATTTTTATAATTATTATATTTATAGGTATTTTTTAAAGTTTTTTTCCTCGTTTTTTATAGAATGAGTATTATTATTATTACTATCATTAGTATTATTATTAACGTTTGATAGAAATTTTGTTTGGTACACACACACACACACACACACACACACACACACACACACACACACACACACATATATATACATTATTACGAATTTTTATTTTCTATTATTATTATTTTTTAATATTTTTTATTATTATTGTTTATTATTAGTATTATTGTTATTTAAGGGTTTTTAAGATTACATTTTAATTTTTTTTAGTTTTTCTTACTAGAAATTATTATTTTAACTTTATTTAAAATAAATTACTACTAGTGGTTATATTGTAATTTATATTAGGATGTAGATTTATGATTTATTTTTTACCGCAAATATACCCTATAATCGGTATATTTTAATTTAAAAGGAAATTTCATGTCGCGTTTCTAAGAATGGATATTAATGTAATAGACGCAGGCTTGATATAGGAAGATTATTTTAAATTAATTTAAATTATTTTCTATACTGTTCTAATTTTTTTATCTCTTTCTTTTTATTTTCCCCCTCTCTTTTTTTAGGTTTATCTTTCTAACGTTTCATTTTTATTTTTTAATGATTTAATGATTTTAACTGAATTTTTAAAAAAATAATAGGAATTTTTGGGATACTAGTAAGAGTAGTTATTTTTTCAAATTGTATTGAAATTATGTTGAACAATTTAATTTTGTACCGTAAATATATCCCATTATATATTAAATTAAATTTCAATGTTAATTTTTTATATGTATGTTCATATCATATTACAGCTAAATTTTCCACGTCAGGTTAATATTAGTTTCCAGCAAAAGCTTTTTATATTTTTTCTTTTTTTCTTTTTTTTACTTTTTTTTTTATAATTATTATATTTATAGTTATTTTTGTAATTTCTTTTGTCTTCTTTTGTGATAGAATGAATATTATTATTATTATTATGTCATTTTTCATCATATTTTGATTTCTGCTTTGGTCTCACTACCAACCAAGTCTGTGGGGAGACCTAAGGCAGGTCGTGGCGTGTTGTTATGGCTCCATTTCATGTTTTTCTATCTTCCCTATCATCCCTAGCAATACATAGATAAAGTTTTCCTTAGTGTGTGGGCTGTACTTAATAAGACAATTTTTTGTATATCTCTTAAGCTGGGGTTTCCAGGGATTCTTTCAATGGGTTGTTTTGTTCCATTTTTTATCATTCCAAGTGCACCTACTATGCACAATTCTTGTTTTCAATTTCCACATTTTTTCTATTTCAATTTCCAGGTTTTATATTTTGACAGTTTTTCAAATTCCTTGATTGCTATGTTACAATCCGCTGGACAAGCCATATCAATTAATAGACAAGTTTTCTCCTTCTGGTTTTTAACAATAATGTCTGGCCTGTTTGCTTCAATTTTTCTGTCTGTGTAGATAGTGTAATCCCATAGAATGGTTACATCTTCTATTTCTGTAACCGGTGCTGGGTGATGTTCATACCAGTGTTTGTTTACAGATTTTCCATAATGTTTGCACATTGTCCAATGTAAATATTGCTCAACTCTAGCGTGGAGATTTTTATATTCATTTGGGGCAAGCACAGAACAGCCTGAGATTAGGTGGTCTATTGTTCCTGGTGTTTATCACAAAATTATCATTATTATTATTATTATTATTATTATAAATTATCATTGCGTCTTAGAGAAATTTTGTTTGATACATACATGTATATATCAATACATATGTATATAAATACATATATATATATGTGTGTATGTATACATATATTTGTTATCTCTTTATTATTTTATTTGTTATTATTATTATTATGTCATTTTTCATCATATTTAGATTTCTGCATTGGTCTCACTACCAACCACGTCTGCGGGGAGACCTAAGGCAGGTAGTGGCGTGTTGTTATGACTCCATTTCATGTTTTTCTATCCTCCCTATCATCCCCAGCATTACATAGATAACGTTTTCCTTAGTGTGTGGGCTGTACTTAATAATACAATTTTTTGTATATCTCTTAAGCTGGGGTTTCCAGGGATTCTTTCAATGTGTTGTTTTGTTCCATTTTTTATCATTCCAAGTGCACCTACTATCACTGGCACAACTCTTGTTTTCAATTTCCACATTTTTTCTATTTCAATTTCCAGGTCTTTATATTTTGACAGTTTTTCAAATTCCTTGATTGCTATGTTACAATCCGCTGGACAAGCCATATCAATTAATAGACAAGTTTTCTCCTTCTGGTTTTTAACAATAATGTCTGGCCTGTTTGCTTCAATTTTTCTGTCTGTGTAGATGGTGTAATCCCATAGAATGGTTACATCTTCTATTTCTGTAACCGGTGCTGGATGATGTTCATACCAGTGTTTGTTTACAGCTTTTCCATAATGTTTGCACATTGCCCAATGTAAATATTGCCCAACTCTATCGTGGCGATTTTTATATTCGTTTGGGGCAAGCACAGAACAGCCTGAGATTAGGTGGTCTATTGTTTCTTGGTGTTTATCACAAAACCTGCATTTTGGATCCATATTATTATGCATAATATTTGCCTGAAAGTTTCTCGTGAAAAGACTTTGGTCTTGTGCTGCAAGTATAAATCCTTCAGTTTCAGACTTTAATCCAGATGCACGTAACCATCGATGAGTATTAACTTTGTCAACATTGGATTTATTGGCACGTACTGGATATTGGCCATGCAGAGGTTTGTCTTGCCAGCGCTGTTTCATCTTTTCAAGAGCTTTATCTTTGGCTTTCATTTTCATATTTTTTGCCGCAATAGTTGGTTCTTGGCTACTGTTTTGCTTTTCTACAGAATCTACTAACTGTAATTCTTGTTTGTATTTACTGCCTTCTTTTATTATTGAATATTTTTTCTTTCTTTCTTCATGTTGCCTTACTAATTGTATCATCCAATCCTTTGTTGTTTCTATGTATGTTAGTAAGCCAATAGTTGTTGTCTTGTATGACAATTCCAGCTGAATAAGACCCCTTCCACCTTCTTTACGGGGTATGTATAGACGGTCTACATCAGCCTTTGGGTGATGCATCCTATGCTTAGAAAGAAGCTTTCTTGTTTTAGCATCCATTCGCCTGATGTCGTTTAGAGTCCAGTTTAAGATGTTGAAGCTATATTGGACAACTGGGATTGCAAGGCTATTAATGGCCATAACTCTATTCTGTGAATTTAATTCAGTTTTTAATATCATTCGTAGCCTTCTATAGTACTCTTTACGCACTATTTCTTTCATTTTTTTATGGTGAATGTTTTCGCTCTCATTTACACCTAGGTATTTATAAGCTTCTTCTGGTTTCAATTCTTTTATTGTTACAGCAGGGTCTAGGCTAATTGAGGATGTTTCTTGTATTGATCCACGTAAAACTGTAGCTTTAGCACATTTATTCAAATTAAATTTCATTCCAATGTCTTCGCTGAAGCATTTTACAGTTTGCAGAAGACCTTCCAGCTCATTATCATTCTTAGCATATAACTTTAAGTCATCCATGTAAAATAGATGGCTTATTTTCTTTTGGCCTATTTTATAACCACATTCTGTCTTATTAAGTTGACTGGTTAGTGCTATTAATGATATGCAGAATAGTAAGGGAGATAAAGAATCACCTTGAAATATACCTCTTTTGATGTTTATTTCATCAGACTTATCGGTTCCATTTATATGATTGAGGTAAAGGGTTGTTTTCCATATAGACATGCACTGTTTGATGAAATTGATGATGACGGGCGATATCTTGTATATATTTAAAGTCTTTAAAATCCATTATTATTATTATTATTATTATTATTATTATTATGATTATTATTATTATTATTATTGATAGTATTTTAAATATTTTTTAAGATTGTATTTTAATAAATTGTATTTTCTTATTAGGAGTTATTATTTTAACTATAATTAGAATAAATTACTACTAGTGGTTATAATGTAATTTATGTTAGGATGTATGAATTATGATTTATTTTTTCACCATAAATATTCCCTATAGTATGTATATTTTAATTTAAGGGCATCATCTCACCGCCCACAAACTGTTCTCCGACAGGCAATATGGATTCCGCTTTGACAGGTCCACGTCCGACCTGCTAACAACTGTAACGGAGTACATGCTACAGGCCCTTGATGAGTCTGACGAGGCTCGCGCGGTTGCTCTGGACATCTCCAAGGCTTTCGACAGGGTTTGGCACCCTGGCCTCCTATGCAAACTACGCGGTTATGGTATTACCGGTCGTCTGCTTGACCTAATCCAATCTTTCTTAAATAACCGCATAATGAAGGTCGTTCTGAATGGGCGTGCCTCTTCGTCCTACAGCACGAATGCTGGTGTCCCACAGGGCTCTATCCTGGGCCCGACGCTCTTCCTTATTTTCATCAACGACCTCCCAGATGAGATCAAGTCCCAAGTAGGCATCTACGCAGATGACACTACAATATACTCCCGCTCTAGTAAGAAACCTGTCGTGGCGGACAGACATAATCTCGCTGCTGACCTTGAGCGGGATCTACACTCTGTGGTGAACTGGGGCAAGAAGTGGCTTGTCAACTTCAATTCCTCTAAGACCAAGCTGTTGTCTGTCAACCATTACAGGCAACCTCTTCTGCCTCCCATAAGCATGGACCAGGTGATTCTCCCGGAGAGTAATACACTACGCCTCCTCGGACTTACCCTGTCCTCAGACCTCAAATGGAACCACTATATTGAATCCATAGCAAAATCTACTGCTAAGAAGGTTGGGTCACTATGTCGATCCAGCATGTTTTTTCCACCTGAATCCATCCTGCATATATACAAGTCAACCATCCGTCCGTGCATGGAGTACTGCTGCCATTTATGGTCAGGTGCCCCTGCCGTTCTCCTCAGTGTTCTTGACAAGCTCCAAAGGAGAGTCTGTAATGTGATAGGTACTGATCTGGCAGCTCGACTGCAGCCACTTCCCTATCGTCGAAATGTGGCCTCCCTTTGTCTGTTCTATAAATACTTTCATGGCTTCTGCTCAGACGAACTTAAGTCACTGATGCCTCCTCAACAGGTGTTTACTCGTGCAACCAGACTGGCAACTGGGTCCCACCCATTCACAGTCAGGTTAGCCAAATGCAGACGACAATTCTACTCCTGCAACTTCCTCTCTCGCACTTCCCGCCTGTGGAACTCGCTCCCGTATTCTTGCTTTTCTGACGGCTACAACCTCCAGAAATTTAAATGCAAAGTTAATACTCATCTACTAATCACTGGCCTCTAGCTCTCTCCCCTCCCCTGTATAACCTTCCCGTTCTCTCCACCTATGTATCTGTCATCGCACCTTCTTTCGCAGCTTTCTATTGTTCCTTTCTAACTAGCTTGTACTCCTTACTCTTTTCTAATTAATCTTTTTACATTTATGTAACCCCCTGCACATCAGTGGCGTTTCCGCCTTGCTCGGGGTGAAATGATTAAAAAAAAATCCCTTGTCGCGTTTCTAAGAATGAATATGAGTGAATAATACGTCGGTTTCGATCTAGCGTTTTTTAATTATGTTAAAATCCGTTCTATCGTGATTTCTTCCTTTTTCTTTCCTTCTTTTTGTTTATTTCCCCCTTCTATAGGTTTATCTAATTTTTCCTGTTTCTGTACTTATATTTTTAATTTTAGTATTTTTAATTATTTTAACAATATTTTTTAAATTAGCATTAATTTTAAAATAATGGTAAGAGTAGTTATTTTTTCAAATTGTATTAAAATTCTGATGCACAATTTTTTTGTACCGTAAATATATCCCAGTATATTTGAAATTAAATCTCATAGTTAAATTTTTCCATGTTTTTCTAAGAGAACAGTTAGGTGGTTTGAGACGTAGAAATGGAGTCAACATTTATTTCTCGTGATACTGTATTTCCTTTTATTGTATCTCTTTGTCCTTTCTTTTTCTCTTCTTTCTTTCCATTCAGTTTTTTCTGTTTCCACTTTTTTCTTCTTTCTCTTTTTCCTTTTTTTTTCTCTCTTCTTTACATTAATCAATCGTCTATCTTTTCTTTATCCTTGCTTTCCTCTTTTTTTGGGGTTCTTTTCGAATGAGCGAGAAATTTTCATAAATAACCGTTACAAATATCTATTCTAATATGGACATGTGAGCGTCTATGTAAAATAAAATAAAATAAAATAAACTTTTTGGGGGGATATTTTGAGGACAAACTGTTGTACCATTTGGGTCTGACGAGCCGCGATAATAACATCAGGACGTGGTGAAATATTTATTACCTATTGTAACAATTTAAAATCTCTTATAATATATATATATATATATATATATATATATATATATATATATATTACCGGCAATAATTGTTAGACCACCGCTGTTTTTTAAAAGAAATGATGTATTTCATCCTAGGTTTTGTATTTATTGCCAAGTGGATAATTATAAATTAAAGTAGAATGGTTCTTTTGTTATTATTACTTTGCAAAATTTTACAGAGCAAGGAGGCAAAAATGTACTCGTCCGAATCACCCTAAATTTTCTTCAGTTTTTTCATTGATGAAATTACAATATAGGTAATTGTTAGATATTTATAAATTCATTTAATGCACATGTTATTGTTAAATATTTACAAAATAAACGTTCTATTTTCATTTACAATTATTCACTTGGCAATAAGTACTAAAAAATAGTATGAAATACATCATTTTTTTAAACACTGGGAGGGTGCTTAATAATTATGGCCGGTTGTGTATATATATATATATATATATATATATGAGGACAGACTGGGTTCTATGCGAGGTACGATTATGCACGTTCCATTTGACTATGCAAATAGACCTTTGACATAGTAGGTGTTAGAAGCAAAGATATTCTTTGATGGTATGATCATTCATCAGGACTGGTGTAGGTTTAGGGTCTGTTCAGCGGTGATGAAATGTTAGGATTTTAGTTTTGGAGGTATTGTATAATTCTAAATTAATCCACGTGCAGGTTAGATATATCAGATATTACTCAGGAAATGTTCCAACAATGGCGAATGAATGCTTGAGAATCCAATGTGAAGCAAAAACTATTTTCATAATTGTGGAATTGCGAATGTAAACAAGGAAAAAGGATACAGAACATCGAGAACAATTCTTCAAGACATGAAGTCAACCAAACTACGATCTTTAAATAAACATCACAAGTTGAACATTTAATTTGGGTACATGAAAAACATTTGAAAAATGTTGAAAACTGAAATAGCTAAGTGAACTAAGAAAACAACCATAAGAGGTAAAGTAATTGTTTGGCTAATAAAACAGGGAGTTAAATTATAGGTCCCTTCAAAGTTGATATGGGCACATAATACGGATATATATATATATATATATTAGGTTCTTTCAAATTTTATGAATTAGGGCTTATATTATAGACAGTTAAGTAATAGGTACCCCGTAAATGTTGATGAATTTGGGTTCATAATGTAGACAGTTTAATTATAAACACCTTCTAATTAGATAGATTTGAACTCAAAATGGAGACAGATAAATTATAGGACCCTTGAAAACTGATGAACATGGGTTCATAATGTAGGCAATTAGATTACTGGCGCCTTCAAAGTTGATGAATCTGTGCTCATAATGTAGGCAGTTAAATTAAAGTTAGTTAGACGCCAACCACACACATATGGTGTGTGTGTGTGTGTGTGAGCAGACAGAGAGAAGACAAAAAGAAAGCAAAGCTTGTTACACGAAATAGAGCGATTGACACTTGTGTGCGGGGATGGATGTATGAGCGAAGTACCCGCAGCGCAGAGCAGGCGTGTGTCGGGCGGCAGGCTGGTGGCAAGCGAGCGCGTGGCGACGGCGTCCGGTACTCGCAGGCAGGCAGGTAGGCAGGCAGGAGAACCGGTACGCCGTGGTCGGACGTTCAACAGCCGGGCTATGAGACAGATTCTCAGGGAAAGTAGTAAAAATTATAAGCGTCTTAAAAGTTGATGAATTTGGACTCAAAATGAAGGCAGATAAATTATAAGACCCTTTAAAGTTAATGAATGTGGGCTCATAATGTAGGTAGTTAATTATTAAAAAAATTAATTGATGAAATTGTTGAAATAAATGATTATTCTGTACCTTGTGGTTAAGCCGTTTTATCAGTTGCATAAGCCTTGACTATTTTTTTTTTTAGATCAAATCGCATTTTCATGCAAAAAGAATGCTCCCTAACATTTGACAAAACTGAATATCACCTCATCTGACACAAATGGTTTGAAAGATATTAAATTAATGATGTGTCTCCGTTTTTCTGTAGATATTCTTCCTAACCGCAGCTTCTTTTATTCGTGAATTCAAACAAACAGAGGTTGTAGCTGGAATGACTGCGAGGGAGAGTTTTACTAGTGTTAGAGATCTTGGAAAACATAATGGTTTAAAACAACAGGTAGCATTTGAACACGTTTCACACGTGACTGCAATTTACAACATATATACATATTCTGAAAGTTGTCTCGATACGTTTTCCTATACGGTGCATTTTTATATTGGAAAATATAAATGTGTTTATGTTAAGAATAGAAAGTGGGATATTGTGATACATTTTCATCATGTGCATACTTTTTTATTTTAGGAAAAATGAAAAACTCCTCTAAATAACAATATATATATATATATATATATATATATATATATATATATATATATATATATATATCGCTCATTCACTAATGAATTCAAGCACTCTGGCTATTGGGCATGTATAGTGATAATATACATGCTAAAAAGTCTATCTTCTTCTACCGTGCGCCCATGGACCAGAGGTAGAATCGCCGACTGAGGCCACTTCGGTCGGGTTTCAATCCTGGGTTAGAAGCAATCGGAGTCTAACCGTACTGATGAGCTGTGATACAGCGAAACAGATCTGTTTGCGGGTGACTATATATATATATATATATATATATAGGTGATGATTATGTAAATGGACAGTACGTCTAGCCCAGGTAAAAAAGTGCAGTGTTGCCTGTCACATGACCTCTTATACACCCGAGTCATGGACTGCTCAGCCTCGAGTTTTCCGTCCCTAGTCATACGAGTCGCAACCCATGACAAACCGGCGGCCTAAATGAGGAGGTTTTACTCTTTTGCAGAGGGGCAGTTGACATATTGTGATGATGTGCATTATTGCGAATAACGAGCTCCTTGACCTAAATCAGACACTGAATACAAACAAGCGCTGTTTTTATCTGGACCATTTAAAGCCAGTAATCGATGAAAAGCATCCAGAATTGGTCTATTGGTAAGGTGTCATCTTTAATCAAGAGAAGTTGGAAAGGTATGAAGCTATCTCTTCTCACACCCAACTATGGATCAATAGCAGGACAGATTGATTTCAGTGCTAACCTGTATAGGAGAAGAAAAACACTGATTTCAAAACCTCTAAACTATGGGAAAACAGTCGGGAAGACTAGGCTCTTCACCCTTTTCCAGCAACCGGTCCAGGAGAAGAAAATCTATGGGTTCATAACCTACAACTATGGGTAAATAGTATGTAAAACTGGAATCTTCAGTCTTGGATAACAACCGATCTGGGGAAACAAGATCTCTGAATTCAAACTATGGAAAAACAACAGGACAGACTGGGCTCTTCATCTTTGTTTGACATCCGGTCTAAAAAAAGGACAACTCTGAATTAAAAACCACCAACTATGTGCAAATAGGAGGGAAGATTTGGTTCTTCGGTCTGGCTGGCAACCGATCTTGGAAAAGTAAAACTGTTGATTTAAAATTTTGGGTAAATAGTAGGGAAGATTGGGCTCTTCGGTCCTGATTTACATCCATGTTGGTGCAGGACAACTCTGAAACCAAAATCTTTCAACATGGGTAAATAGTAGGTAAAATTGGGATCTTCAGTCTTGTTTGACAACCGATTTAGGAGAATGACAACTCTGAATTCAAAACCTTCAACTCTTCAACCTCTTCAGTCTTGACTAGCAACCATCTTGTAGAAGAACAACTCTGAATTTAAAACCTTTAAATATGGGAAAATATTAGGGAAGACTGGGATTTTCAGCCTTGAGTGGCAACCAGTATAGGAGAAGGACAGCACTGAATTTATAACCTCGTCTGGGCCCTTTTACCTTGAGTGTCAACCGATGTAGGAGAAGGAAAACTCTAAGTTTTAAAAAAATGTCGAAGAACAAACTATACAGCTAACGAAAGAATCATGAAGATTACTTTGACCCCATGACCCCGACTGCGTTGCGGCCGTGTGTGTGAAAGTGTGTGAGAGTGTGAGAGAGTGTGAGAGAGTGATATAGATATAGAGATAGATATATATATAAAGATATATATATAGAGAGAGATATATAGATATAGAGATATATAGATATAGATATATATAGATATAGATATATAGAGATATATAGATATAGATATATATAGATATAGATATATAGATATAGATATATATAGAGAGATATAGATATCGAGAGAGATATATAGGTCGCCCGTCGATCAGCATAGTACCAGACCTGACATCCCTTTTGAAAACTCTGCAGAAATGTATACAGCTTGGCCGGCATATACTACACTCACCGCAATTACGTGATATTGCATTTTCGGATTATCAACAATTTCAGTCCTTACAAAATTCAAATATGAGAAGAAATTCAATTTCCTAGAAGTGCGTAAATAGCATTTAGACTAATTCATCAGTCAGACTGACGTCATATTCTTGGAGGATGGAATCATGAAGCTGTCTCAAAGATGAAAATTAATGAACCAGAATTTGTGGTTAAATAAATGTATGCATAGATTGAAGTTTGGTTTTGACAAAATAGAAGCAGTCTAAAAGTAAAAAAAAAGATTTTTGTTACAAATGGAAATTCTTCAAGTTTATATCGAAAGTTTATTTCGATAGAAATGTTTAAGAAAATAAAAGCAATGTTTAAGAAAAAAACAAAACAAATGGTAACAACAAAAGAGGACATTTTCTGTCAGCAAAACAGTCAAATGTCGTAATTCCATCCATTTGAAAAATACAACGACATTAACTTTGGCGCTGTAAGATTTTAAGGAGAATGATGGACGTGTGGTGTAATGGATGTCCTGATATCTGGCATAACACTTTTTGAAGAGCTATACTTAACTTTACATAATAGCGTTTGTGAGACTCTCTGCCGTAATTATGCGAAGGGCACAAGAGGGTTGACTCATTAAAATGTCTATCGCCAGGAAAGTTTGGCCTCAAATCAATAAAACGTTTCTTCATTTTCATATGCGTCAATAAAATATTTTCCTTTTTAAACAATTTTGAACAAAAATAATTTTGGTTTTGCTTTACCTGATCGCACTTCATTTGATAAACTAGGAAATCGATTAATTTTCTAGTTGATATTTCCACTTATTGTCGTTTCTTGAGAAATATTTGCAGTGGAACAAAAACAATTATGCATTAAAATTCGGTAACTTTTGTAAGCGCAAACTTTTGGTTTAATTATAACCAAGTCTTTTAACAAAAAGGTTAATATCTTTTTGAAAGTATGTGTTCTAAATATCGTATGGCATAAATAGTATTTGAAACCTGTAAACCGCAATAATTGTCCGCGCCATGTAGGGTCATCTACGCATCGTTCATTCAGTAATGAATGTCAACACTCTTGGCTACTGGCGTGTATATAACACGTTAAATCCACCCTCCTCTACCGAACGCCCATAGCTCAGAGGTAGAATCGCCGACTGATGTCAATTCGGTCGGGTTGCAATCCTTGCTAGAAGCAATCGGATGTCTAACCGTACTGATGAGCTCCTCTACAGTAGTAAGTCCCACCGCAACAACGGGAGTGGAACAGTCAGGAACAACTACAGCAAAATAACAACAGTACTATCATGAACAAGAACAGCAGAAAAAAGCAGCAACAGAAACAGCAGTTCAACATCACCAGTGATCAGCAGCAGCAGGAAAAAAAACAGAGCAGTAGCTGTAGCGAGGAAATAAGAAGCAGTTGTAGGAAATCCGCAGCAGTAACAGGAAAAGCAGCAGCGGCAGCGAAAAAAGCAAAAAAAAAAAGTCAGCAGCAGGAAAATCAGTAACAGTTGGAAAAGGATCCGAAGCAGAAGCGGCAGAAACGGGAAAAGTATTAACACGACAAGCGGTTACTTAAACAAAAAAGCTTCAAAGGCAACAGCGTCTGTCGGACGATGACATGAAAGAGGAGGAAAATTTTCCATCTCGGTCATCCTCTTTAAAGATAAGTTGGGAGAACGATAAGCAGGACGAAGAGGAAAGAATAAGAAAAAGAAAAGAAGGCCGGATGTAGCAGGGCGGAACGAGTCATGGGACAATTTTCCCGTTAGGGCTCATTATACCCTCCCTTTTCTCCATCCTTGGAATAGGATGAGTAGATCTGCCGGGTGGCTAGACAGGTGCTTGAGTGAAATCTTTCCTTCCAGAAGACGCTGCATTTAAGACCTTTGTTCAAATTAACATCAGTCAATGGAAAACCGACCGGCGATCCCAGCAACTTTAGCGAGGTTTCTTGGGTCATGAAAATTGTCAGAACTGCAAGCATAAAAGCCTGGTTCCGAGCGGACTTATGCCCAACAAATCAGAGTAACATTCTATCCGCACGATACTAGAGGGTGTAAAGGACGACAAACAAGCCATGCTGAGAAATTCGCATCAGTCCGATATTGTCGACCATCAGTGTTTGCCTGCTGTCCTGCAGGTCGCCGAATTCCAACCTGTCTTCTGCAAGTGGATCAGCATCCCGTATCACTCTCCCAGTGCGGTACTACAGGTGGATAGAAGGTGATTTAGCGCTTTTGCGTTTTCTGGGTCGATTTTTCAGGGTTGACAGCTGTTGCCCTTACTTTACACTTTTGTGTTGGAGCGAGCCTAGGTTTGAAATCTTAGCGTTACAATTGCGTTCTAGTGATCAGTGAAAGCCTTATAGCACAGCCTTCTAAAATTTATAATATAAAGGTTTACAAATTGTATATGCTCAAAGTGTTGTATTTTGAAAAGCCATTTTAACATAGTATTCACGGTATATATTAGGTGAATTTTGGTATACATTATAATTAATGTGTGCTCTTTAATTATTTTTAACTTATTTTCAGACAGAAATCTTCTTAAAGCATAGAAGCCCTTAATTATGAATATTACAGACATGATCTTCGTTTACTTTTCTTGCATGAGTTCAAACTTGAGCACAGTGCCTCACGGGCATCAGCAAATATCAACAGAACATGGAGAGATGAGTCTAGAAGTGATCAGAAGGTGGTTACAAAAATTCCGTACTGGTGATGAGAGCCTTGTAAAAGGTAGAGGGAAGTCATGCAGTCTTGACAACGAACTTTTTGTGTAAAGACCGAGTCAAAGTGTCAGAGAAATGTCTCAGACGCTTGGTGTCAGCACTGCAACAGTCTCACGCTATTTGCAGTGTATTGGCAAGGTGAAAAAGCTCGATAAATTGGTTCCTCATTATCTCAGTGAAAATAAAGAACTTAAACATTTTGAAGTGTTCTTGATGATCTTTCTGCCTAACACCAATGATCCTTTTCTTGACCGAATAGTCACTTGTGATGAAAAGTGTATCCTTTATGATAACTGTATATGATCAGGTCAATGGCTTCATCGTGATAAGTGCTTCAAACGTTTCCCAAAAACAAAGTTGCATCGGCAAAAGTTTATGGCGACTGCAATTAGTGTTATCCACTACAGCTTTTTGAAAGCCAGTCAGAGGATTAATGCAGAGCTTTACTACAATCAACTTGCTGAAATCATGCACGCCTGCAAAAAATGAGACCTGCATTGGTGAATCGACGTGGTCCAATGCTGATCCATGAAAATACGCGGCCACATATTGCAAGAATGACGTTGCAAAAACTCACAGACTTTGGATACGAGAGTTTGCCACATCCTCCATATTTTCCCAATCTTTCACACACTGATTATTAACTTTTTAAGCAATTAATCACATATTAAAATAGTAACACTTTTAGGTCCAAACCAGAGATGGAATCAGCTTTCAAAGATTTCGTTGCATCACGGCCAATAACTTTATATCAACGAGGAAGAAATAATCTCGTCTATCGATGTCAAATGTGCATAGATGCTCAAGTTTCCTATTTTGACTAATTTCAGCATTTCTACAGATAATTCTTTAATAATAAAATTATTTTTCTGAAATTAACCTTTATTTTTGCATTACTAAATCACTGTGCTATCAAAGAAATTATCGGGGTTCCTGTAGTGCCATATCGCGCATGGACGGGCGTCCCTTCGTGAACCTCCGGTGGGCAACCCCGAGGCCACATTATGCTGCAGGCTGCGCCAGTCTCCATTCCTCACATGCTGCAAATAGTAACCAACTGATTCTGCTCTAGTCCTCTCTCCTCAACCAAAACACCATGAAAAAGAACAAATAAAATACCAAAATCAAACCAGCTACTCGCAAAACGCCCAAACCTGTCTGTGTCTCTTTCACTAACATACGGGGTATCCGCACTAACTTTTATAGCGTAGAAGCATTCCTCCAAACTAACTCACCTGATATCTTAGCCCTATTTGAAACTAACCCTGACCCGTCTATCCCCTCCTCTGAGTTCTATGTTCCTGGTTACCTTCCCCTCCTCAGGAAGGACTCCAACGTCCATATGCATGGGCTTGGTGTATATGTCAGTAAACACCTCCTCCTAGCTAGAGTAACATCTCTCGAATCCCTGGACCAGTCTTTCATGTGCTTCCGTCTCTCACTTCTAAGCTCTGTTAGCTATCTCTTCTTCCTCTACAGCTCCCCCTCCTCCCCTGACTGTTCGGTGCTTGGCAGTATCTCTGACAATATCGACAAGGCCATTTCTTCGCACCCATCTGCCCATATTTTCGTGTTTTGCGACTTTAACGCCCACCACTCTAAGTGGCTGGAAAACTCTGTAACCGACCCTGCTGGTGTCCACACCTTTAATTTTTCGATCTCCCAATCCCTTACGCAAGTGGTGGACTTCCCCACGCGTTTTTCCAATAGCCCTAACGGAAGGGACTCGCTACTAGATCTCTGTTTCACTTCCACCACAAATTCTTGCTCCACCAGACAGCTCTGCCCTCTCGGAAATTCTGACCACGCCGTAGTTTCTGTCAACATCTCGTTCCACTCCACTCCTACCCAAGAAACCCAGACCAACAGAATATCCTACTGCTATCAAAGAGCAGACTGGGATTCGTTCCGTGACTTCCTCTGCGACGTCCCTTGGAACAATGTTTTTAGTCTTCCCATCGAAGACTGTGCATCAGAGGTTTCCTCCTGGGTTAAGGCTGGCATCGATGCATTCATCCCTGCCAGGAAATTTCAGCTTCAATCCCATTCGTCTCCTTGGTTCACGCCCGCTTGCTCAGCCGCCATTGCTCGCCGGAATCACTTCTTCCGGCTTTATCGTAGACACGTGTCGGACCAAAACAGGCGCCTTTTCGCCTCAGCTCGTAATAAGTGTAAAAAGATACTTAACGAAGCTAAGATGCTGTTTGCTGCCAGGATGAAGCAGCGCATAGCATCCTCCAAGTTCGGTACCAAAAACTACTGGTGCCTCTGCAAACGCGTGCTTAGTAAGTCCTCAATACCCCCACTAATAAACGAGTTTGAGGTCCTCACCTCCTCAGCGGACAAGGCTGAATGCTTTGCCCATAGATTCTCGACCAATTCGACTCTGGATTCGTCTGGAATCCATACACTCGATTTCCCATCTAGAACTGAGGCCCAATTGAATGACGTCCACATCACGCCCTCGCTGATTTCTAGCATGATCTCAAAACTGGACCATCACGAAGCGAGTGGTGGGGATGGAATCCCAGTCATAGTTTTGAAGAATTGTGCCCCTGAACTCTCCTCTATTCTTTCTAAGCTCTACAACCTCTGCCTATCTTCCGCCTGCTTTCCTGCCTGTTGGAAGTCTTCTTCTGTGGTTCCAATATTCAAGAACACTGGTGAACCATCGGACCCCGCAAATTCCCGCCCCATCAGCCTTCTTCCGATCTTCATGCCGAGGTCGTTCAGCATCTCACAGTCCACGGGCTCCTCTCGGACAAACAGTATGGCTTCCGCTTCACCAGGTCCACTGCTGACATGCTAACGACCATCACCGAGTATATATACCAGGCTCTCGGCAAGAATGGTGAAGCCCGAACCGTCGCCTTGGATATCTCTAAAGCATTCGAAAGAGTATGGCATGCCGGCCTTCTACGGAAACTGCGAAGCTATGGCATAACTGGACTTTTGTTGGACTTAATCCGGTCATTCCTCTCTAACCGCACACTGAAGGTGGTATTAAACGGAAATGCCTCCCAGAACTACCATACAAACGCGGGTGTACCCCAAGGCTCTATCCTAGGTCCTACGCTCTTTCTAATCTATATCAATGATCTCCCCGATACCATAAGATCACAAGTAGGCATGTACGCCGATGATACCACAGTTTACTCTCGCCTCGATCAAAAATCTGGTGTAGGTGACAAGGCGAACCTCGCTGCCGAGCTTGAGAAGGACCTCCAATCCGTGGTGGATTGGGGTAAGAAATGGCTCGTAAAATTCAATTCTTCCAAAACGAAGCTGCTGTCAATTAACCACCACAGACAAACGCACCTCCCTCCCATTAGCATGGAACAGGCTTGCCTCCCAGAGAGTAAATCCCTACAAGTGCTTGGCCTGACCCTCTCAGCGGACCTCAAGTGGAATGACTACGTCGAATCCATTGCCAAATCCGCAGCTATGAAAGTCGGCTCTCTGTGCAGGGCCCGGGAATTCTTTCCGCCTGAAGCTATCCTGTAATTATATAAACCCACCATCCGCCCGTGTATTGAGTACTGCCGCCACATCTGGTCGGGTGCCCCTTCTATTCTCCTCGGGGTTCTTGACAAAATACAGCGAAGAATCTGTAATGTGATTGATACCGACTTGGCTGACCGCCTGCAGTATCTCTCATACCGGCGTGACGTGGCTTCCCTGTGCCTCTTCTATAAATACTTTCATAGCTTCTGCTCTGACGAACTTAAATCACTGGTGCCCCCTAGATGTGAATTTGCACGAGGTACTAGATTGGCAACTAGTGAAGTGAAGCCGATGAAGTGTAAACCGCAATTTCTACTCCAACAGTTTCTTTCCTCGCACTTCCCGCCTGTGGAATTCCCTACCGCATGCTTGCTTCCCCGACGGCTACAACCTCCAGGAGTTTAAATGTAAGGTCAATAGACACCTCCTAACACACTAACTCACACCCACTCTCTTCAACTCTCTCCCTATGTACATCCTAAGTCGTCTATTACCCTCCTTCTGACATTTCCTATACCCAATCCCTCTATGTAACCCCCTGCGCTATAGTGGCTGTGGAATGCCTTCCTTGGGGTGACACGATTAAAAAAAAAAGGCTATTTAGTTAAAAGAAAAATAATAGTCAACACTTTAGTTATATTATGATGTAATATGTTATACTGCGTAGTAATGTTATTGTGATTTTCAATAAACAATGTAAATTTAAAATATTTTGTTTTATAATTTGTGCCAACAGTATTATCGTATTAGATACACTATTATCTAGTTTTTGGTTTTATTATTTCTGATCAAACAAATTTTATTCATTGAATAGATTTTTTGTAATCTTTTACAATATTTTTACAGCTTTTACATATCGAATACAGAAGGAAAATTGCATTTTTTGCCTGTGGGGATTCATAATTAGAGTTATTCTAATTTGAATATATTTTCTATTCAACATATTCAACACATCTAATACAACAGATATCAGCTCTGTTTGAATTTATTTTTGAAATAGTAAAATTATGAAAGTTAGTTTTTAAGCAAAAACCTGCGGAAATTAGGTATTTCTTTACTTTTTTAACTCTTAATTATTATTAATTCCAGGTCTCTAGATTTTAATTTCTATAGTATGACGTTATGATTATTAGAATAATATATGATTATTACCATTACGATTAAAGTTAAATAGAAAAATTAACAATTATTTTTCGAGCGTAAATTTAACCACTAATCTTTAAATTCAAAACCACAATATCATACATCTAAAACGGACAACAAGCAAAGTTCAACTCTTCCACCAACGAAGATATTTTGTATATTTGGGTCAAAGACGCTGCGCAAAGCTAAAATCTAATACCTTTATTTAAACCCCCTTTACGCGTATTCTGTTCTTCTCCTTTTACTTCACTCTCTTTTCTATTTTTAATATATATCCTTTCCTTTCTCTTTTCTATAATACTTGACTTCGTCTGGACAAATTTGAAAACATTCATTGTTGTATAAATTTGGTTTGGTTCGCTAGGGCCGCGAAGTACACTATTACTAATGGATTTGTAAAAATATCTTATTTTTGTTTCCTGATTTTATATATATATATATATATATATATATATATATATATATATATATATATTTCTTCCATACTCGATGAAATAATTATTGCAAAATAAATCAAAATAAGCCACTGTTAACGAGCAAATATGCGAGAAGAGCTTTCACAAGTAGTAAAGAGAATGAACTGAGGCAACACTTTTTCGCTATTGTCTCTCTCTCTCTCCCTGTCCATGAGCGTGAGAGAAGAGATATATATATATATATATTAAAGGGCAGTCGGAGTCTAACCGTACTGATGAGCTGTGATACAGCGAAACAGATATGTCTGCGAATGACAATATATATATATATATATATATATATATATATATATATATATATATATAACCCTTCTCTGGTGTATGTATGTGCTCAACAGCACACATATACATTTATATGCCAAGCCCTGCACGATTCGCATGTATGTTTGTGTGAGCCCCGGTGGGCGGACGCGCGTGTGTGCGTGTTTTGCGTACGTCAATGGTGTACAAATGTGTATATATGTCTGCGTCTATCATGACAACAAAATTTCCCTTCCACTTCTACAAAAATACACCAATATACGCAGCCCTACATATAGCCAATTTAAAAAAAAAAATTAACCAGTTTGTCTGACGATCGCAAGAGCGTGAAATCCAGGGTTACAAACTCAAACCTATCTATATGAATATGTCAGCTCTATCACTGATATTGAGCGCTTTCAAATAAGTACCACGCATATATAATATATAAATAACATCATATTTATAATTAATTGCATATATATATATATATATATATATATATATATATATATATATATATATTGATATTTATAATTATATACATACACTTTTCACACACGCACACACACACACACACACACACACACACACATATGTATATTCTTCATTTCTAAACGAGTTATTACGCAACATAGGTTTCTACTATGTTGTGTCTTGCAATAACTGATTTTACCGTTTTTTACCGTTATTTTTAAGAACGCTAAAGGAAACAAATCCAACAAAAATCCTTATTAAAGAAGACAAATACAACAATATCCTTACTAAAGAAGACAAATACAACACGATATCTATATTAAAGGAGACAATTCTAACAAACGCAGTGTTCTTCAAAAACGGTAAAAGAAAAGGTAAAATCAGTTATTGCAAATCGCCTGAAGACACCACATGGTAGAAACCTAGGTCGCGTAATAACTCGTTTACAAATGAAGAATATCCCATATTTCTACAATATAATTGTATTGAACACTTTTTAATACACTTTGTACTGGTGTAATTTTATTATGAACAAAAACTACGTAATCAATCAATCAATCAATCAATCAATCAATCAATCAATATATATATATATATATATATATATATATTCGGCCACACCACTTTTTTTAAAAGAAATTATGTATTCCATATTTTTTAGTATTTATTGCCAAATGAAAATAGAATGGTTCTTTTGTTATTAATACATTGCAAAATTTTAGAAGGCAAGGAAGCAAAGATGAACTCGTCCTAATCACGCTAAATTTTCTTCATTCTTACACTGATGAAACTGAAATATAGGTAATTATTAAATATTTGTAAATTCATTTGATGCACATGTTATTGTGAAATATTAACAAAAGAACCATTTTATTTCCATTTACAATTATTCACTTGGCAATAAATACTAAAAAATAGTATGAAATACATCATATTTTAAAACACTGGGGTGGCCTAATAATTATGTAGTGTATATATATATATATGGTAGTGTATATATATATATATTAGGTAGTGTGTATATATATATATATATGACTTACATGTCATCTTTCTGATCAGAGTACTATTAAACAACATTTCTCTGAAAAACATAAACATGTAGGTAATATCAGACAGATTTTGGTCAACAATACGGTGATCCTTACTCATACACACAGTAAGAGGAACCTGCAGATATTGGAGGCCATGTACATCAAATCAAAACAACCAACACTCAATAAAATCAACTTTAAAACAGGAAATAACATATTACATTGCATTTGACTAGATGGTTTTGTTGTCATTTCGCGCTATCCCGCGGTGTGACGTCATAAAACTGCAACGCAAACTTAAGAACTGCGTTTATTATTTTTGGTAACTATCGCCGTTGCCAAGCGGAGTTTTATGTCAACACAAAATAAAATCGTCGGTGATGGTGGATTTTATAATATTTCAGTTTAAACAACCTCTCTGAAGATGGCTCATGTGAGCCGAAAGCTTAGAAGAAAATCAATAAATAATTATTCAAATGTTGGAGAATTTTTGTCTTTATTTTGAACTGAAATTAAAGCAAAAATACGACGTTTAGAACGGCTCACGATTAACCATAATAGACATTCATTGTCTCTTATATTTTATAACATATGTTTAGAATATATATATATATATATATATATATATATATATATAAACCACAGCTTATTTTATAATAGAGAGGATTATTCGGCGACTTGTGTAACGCCAGTTTCGTCTTGAAATATATGGAATTATGTGTTATAATAAAGATGTTTCTAGATGTACAGAATTTAATTATTGCCATAAAAGCAGACCTAGTTAATAAAATGAAAAGAAAACGTAAAAAGAAAATAAGAACATAGAAGTGACTATGTACTGTGTCTCTTCAGGACGTTGACTATGTCCTGTGAAGCTCTTACTAATTTTTCTCTGCTAATCCATGTTCTGCTAAACATTTACTCAATGTACGTACTCAAGCCTGCTTTCATCTACTCCTGTTGCCTTTAATGTATCCCATCAGTGTCAAATTTCCTCCTAAGTTCTCGTTCCTCATTTAGTGCCTCAGAAATTTCAACTGTCTCTTTCCGATGCTAAGTATAAACGTCCTTTTTGTTTTCATTTTCCTTGAAACTTTGTCGTTGTTTACATGTTTAGTCCATGGTAATCTCAACATCTGTAAAATTACATCTCTGTTACTCCAAGTCTCTTCTTCATCTGGGAGGAGATTGTCCAACATTCATTGTCACAGAGGAGCACCGATATTACGTAATAGTCTAATATTTTCTTTGTTTCTATGAATATTTTCTTCTTTTGAAATACATGGAAAAGAATCTATGGCTAACCCAGTGCATCTGGAATTTCCGTAACTCCAATTTGTAATTCGCAGGTTAGGCTCTTTTTGACAACCATTCATACTGTCTTCTTCCAATTGATGTTTAGTCCTTTCCTCTTGCTTTCCGTTTACTACCTTCAGTAGGAGTCTCTGTATTTTCCTTTCTGTATCTACATTGTGTCATCTGCGTACCTAATATAGTCTTGGGTATGACGATAAACTACATCCGGCAGCAAGGCCTCTAATCAGGGTCATGGAGTTTTCGAGGAGCGTTAAATCATCACTGCTGTTGTTCCCAGGTCTATTCTGACTCGGAGTGGTAGAAAATGTTAGGTTCATAACTATGGGCAAATAGTAAATCCCTAAAAATAAAATAAAAATAAGAACACTACGAAATTACAGGCATCCATCGATTGATGCATTTTCCATTAGTGCGTTAAGATTTTTAAATACCAAAATACGATCAGTGCGTACATTATACTAGATTAGTGCCGTAAAACATTCTTGTTAATCCATAGTAAATTTTATACTTTCCAATGTAAACATTAGCCGGACTAATCGAGGGATTCCAGTATGAAAATACATTTTAATAGTAAAATGAGTAAAATGACAAGAATTTTTATTATAGAATTACTAACAATACATTTTATAGCAAGGCATACAATTCTGTTCAAAATATTTAGATTTCGGTATAAAATAACCAATGGGGGGGTTTGATATTCTGCTAAAAAAAGAAGAAGAGGAAAACAGAAAAACATACCTGATGTTAAGATTGTGACCGTCAATAATGAAGACCGGTAAGAGATCTCATTCTCTCCATATAATTTTTTATAGGCAGTGATTCGTAAAAGGAGAAAAATGGGAAAGAATATTTAGAGAAAGCAAGAAAAATCTGACCAGTGATCATTCCTTTTCTTTCCGAGATCTATCGATAAAATACAACAGCTGTGTACACGATAGAAAAGAAAATCAAAGAGGATACAAACGTAATGGGTTGTCCAGAAAGTTTGTGCCGATTTTTAATCGTTCATGTTCCAACACATTAGAACACGCCAAATATTAACAGATATAATATGCTTACATTTCCGATTTGAACACACTTCAAACTATTGCTTGAGAAAGAATGTTTAAAATTACTTTATTCGTCTCAATTTTGCATCCCTATATAAATGGAAGATTATAAAGTGCATTTTAGACACTTGATGCTTTTTTTTTTAGATGTGAAGGCAAAAATGCTTCGCAAGCAACAAAAAAGGATGTGCTGTGTATGGTGAAGGTATTTCGCTGAAAGAACTGTTCGCTAAGTTTAAACTTGGTGATTTTAGCTTTATCGAGGAAGAACACTCAGGCAGAACCGCCCTGATCACTACTAGAGATGACGATTAAATCAAGACATTATACAACGCGAAAATGAGAAGAAACACTAAATTTATCAAAATTTATCTGTAATTTGCTGTATGAACGCAATGAAAATAACCCTTTTTAAAGCAAATTTTGAGGGGTGATGAGCAATGGATTGTTTACAACAATGGTAAGCGAATAAGATACTGGAACATGAGCCAAATTTAGCCACCTGAAAAGCAGATCTTCATTGTAAGAAACTCATGCTGTGCATATGGTGGGATTGGAAAGAAACCCTGTACCTTCTGCCAAGTAACCAGTCAAGTGTTTCTGAAAAGTACTGCTCGCAACTGGATAAATTAAAGGTCGCTATTCAAGAAAAACGCTCAGAATTGGTGCACAAAAAAGATATTTTTCATCAGTGTAATGCTAGATCTCACATTTCTTTCGTGAACTGGCAAAAATGTTGCGGTTTGTTTGGATGTGTTATTCCACCAGCCATATTCATCAGTCATTGCTCATTAGAATTATCATTTATTCGGATCTTTGGAAAAAATAATCTCAGTGGTAAAATTTTAAGTCTTTGGATGACATAAAAATCATCCTAATGAGTTCTTTGCCGAAAAACTACCGAAACCTATGAAGACGGAATCTTTTAGTCGAAGAAAAAAATGTAGAAATGTGCAACAAAATAGTTAATATTCAGTTGAATAAATATTTAATGCCATAATTTTGTTTCGTGTTTTTATTTCTCTTAAAAATCGGCATAAACTTTCCGGACAACCCAATATATCAATAATATGTTTATATATTAAGATATGTCATAAGCTGATCACTTTGAGAGCTCGATTCCGTCTGCCATGTTCTATCATTACACGAGCTAAATCAGACTAAAAATAGAGTGTTGCTGGTATTATAAGGCTGAAGTTGCCCAATTCTCACGCTCCAACCTTGACAGTTCGCGACCTCACGTTCCACTTTGCGCAGACTTATGGGTGATGAAATGTTTCGCGCCCTAAAACCACTTAGGAAACGTCTCTAGCTTCTCTCTACTTTATCGATATTTTCATAGTAATTGTTCTGAAAGGGTACGTTCCTAAGAACTGCTTATCCAGACCCCCACAGAGTGGAACCGCCATGCAACATACACACATCCTCATTTCCTTTGTATTTTATTAGTAAGGAAGAAGTTACATTCAAATTCTTCTTCAGAATTGATTCGTTGTTGAACAGATTCCAGAACGGACGCTTCCTGGATCAAGACAATCTAATTTTCACATTTGAGGTCAATCGTTTTCTGTCCTACATATACTTATAATATACTAGCAGTATAGCCCGGCGTTGCTCGGGTGTAATGAAAGCTTTAAAACTAATTCATGGTCCTGGAGCTCAGACTCTTTGGACGTTGGAACGAAAGACTAAAAAGCAATAGTCATTTCCAGTTAAAGCGAAACCGTAGACGGAAAGAAAAATGAATGGATGTAATTCAAATTTTGATTTCCTGGTATCGATATCAAATTAGTTTTTTCGTCGTAAACTGAATTTTGAAGGCTAAATACGTCCTCTGAGTAAATGGTATCATGGCTGAGATTAAGAACTACAATTTTACCTAGTTAGAGCCAAACCCGAAGCAAAAACTAAAATAAAAGGGCTGAAAAAATACAGACATACAGGCAGATAAACAGACACACACACACAAACATCTTGCCTTTTATATATATATATATATATATATATATATATATATATATATATATTATCGATTTTCTGCACTATTGTAAGAACTGCAAACTTGAAACTTCTGAATATCGTTTCTTATGTTTTTGTCTATGAGTGTATCAAATTTGATTAAAATCGGACCACTCCTTCTATAACCCGATTTTTATGATTATCGATTTTCGATATTTATCGGGGGTACCTCGACACAAAACCTAGCTAAGAACACTCGCAGACGCTTATAGTACAACTGTGTAAATTTTCAAGAAAATCGGTTATAGGTAACACACACACACACACACACACACACACACACACACACACACACACACACACACACACACACACACAGAGACAAAGTTCCATTTATAAATAAGTTTAGATATAACTTAGTCTCTACATGTATGCCCTTACAACTATCTCATATAATAATTTTCTATCTTGAGTGGCTCTTAGGCGGTCAGTTGTTTTCTGTCCTGCATATACTTACAATATGCATAACTTAGGCCCTACATGTACGCCCTACAAATATCTCATACAATAATCACTGTCTTGAGTGGCTCTTAAGCCTACTACTGTGTGAAAAATAACGTAAAAATCTCACTCTTTCTATTTACACAGTTAACGCTGTGAAGATTTAATGAATATAGTCTCCAATACTTTCTGGTGGCATTCTGAGTGCGACCAGCCTCAAACAGAGCACAGAACCTCGCGGTAGGCCAAAAGAACACTACCGATTATTTATCCGGTCTTTTGCTATCGTCGTGTTTGTGCATTTATGCAAATTCTGAAGCTGACCTTTACGAATGTTAGCTGGCATATATTGACTCATTCTTTTTTCTCAACAATAGAGTGGCTCCATCTTTGCTGTCTGCATAGAACTGACATTTAAACTGATAAATAACTGAACAAACATGAAGTATACCTAGACCGACATCATGACTGAAGTTTAAGTTTGGTTGGGAATAGAAAACAATACGCGGATTGGTAACGTGATATTAATTACTAATATCAGCGGAGCTTTGGTTGAATATACTTCATACTAACGTCGTCAACGAACGGTAGTCGTAAATACACAAGACATTTATTGGGTTCTAGCAATTTAGGCTTATTAAACCGTGCAATCTTTGCAAGGATAGTCAATTGCACATCTTCAAGAGGGTAGCCAATATATTCTATGTCATTCTTAATTAATTTTATTTCTGAATCTACTTTAGTTTTAGAACTAATCAAGAAAGATGAGTTTGATAGAGATGAGAGTTTTAAGCTCTCTTCTACCTTGAGATAACATTAGTGCACTTAAAGCTGGACGAAATCATCTTACTCATGCGTATGTCTGCACTTCATCTTCTCGATATGAAATCTCGAGGTAACTTGAACCCATTAATTTTCTAAATAAATTTACGTCTTAATAAATTTCTGGTTATCATCAGGTTCGAATCTTTATTACAACGACTATGTTAATAAAGTGATGTCAGTATAGAAGGACGAGAAGTTAATGACATTACTTGTGGCAGGAAAAAAGAGACTATTTGGATGTATTTTTATATAAAAATGCATGATGAAGTTACGGCCAAAATACTTCCAGTCAATATCTATAAGCTTTTTAGGCCAGTTAAGTTTTGACAGGCCTAGTTACACGTGTTACCCACTTCTTCTTTTATGTGCCCTGTCTTTTCAGGACGTAGGCGATCATGGAATTCCACGTCTTTCTATCCCTGGTAGCTCTTAGCACGCCTTCTCCTGTTACACCATGCAACCCTCGTTCCATCATCCACCTGATTAGGTTCTTCAAATATATTATCCGTTGCTTTCCCCTGTCTCTTTTTCCCTGTATCTGGCCTGTTAGTATCAAGTTCTCCAAGCCTTCTTTTCTCATTGCATGTCCCAGGAACTTCAGCTGTCTCTTCCTGATGCTCACTATTAATTTCCTTTTTTCCATTATTTCTAGAACTTAATCATTGCTCACATGCTCGGTTTATGATATTCGCAGCCTTCTTCTGTAGAACCACATTTCAGTTGCTTCAAGTTTTTCCTTCATCTTTGATGATATTGTCCAGCATTCACTGCCATATTGAAGAACTGACAACACATAGCAATCCAGTACTCTCTTGCGTGTTACCTAAGAACTTAAAAAAATCTGGTACGTTCTATTCTGTTGATGGTAGGGTATATGCATTATAAATTGGTAAAATGTTTAGCCGAGTTGCTGCAAATCATACTGCAAATGTATTTTGTCAACTACACTAATGATTCTTTTACATTTTTAAAAAATTATTTTACCCAACTGATAACACCATCAAGACGGGTCCAGTCAGTTAAGTGCCATACGTGAAACACGCTTGGGCGATCATGTCTCGAAAGAGACATGACTGACTGGGCAGAAGATTATCCCGCAGTAGGTTGCCATTGCTTTCTGCGGTAGAGTGGTTGCCAGCCAAGGCTATAGAACCCAATCTGTCCGGTTATTTAACCCATAAATGGAAGGAAGAGACTGATTAATACGTTTCCCAAGGGTATTTGCGCGTAAGTGAATGCAATGAATTCAACTGGAATTCGAACTCGGCTCCCCGATGTCACGTTCCGAGCCGATATCCACTGTACCACAACGCACATACGTTTCCTAATCTAAATATAGCCATTTCTAAAGTAATGGACTTTTCATTTGTTAATCCCACAGAATTTTTCTCAGAAACTTCTGTCGGATTTATAAATGGAACACACCATCACTTCTAAAGAATGTTCTATCTGATAATGGTTACCACCTTGATATTAAACATTCTAGTATTCGTGAAAAGTTTGTAAGATTAAAAAAAAAAACTCATTTGCATGGCCCAATTGGGTATTTATGACTATAGTGAATTGACGATGTTAGTATAAAGGATATAAGATCAATCACTGCAAATGTTAATTACTGTTAACATACTGAAAATGTTGAAATTCATCCGTAAAAGAATGGTCTACCTATTCATCATAACCGTTCAGTTATTTATCAGTTTAAATGTCAGTGACCACTTGGGAATTCCAACTGCTATGAGCTCGGAGGTGCGGATGATATATCCGATTTCCCATTCTGAACCGTAACAGTTCGGAATGATAAATTGGAGAGCCGAATTCCAAATCCAGTCGGGTTCATTATATATATATATATATATATATATATATATATATATATATATATATATATATATATATATATATTCACTTATGTGCAAATAACCACAAGAAGAGTATGAATTAACCTCTTCTCCCTCAGCTCTAGGTTAATTTGTACGATTGTTATCAAACTTCCAAGCATCTGGAGAAATCCGAAAGGTAAAAAGGCCGAAATTTCGAGAATATGACAATAAAGATGAGGCTGGCAGACCGAAAAATAGAACTAATATCTATTGCAGATTGTTTAGAACCAGAAAATATTTTTAAATTCTAAGAAAGTTTTTAAGATAATAATAGTTTACTGATACAAGTACTATTAATTAATCCATAGTCGAGGAGACGAGGTGGATTCATGCCTTTGACAAAGCGTTAATGGAATATAACGGACATGATTGGGCCTATCTAATAAGTTTGCGTAAATAGATGGTAAAATGCGGAGAAGAAGGTCAAACGGGTCAAAAATTACATAATACAACAAAATCCTGGCGAGCCATGATCTCCTATGTTCCGAAAAGACATGGGACATAAGATTTTTGTTTGAGGTGAGATTAACATTTCGACAGCTTCAATCCTGCTTCAATGTGTATAAGCGATGTCAAATTACCGGAAATTAATTTTGGTTGACATAGACTTGCGCAATTTCCTACAGAATACCGAATTCTTGAACGCTTTATTTATAGATTTCTTAGGATGGTATTTCACATAACACGTTACCGAATTCATCTGAAAGCTAAGGATACACAGAACCGACAGGCAAGATGGCTGCGAATATTTGCAGTATTTGATATTTTCGTGTACCCATTTTCGCGTCCTAGTCACAACGCAGGATGTGCGTTGTGGTGAAATGGATATCGTCACGAAACAATAAATCGGAGAACCGTGTTCGAATTCCAGTTAAATCCGTTGAATTCAATTACGCGCAAAAACCCTTGGGAATGGTATTAATCCTTCACTTCTCCCTTCAGCTATGTATTGAATATCAAAACAGATTGGGTTCTATAGCCTTGGTTGGCAACCAGTCTACTGCATAATGTAGCAGCAACCTACTACGGGAAAATCTTCTGCCCATTCAGTCATGTCTCTTTCGAGGCATGATCGCCCAAGCGTGTATCACGTATAACACTTAACTGACGCACAACACATTCCCATTGCACACGTACTTTACGATCAACTTTAAACGTTGAGTTGAGAAATGAAGATATCCACCATCAATTTCATATCCTTTTTGGCTTCACTATCTACCCAACTCTCTTACACACACGAAAATCAGTGCAGTATAACTGATCGATCCATGGAGTCTGTTGCATTTTCCTCACTGAGAATGTACATCATTCTTTTGAGTTTTTTAAAAAAAATTATTTCACCCCAAGCAAGACAATAAAGCCACTAAGACGCAAGAGATTACTGTGTGTCAAAGAATATAAGAAAAATATTATTAAAGAGGGAGAACAATAAAAGAACAAGAATTAAGAAACAGACGATAACGATCGACACTTTTTTATATACTTGACTGGGGAGTAAAAATCTGAGAGTTCCTTAAGCGATAGAAAAAACTGTTAGCATAGAACTTACGGTTATACCAATTCATTTTAATTATAAAATTATCAGACAAGGCCACCAATCTAGTCAGTCAATCAGTTAAGTGCCATACGTGATACACGCTAGGTCGATCATGTCTCGAAAGAGGCATGACTGACCGGGCAGAAGATTATCCCGCAGTAGGTTGCCATTGCTTTCTGCAGTAGACTGGTTGCCGACCAAGGCTATAGAACCCAATCTGTCCTGCCATTTAACCCATAACTGGAAGGAAAGAAGATTATCCCGCAGTAGGTTGCCATTGCTTTCTGCAGTAGACTGGTTGCCGACCAAGGCTATAGAACCCAATCTGTCCTGCCATTTAACCCATAACTGGAAGGAAAGAAGATTATCCCGCAGTAGGTTGCCATTGCTTTCTGCAGTAGACTGGTTGCCGACCAAGGCTATAGAACCCAATCTGTCCTGCTATTTAACCCATAACTGGAAGGAAAGAAGATTATCCCGCAGTAGGTTGCCATTGCTTTCTGCAGTAGACTGGTTGCCGACCAAGGCTATAGAACCCAATCTGTCCTGCTATTTAACCCATAACTGGAAGGAAAGAAGATTATCCCGCAGTAGGTTGCCATTGCTTTCTGCAGTAGACTGGTTGCCGACCAAGGCTATAGAACCCAATCTGTCCTGCTATTTAACCCATAACTGGAAGGAAAGAAGATTATCCCGCAGTAGGTTGCCATTGCTTTCTGCAGTAGACTGGTTGCCGACCAAGGCTATAGAACCCAATCTGTCCTGCTATTTAACCCATAACTGGAAGGAAAGAAGATTATCCCGCAGTAGGTTGCCATTGCTTTCTGCAGTAGACTGGTTGCCGACCAAGGCTATAGAACCCAATCTGTCCTGCTATTTAACCCATAACTGGAAGGAAAGAAGATTATCCCGCAGTAGGTTGCCATTGCTTTCTGCAGTAGACTGGTTGCCGACCAAGGCTATAGAACCCAATCTGTCCTGCTATTTAACCCATAACTGGAAGGAAAGAAGATTATCCCGCAGTAGGTTGCCATTGCTTTCTGCAGTAGACTGGTTGCCGACCAAGGCTATAGAACCCAATCTGTCCTGCTATTTAACCCATAACTGGAAGGAAAGAAGATTATCCCGCAGTAGGTTGCCATTGCTTTCTGCAGTAGACTGGTTGCCGACCAAGGCTATAGAACCCAATCTGTCCTGCTATTTAACCCATAACTGGAAGGAAAGAAGATTATCCCGCAGTAGGTTGCCATTGCTTTCTGCGGTAGACTGGTTGCCGACCAAGGCTATAGAACCCAATCTGTCCTGCTATTTAACCCATAACTGGAAGGAAAGAAGATTATCCCGCAGTAGGTTGCCATTACTTTCTGCGGTAGACTGGTTGCCGACCAAGGCTATAGAACCCAATCTGACCTGCCATTTAACCCATAACTGGAAGGAAAGAAGATTATCCCGCAGTAGGTTGCCATTGCTTTCTGCAGTAGACTGGTTGCCGACCAAGGCTATAGAACCCAATCTGTCCTGCTATTTAACCCATAACTGGAAGGAAAGAAGATTATCCCGCAGTAGGTTGCCATTGCTTTCTGCAGTAGACTGGTTGCCGACCAAGGCTATAGAACCCAATCTGTCCTGCTATTTAACCCATAACTGGAAGGAAAGAAGATTATCCCGCAGTAGGTTGCCATTGCTTTCTGCAGTAGACTGGTTGCCGACCAAGGCTATAGAACCCAATCTGTCCTGCTATTTAACCCATAACTGGAAGGAAAGAAGATTATCCCGCAGTAGGTTGCCATTGCTTTCTGCAGTAGACTGGTTGCCGACCAAGGCTATAGAACCCAATCTGTCCTGCTATTTAACCCATAACTGGAAGGAAAGAAGATTATCCCGCAGTAGGTTGCCATTGCTTTCTGCAGTAGACTGGTTGCCGACCAAGGCTATAGAACCCAATCTGTCCTGCTATTTAACCCATAACTGGAAGGAAAGAAGATTATCCCGCAGTAGGTTGCCATTGCTTTCTGCAGTAGACTGGTTGCCGACCAAGGCTATAGAACCCAATCTGTCCTGCTATTTAACCCATAACTGGAAGGAAAGAAGATTATCCCGCAGTAGGTTGCCATTGCTTTCTGCAGTAGACTGGTTGCCGACCAAGGCTATAGAACCCAATCTGTCCTGCTATTTAACCCATAACTGGAAGGAAGAGACGGATTAATACCTTTCCCAAGGATATTTGCGCGAAAGTAAATACAATGGATTCAACTGAAATTCGAACTCGGCTCCCCGGTTTCTCGTTCCGAGTCGATATCCACTGTACCACAACTACACTTAAATTTAATATGTCTAGGTAGCATCAAGCAGGGTTAATCAGAACAATTCCCGTGGAAGTATTTATAGAAAAGGCCCAGGGAAGTTACGTTACGGTGGCTGGAATGTGACTAAAGCTAGAATGCCAGGTGAAGACCAATAAAGTTGCAGATTCTTAATTTTGATTGACATACAATTTCTGTATTTCTTACAGACTACCGAATTATTCAATTTTTTTATAGATTTGATGGGCTAGAATTTCACGTAAAACGTTTCCGAAACTATTTCAAACTTACGGTCATATCACGTTGAATCAACGTTGAGACTGGTCAGTACCTAGGTGGGTAACCGCTTAATATATACCGTCAGGTATCGTTAGCATGAATGTGCGAGTGATTTATTGGAAAACACCCCGGAATTGCAAATTGCAAATTCCAGTCGGGTCCGTCATATTGCGCGAAAATAACGTTGGAAAAAGTATGAATCCGCCTCTTTTCTTCCTCAGCTATGGCTTAAATAGAAGCACTTTTATATAAGATTTACAGTCATATCACACGGAAACATTGGTTCCCATCCGATCAACAATGGAGGTTTGGGTGGCTTAATGGAAAACGTCTCGGAATTAGAAATCGGAGGATCGCCTTCCAATATCAGCCGTGATCGTCATATTTACTTACGCGGAAATACCATTGGAAAGATTTGACTCCACATTTTTTTCACACCTATCTAAGGATTAAAAAGTAGGACTTGTATCAGTAAGGGATTATAACCATATAACACTGAAGCAGCGATTCTGGTCTAATGACCGAAGTTAAGCAACATACAGCCTGGTTAGTAACTAGACAGGTGGCCGTTTGGAAATACAAGGTGGTGTAAGCTCGAATATGCTGGCGGTGTAAAGGGTAATGACTTAGAAGTGTTCATCGGAATTAAAAACTTTGAATCAATGAATCATTATCTTCAAAATATTCCCACAATCTAAAAGGAAGGAATATTTTGTAGGTTTAAATACCTTGCAAAGCGTTGATAGGCTGTAAGAACATAGCAATTAATAGTTTCAGATATTTTTTTTAGTTTCAGTATTTAAACAATTCCTTTATAAAATTGTTTTAGATGCGAGTTCGAGTCACTCACGGATTCGACCTATCGGTGTCTCTGCCTTTGGGCAGAGAGCTCTCAGTCTCGGCTGGTTGTCAACTGTCTTCCTCACTACATTCTAGCGGGAGGAACCTAGATGTGGCTCCGCCGAAAGCTAGAGCCTCATTTGGGGAGAATCGACAGCAGCCCAGATCATGTCTTGTGCCGGGTCTACAGGATAATTTTGGTCGAGCTTAAGGGCTCGGAGACACTACTTTGAAATGGCCTTGTGACGCATTCCGCCTAGGTGAGAAGGCAGATAAACATTATTCTTTTATATGACTTGATTCTCGATCGGGTATCAGTTTAGTATCTGTCTGATCCAAGTGCCTTTTGAGCGAGAATCTATCATATTTATCACGACTTTGATAAAAGAAGAAACCAAAGAGTGCCTTGATCGCAAGATCAACTACAGCAAGTTTGTGCCTTGTCTCTTACATTTCCCTACATTTTTAGCAGATCTTCTATTATCACAGTGTGGGATACCTATTAAGAAAAGTAATGGTAAAAAAAAGCAAAACACTCTTGGATAGATATAAAAAATAATTTAAATGCGCATGTGCATGTGCAGTCGTACTAATATCAATTTAGTCCAGTAAAAATCTTGAAGGACAAAACATACCACAAGTAAACTTTTTCCACTTTGTCATACAATTTCCATTGCCAATTCGGTCGGGTTTCAATCCTGGGTTAAAAGCAATCGGAGTCTAACCGTACTGATGAGCTGTAATACAGCGAAACAGATCTGTCTGCGGATATATATATATATATATATATATATATGTGTGTATGTGTGTGTGTGTGTGTGTGTGTGTGATGGACTCTCTCGTCGATTCGTATGAGTATGCGACAAGCTTACTCAGTTTTTATGTTTGTGTCGTATGTGACACTTCAGTCCCGTGAGTGACCTGCATACAAGTCCACGTTTTGTGCAACATCGAGGATCTCGGGACATAGCTACAAAAATATTTGCCGTTTTTTTCATCGAGATCAGTTAGTTAATTGCCATACGTTATACACGGTTGGGTGATCAAGTTTCTTTCGAAACATGATTGATTGGGCAGTAAGTTGCCATTACTTTCTGCGGTAGATTGGTTGCGAACCAAGAATATAGAACCCAACCTGTCCTGCTATTTAACCCATAGCTAGAAGGAGAAAAGAACTTTGCATGGAATAGAGAAACAGTTGACGAGTTCTTGGGCTTTCCACTGAGATGTTGCAACAACTGTAGCATCATCAGCAAAAAACAGATGGCGAATGACTCTAGTTCGGAAAATGTTTTAGCTTTGATGGTAGAAATGTAAATTTAACATGTCACCAAAAGCATATTTTAGATTATTGAGAAGATAAGAGCAACGAGAGTAGGGGCTATGAAATAACCTTGCTTCGGGCTATTTGTAACATCAAAGGAATTAGAGAATTCCACTTCAGACACAAAAGCAGCTTTCATCTCCTCGTGAAAGGAGATTATAACATTCAACATTTTGTCTGGGATGCCAAGCTTTTTAAGAAATTTCCAGGTTGCTGCATGATTTGCAGAGTCAAATGCTATAATAAAGTCTATAAAGACAATATACAACAAGTAGTTCTTTTCATGCACTTTTTCGGCGAACTGACGAAGTGAGAACATCATGTCAATCGTGCCGCAGTCGGACCTTCTATCTATCTATCTATCTATCTATCTATCTATCTATCTATCTATCTATGTGTGTGTGTGTGTGTGTGTGTATGTATTACGAAAAGTTCCGAAGTTAAACGAAATGGAATTAACATATTTAATTTATTTGCTTGAATATTATTTTTAATCGATACTCGTATTTGAGTAGATATTCTGTTTTAATTAAACATTATATATATATATATATATATATATATGGTTAAATAAAATAAAGACAAGCGAAAAACTGTATTTTAAATCGCCTACGCGTTTCGTCCTGTGATGAACCTTATCAAGGCAAAAAGACGAAATGAGCTTTATTCTAAATTACGTATCTATAAACAAACAGTGTTAGTAATCACAAAGACGTTCACAAATCATTTGAAAAGATTAACAGAATATTTTAGTTTTCAGAATTTCTTCATGTGTAGTGCAAAGTCACGAGATATAAAAATGAAGGGAATTTAACTGTTTTCCTTGAAATCTTTTTTTATATATGTATGTTAGTCTGTTTTAGAATTCCTTCATGTGTAGTGCAAAGTCACGAGATGTTAAAATGAAGGGAATTCAACCGTTTTTTTTAACTTTTCACTATCTGTTTTAGTATAATTTACATAAGTAAAGGTGAGATTTAGATATATAGACGACTCCCTTCTAATCTATTTAGAAACTACTAACATAGCAGATTTTATCAACAAACTCAATAACATTGAACCTACTATAAATTTTACCTTTGAAACTGAATCTAATCAGACTCTTCCTTTCCTAGATATCATATTACACAAAAATAACAACAAACTCGATTTTGACGTCTACAGAAAAGCTACCAACAAAAACTACCTGATAAATTTCTACTCCAGCCACTCTTCAAATCTGGTATTATTATAGGTTTCTTTTTAAGAGCACTAAGAATATGCAGCCCCCAATATTTAACAAAAGAAGAAAAATACATAGAAAGCACATTCAGAAACTTGCATTACTCATATCACTTTATTCACAATGCAAAAAGAAAGGCACATAATATATACAACCAAAACAAAAGAAACACTGTTAACAATAATAATCTAAACAATAACAGATACATCATACTACCAACCAACTCCATTGCATCTAATATACAAAACAATCTATCTCGTAAAAACACACACACACATAGTAAAAACTACATTGAAAACTATTATGGACATTATAAGATCTAAAAATCTAAAAATAACCAAAATCAAATTGATGAACAAGCTGGTGTATACAGAATAAATTGCCGGGATCGGAGAAACAAGTAGAAATCTAAAAAACGTATATATGAACACAAAAGAGACATCACTAATAATAATCTAACAAATGCATTAGTGATTCACAGAAATAAAATCAACCACAATTTCGATTTTAAAATGCCACTCTAATAAAAAGAGTAAACAATTTATTTAGAAGGATATCCATCCAGTACTACCAAAACATCAATTTGCGCCCCGGATCTTTTCCAATCTCACCTTTACTTTACATCGAAATCGAAAATTGTGTTATATAGGCTTGATTAAAACCTCGTTTAGACTGGAGGCCATTCGTGGTCGAGCGGTCTAAGACGTTGCCAGATCAAATGGTAGCTTCCCCTACGTAGATAGGGGTCGCAGATTCGAATCCTGCCAAATGGCACACATTTTCGTAATAACAATTTATCGTAAATACTCAGGCCAGTAGATATAAATATATAATACTGTTTAAATTAAAAACAGAATATCTACTTAAATACGAGTATCGATAAAAAAATAGTGTTCAAACGATATATATATATATATATATACGGGCCTTATTATTTACGAGAAATTTCGTTATGAAAATGTGTGTAATAATTCAGTTGGAAGAAAATGTATCCCGCTTTGCGATGCAGAGGTTTTTGGTTGTGTGATACTTGCGGGGTGTCGTTTATGAGCATCGTTTTTCAAATCGGTCCACAGTATTTCAATAGGATCAAGAGCCGGATATAAGCTTGGCCCTTCCAGAACTCTCAACTTCTTTCTTCTGAACTGCTTCTTACTTAATCTACGGAATTGTTTGAGGTGATTTTATGTTACCTGGTCAACGTACGCTTCAGTTTCAATCTTCGGAAATAAGGTAACAGATTTTTGCGACCAACTAACCGCGGATATAATGAAATAAAATCATATTGGATTTTATGATGGTTAGCTGGCCAGGCCCTGATGCAGTAAAACAATCATAAGCTATGACATGTTATATATGCCTACGCCTCAGTTGATATGAGATTCTTGTGCCCAAATACATTGTTTTGCGGCAGGCATACGTTTGGAAGTTACACTTCCGAAGTTAAGCAACGTCAAGTCCGCTCAGTACCTCTTTTGAACGCTTGGGAATACCAGCTGCTGTAACCTTCGAGGTGTGGGTCGTGTAATGTATAATAGCTCCGAATTATTTATTGGACAGCCAGTTCCATTTCCCGTTAGGTTCGTTATATTTACTTAATTTCAAATACCCTTTGGAAAGGCATGAATCCATATCTCATGTACGGGATAATCAATAAAACTTGTATCCCTAAATCATTATTATATCAAAAATAAAAAATTCTTATGACCTTAAAAATATAATTTCTGGCTTTAAATAACCTGCAAGAAGTTGATAATCCGTAAAAAAAAAACGAATCAATAAAAAACCATATAGTTCGATTTTACATTCATTCGCCCAAAACCCATTGATGCAGAAGCTTGACCTTTCTTCTTTTCTTTTTTATGGCAAACATTTGTCTAGTCTGGATTCTCTTTTTTGACAGCACGAGTTTCTTCTTTGAACACCGACCATGCCACGTATTTGTGATTTCTCTATTAGTGGATGTATATACTTTGACATCAACTGTGTCAAGAGATACCTATTGAACCCTTGATGACATTTTAAAGATTTTCGGAGAATTCTTGAGCTGAACTTGTTGGGACGGCTTGACCTGAGCATGTTGTTTTCGTTTAAATGACTGTAAATTATTTTATGGACAGTGGATTGTTTGATTTCCAATCTTTTTAAAAGCCTTCCCAGTCAAACAAGCATTTACTACCTTCTAACTGAAAGCCTCACGAAATTCTTTTGATCTCGCCATCGCGAAACGTCCCACTTCAACGATTGAAATCAAGCTAAATGTTTGAGATTTAAATAAGTCAGGCGCCCCCAAGATCCTTTGCAATGACGTTCTAACCATTTACATATCATGTGGTTCATGTGATTACATCTGGAATCATCATTTGACAGTTGCAGTACATGCGGGGCGGGGGTGACAAAAGAAAATTTCGTTTCAAAGAAATTCAAAAATATTTTTTTGGCTTTATATTACCTTATTCCTCTAATAATTTTAAAATAGTCATCTAATGTCTAAATGTTTAATTAGGTTGAAAATGTAAACATTTGATCTTCATCTTAGTTCATATATTATCATTTAGTTATAAATTAAGTTTTGGAAAGAAAATTTTTCTACATGCAAACACACACATACACATATATATATCAATCAGTCAAGTAAGTGCCATACGTGATACACGATTGCGCGATCATGTCCCGAAAGAGACATGACTGATTGGGCAGAAGATTAACGTGCAATAGGTTTCCATAGGGCAATATCGCGAAGATGAAGGAAAAACTTGAAGCAACTGAAATGTGGTTCTATAGAAGGATGCTGCGAATATCGTGGATCGAGCATGTGGACAATAATGAGGTTTTGGAAAGGATAGAAACGAAAATGACATTAATACTGAGCATCAGGAAGAGACAGCTAAAGTTCCTGGGATATGCAATGAGGAAGGAGGTCTTGGAGAACCTGATACTAACAGGCCAGATAGAGGGAAAAAGAGACAGGGGAAAGCAGCAGATATCATATTTTAAGGATCTGATCAGGTGGATGACAGGACGAGGGTTGTGCGGTTTAACAGAAGAAAGCGGGCTAAGACCCACTTGGGATAGGGAAATGTGGAATACCATGATAGCCTACGTCCTGTAAGGACAGGGTACATAGAAGAAGAAGAAGAAGAAGGTTACCATTACATTCTGCGGTAGACTGGTTGCCAGCAAAGGCTATAGAATATAATCTGTTCTGTTATTTAGCCCATAACTAGAGGGACTTTTCTCAAGGGTATTTGCGCGTAAGTGAATGTAACGAATTCGACTGGAATTCGAACACTGCTCCCCAAATTTCCCGTTCCGAGCCGATATCCACTGTACCACAGCGCACATCCTATATATATATACATATAACACACACACACACACACACACACACACACACACACACACACACACACACACACACACACACATATATATATATATATACTGTAATAGTTGTTACAATGTTTTTATAAATTCATAGTATCACTTCACAAACATTTTCGCGTTTCGAAGCCAGCGCATTATGTGGTTGGCTTCATCTTCAGGTGATTTTTTAGAAATGAGAATTATCTACTTGAAAAGCCTATTTATTTGTGTTGGATTTGTTTTTTTTTTGGGGTGTTAGAGGGGTTGGTCTGTATTTTGAGTTCTGTTGACCTTTTTAAGTTCTTAGGGTTAAGTGTTTGTTTGTGGCTGAGTTCAGGATAGGTTAATCTATTTATCTTGTGAGGGTTTAGGCTGCTGGCGCCTTGCGTGTTGTTATTTGGTTTAGGGGACAGTATAACGCTCTACATTTGTATTGAGCACTCTTTATAAAAGTAAATGCATGAACAAAAGGTTAAAAAAACCTACGAGTTCAACAACTTAGTTACAATATATACATATTATATAATTTTAAGATATGCTATATTTATAGATTAAAAGGCCCAATATCAGTGATAGGGCATATAAAAGAGGACATTGAAGTCAACACCAAGAGGCGACTGTCTGTTTAATGCTAAATACAATCGCCAGGTCATACTTATAACCTAATAAACAGTAGACCACATTCGCTATATATGAGTTAAATATATGGTTCGAAATCCGACAAGATGAAACAGAATAAGTAAAGAAAAAGTAGGAAAAAAGTGTCTTTAAATTAACATGTTTCACCTTAACAAGCTTCTTCAGAGACTTTTTACAGACGAAAAAATCTCTTCGTCTTTCCCACAACAGTTCCATCTGATCTCATTTAAAGACACATCGGCATCTTCCATGACCTATCCGTGATATATTTGTTGATTATACATAATAATATAATATTATACATAATAATAATTATACATAATATCATCATCCACATGCAAAATAAGATTAAAAATAATGGAGGCACTACTAATAACAAAAGAGAAATCCTACACTAATTACGAACATGGTAAGAATGTGCTGACCGTGTTCAGAACTTAACATAAACAAGACTCCATGTACATAAATGTACACATGTTTATTTACAAGTAAAAAAAAGCAATTCTTGATAATGGCTAAAAGTATAGCCGAACGCGCTCGAAAGTAGAAAACCTTTGGACAATTCTTATATAATTTAAGTTCCAAAAAGAAAAGAATTATACGAAATATGAAAAAGTATAAAAAAAATCTAATGATAATACCTTTAAATGAAACATAATATATATAAACTTATTTATAAATGGAACTTTGTGTGTGTGTGTCTGTGTATCCGTTACCTATAAACTCCGAAACGGCTGAACCGATTTTCTTGAAAATTTACACAGTTGTACTATAAGCGTCTGCGAGTGTTCTTACCTAGGTTTTGTGTCGAGGTACCCGCGATAAATATTGAAAATCGATAATCGAAAAAATCGGGTTATAGAAGGAGTGGTCCGATGTTAATCAAATTTGATACACTCATAGACAAAGATATAAGAAACGATATTCAGAAGTTTCAAGGTTGCAGTTCTTACAATAGTGCAGAAAATTGATAATATATATATATATATATATAAATCGATACCAGGAAATCAAATTTGATTTCCATCCATTTAATTTTCTTTCAGTTTACGATTTCGCTTCAACTGGAAACATGTTTTTTTTTTATAAGCGTTTCACCCCGAGCAAGGCATTTCACTGCCACTACTGCGCAAGGGGCTACATAGAGTGGAGAAAGGATGGTTAAATATAGGAAATGTCAGAGGGTAGGTGATAGGCAGGTAAGGATACCGAGAATGGTTAAATATAGGAAATGTTGGAGGGTGGGTGATAGGCGGGTAAGGATACCGAGAATGAGGGTTGGGTAGATGAGAGTATTCTGAGAATAATTGGAAGTTAGCGTGATAGGAGGTGTAGTCTTTCGTGCCAACGCCCAAAGAATCTGAGCTCCAGGACCATGGATTAGTTTTAAAGCTTTCATTACACCCGAGCAAAGCCGGGCTTTCCTGCTAGTATATATATAGGCGCATATCTTCATTCTAGCACGTTTGGTTGAACAATTTAGGCATATTATGTTTGTTTATTCCTATTATGATCTCTTATATTCACGGATTAATTTTTTGCGCTATAATGAAAACCATGAAACAGACCACTGAAAAGAATTACTCAACCTTGGCTCCAACTGCAATCTTTACAAACAATAGAATAGATTGAATAAAAGAACTGAAATAGAAATATTAGATCAAAACATACAAAAAACTTAAAGAACAACAGGTGATAAAAGCAAAACAAAAAAATCCGGACCTACTCAAAGCTGAAGCAGTAAAAGATAGAAATGCCAAAAGAAAAAAAAAACCGTCAGATTTCTTAACAGAACAACTAAAAATCGTTGCCAAGGAACTTCTTCTTCTTCTTCTTCTTCTTCTTCTTCTTCTTCTTCTTCTTCTTCTTTTATGTGCCTTGTCCTTTCAGGACGTAGGCGATCATAGCTTTCCACGTATCTTTATCCCTGGTGGCTCTTAGCAAACGTTCTCCTGTTACACCACGCAACTCCCGTTCTGTCATCCACCTGCTCAGGCCCTTCAAATATGTTATCCGCTGCTTTCTCCTGTCTCTTTTTCTCTCTATTTGGTCTGTTAGTATCAAGTTCTCCAAGCCCTCCTTCCTCATCGCATGCCCGAGGAACTTTAGCTGTCTCTTCCTGATGCTCAGTATTAATGTCCTTTTCGTTTCGATCCTTTTCAAAACCTCATCATTGCTCACATGCTCGATCCATGATATTAGCAGCCTCTTTCTGTAGAACCACATTTCAGTTGCTTCAAGTTTTTCCTTCATCTTTGATGATATTGTCCAGCATTCACTGCCATATTATAGAACTGACATCACATAGCAATCCAGTACTCTTTTCTTTGTTTCTAGCTAAATTTTCCTATCTCTTAATGTTTTACTCAGCTTATGGAACGCGTCCTTTGCCATGCCAATTCGCCTTCAGATCTCTGTGTCGCACTTTCCGTCTTCTGTTAAAACACTTCCCAGGTATTTAAATTTTTGTACGTGCTTGATTTTAATATCCCCCACCTGTATTTGGCATTTTGGGTTGCTCTTTTTGCTGATGACCATGCATTCGGTTTTCTTACAGTTTATTTGTAGTTCTTTTTTGTCACTCACTTCAGCTACCTTCTGTAGGAGGTCTTGTAGTTTCCTTTCCGTGTCGGTTATCAGTACTGTATCATCTGCGTACCTTAGGTTGTTTAAATTGTGGCCTCCGATGACAAATCCTGGCATATCATGTAGTATCCTCAAAATAGTCTCGCTGTAAAAGTTGAATAGATCCGGTAAAAAGACACATCATTGTCTTACGCCCCTTTCTATCTTTGTATATCTGCTGAATTAGTTACCTGTCCGTACGCAGGTAGTTTGCTGTCAATAGAGATTCCTTATGTCTTTCCGAAATATGTCGAGGCTGCTGACCTTCTGTATCAGTTCTTTGTGGCGTATTTTGTGGAACGCTTTTGCATAATTGAGAAAACATAGTTACAAGTCCTTCATTTGTATTGCTCTTTCGGAGAGCATGCTAATCATAAATATGGCATTCCTTGTTCCAGTGTCTTTAACGAACCCGCACTGTTCTTGTCCTATATCTGGCCTGATTCTGTTTGTCGCTCTATTCATCAGGATTCGGACGATCAGATTTGTAATATGACTCATCAAACTGATTGCTTAGGTCTTCTGGTATTTCATCATTATTACAAATTTCATTTATTATTTCCGTAATTCTTCTATGCCGAATTCTTCCAGGGCTGTCAGCAGCTTTATTACAATGCCGTCTGGACCAGCTGCTTTGTTTCTATTCAGTTTTGCCATTGCAGCTTCCACTTCTGACTTTAATATTTCCGGTCCGTCCTCATCTTTGTGTATTATCGGCTGCTCTCTTTTGTCGTGGAAAATATATTTTTTTATATATTCTTTCAATCGCTGGGGTATGAACCACAGGCTGGCTCTGTGGGTATTGACCAAATGCCATTGTGCTTTAACTGGCGTCTGCGCAACATAGACTAACTTCTTCCTCTAGCAGACCGGCAAACTAGCGACCAGCCATTATATATATGAATGATAAAAACATAATTTTAATGTATGATATATTTATGAGTTAAAGTGCTCAATATCAGGGATAGAACCTATTTACATGTAAAAGAAGACACAAGTCAACACCCAGCGGCGACTGTCTGTTTCATGCTTAAACGCAATCATCAGATGATGTGCGTTTTGTTTTGGTTCGACTGGTCGGTGATGAATCATGGTCTATTGTAATCTTCTAACGGTTATTGGGTGGGAAGTAATGCTTATGTTTCGAATTAGTCAAGGGACTACTGAGCGGTGGAAATGATTGTGGATCCGAATGCAATCGGATCCATGGAAAAACTGTCGAAATTGGGTTTTAACTTCAATGTCCACACACACACACACACACACACACACACACACACACACACATATATATATATATATGAGTGTGCGCGTGTGTATGTAATTCAGTTTCAGTATATTTAGAAAAATGCCAAAGATTACTTAAACTCACAAATTAATGAATGTTTGTATTCAGATCAACTCCAAATGTTTGAATTTCTGTATTAGCCAATCAGCGACGTCCTATGAGAAGCGCAGTTTTCTTTGAATTTGCAGATGATTAAAATTTGTCATTAGCTACAAAGTTCTTCAGGATCACTTCAGAATATAATCAACAATATTTTACTTTCTTTAAATAGATATTTAAAAAATATATTTATTAATCTATAAACATGAGCTCAACAAATCTATTTTTTCTGGATATTTTGTTATATAAATGATCAATTTTTAGTTCGCTAGCTAGTCTTTCAGTTAACCTTTCAGCAGCGTTATTTTTTATACAAACTAAACTGAAACGCTTACACTTAATTAATTACTCAGATTTTCGCATATTTATTCGAGTACATTGTATTACAAAAAATATTTAGCGATATTGATACACAAAAACAAAATAAGACATGCAAGCGAAGTTTGTTTACGAGTGTCAACAATAAGACAAGCTCACCGCTCATACATTGAAACGGCTGTAGTAATTTATACGCACTCCTGAAGCAACATACATTCGTGTTACATATATTTTTACATTTAGACGCTGTTTCTTTTCTTATCAGTTCCCCCCAACAAGATGGCACTATCACTAGTGCGCAGGGGTTTACAGTGAGAGAAAAGACTGGGTACTGGGGGATTGAAGAAAGAATTAACGATGAGTAGGATTGAAGAAGAAAGAAGATGGCAATTGACGTTGCATTTAAAGTTTTCGAGATTGTAGCTATCACGGAATCCTGTAAACAAAAAAAAGTTCCACAAGAACAAGGGAAGTGCGAGAAAAGAAACTGTCCGAGTATAAGTGGTGGTTATATTTAACTATTTCAAGAGTAAAAGGGTGGGACCTAGATCGCCGATCTAGTAGCAAACGTAAATTCACGTGGACGATTCACCAGAGTAAATAGCTCATCAGAGCAGTTGCTATGAAAATATTTGTAGAGAAGACAGAAAAAGCCACTTCACATCGGAGGGAAAGTGACTAAAATCCAGATACCAAGTCAGGACCGATTACATTGCAAATCATTCTTTGTATTTTGTTGAGGATCTCGAAATAAGTAGCAAGAGCACCCTACCAGATATAGCAACAGTATTCAAGGGCGAACGATGAGTTTACAAATGTGCAAGATAGATTCTGACAACAAAACTTTCTGGCCCGACATAGAGACCCAAACTTCTTAGCAGTAGATACAGGTATAGATGTTTGTTCTCCTTTCAGGTCGGTTGAAAAAGTGAGACCAAGAAAGTGCGATATGTTGCTCTCAAGGAGACTTGCATCAGCCATACTGATGACTGGCAGTAAAGTCTCTCTATGTTGGGGCTTACGGCCTATCATGTTGAATACACCGAACCGGTGTTAAGCAACGTTGAGCCTAGTCAGTACTTAGATGGGTGATCGCTTGGGAATACCAGCTGCTGTAAGCGTTTAGTGACGGATGTGCGTTGTGGTACAGTGGATATCGGCTCGGAAAGAGAAATCGGTGAGCCGAGTTCGAATTCGACTTGAATACCCTGCATTCGTTTAAGCACTGGTACTCTTGGGAAGGATGTGCGTTGTGGTACAGTGGATATTGGCTCGGAACGAGAAACCGGAGAGCCGAGTTCGAATTCCAGTTGAATCCATTGTATTCACTTACGTGCAAATACACTTGAGAAAGGTATTAATCCGTCTCTTCCTTCCAGTTATGGGTTAAATAGCAGAACAGATTGGGTTCTATAGCCTTGGTTGGCAACCAGTCTACCGCAGAAAGCAATGGCAACCTACTGCGGGATAATCTTCTGCCCAGTCAGTCATGTCTCTTTCGAGACATGATCGCCCAAGCGTGTATCACGTATGGCACTTAACTGACTGACTCTTGGGAAAGGTATTAATCAAGTTATGGGTTAAATAACAAGGGTAGGACTTGGGGATCTTGCCCTTAAAAACAAATCCCAATGAATTTTGATACTCAAAAAGAAAACGTATTACTAGACACAAAACTTATATAAAAACAACAATAAATTGTTGAAAGAAAAAAGTATTACCAATAATTATATTAGCAATAAATAAATCAAATTTAGTTGGCAATAAATGACCTGCCGAGGTTGATATGCCATAAAAACAAAACAACCAACCAAAAATCAACTTGTAGGCATCTGACAGGTCGTCTTTTATTTCATGTGCTGTGTGCATCCAGGACGTAGGCGATCATGGACTTCCACATAGCTCTGTCCCTTATCACTCTCAATATTTTTTCTCTTGGTATCTCTCCGAAACCCCGCTCCGCCATCTATTTGCTCAGGCCTATCAAGTATGTCTCGGGATTTCCTTCTATCCGTCCTGTGAGTATTAATTTCTTCAGGCCCTCCTTCCTTATCACGTGCCCCAGGAACCTCGTCTGTCTCTTCCTGACGTTAAGTGTGAGATTTATCTCGTTTGTATCCTCTCCAACACCTCATCGTTTCTCACGTGCTCAGTCCATGGAATCCTCAACATCTTTCTGTAGAACCACATTTCTGCTGCCTCAAGCCTCTGCTTCATCGTTGAGAAAGTCGTCCAATATTCACTCCTATACAGAAGGACAGATATCACATCGCAGTCAAGGACTCTATTCTTTGTTTCCAATGGCATTTTCCTGTCTCACAGTATTTTGGTTAGCTTTTGAAATGCGTATGTTTGAAACCAATATTCCACCATTTAATTTAGAAAAAAAACTTCTTGGGATTGTCACGAAAATGTTAAGGATAGTAGACACAAATTTAACCCTGTGCAAAAATTTACGCATACACGGAAATTATTATTTAATTTCTTTTGCTACATACACTGTTGGGGTGTCCACTACGAATAATTTGTAGGCGAAATAATTCCTAGTGTTTCTAATATATCAAATTCTTTGTTAATGGGTTCCACAACTGCAAACGATTTGATTACGATTAGGTCTAAGAACAGGAAGTATAGTGAAATTTTAGCCTAGCCTTAGTATCTTCAGAGAATACTATAAAAAATATTTTAAAGTCCTTTAGAAAACTTTCAATCGCCATATTTGTTTCAGAGAAGGAGCAATTAACTTCTACAGAACGAATATACAGACTTCACAAATCGAACATTTCCATCCAGTTCGTGTCTAATATGTTCAACTTATTAATTTTAATACAATTTTTTTTTGTTTTTGTTTTTGTTTTCAAGTTTTACCGGTACACTAGACATTACACGCAATTTTGCCTCGAAAATATATTTCCTGAAATACCACAGTCATCTTTGTTAGTTTCCCTTAATGTAGGTTCACCAGCATTTTTCCAAGAATTTTTCATTAATGTTGCTAACAGTGTCCAATTGCAGTTTTACTTTAACGTTATTCATCGTAACCCTTTACTTAAACAAATAAAGTGATAAAGAAGGAGATTATGTAGAAAATGAACATTTTTTGCAGTTATTAACTTAATTTTGACCTGAAATATTCAATGTATACTGTTCAATGTATATGAGTAATATTCTCTAGTCGATTAAGTGACAAGAAAGAAGATTATGCTGAGAATGAATATTTTGATGTAGTTATTAAATTAATTTTGACCCGGAAGGAATACCGGAGCGTATAACGACCGAAACGTCGTAAATATAACAATAAAAATGAGGACAATAGTGCAAACAGTTTAAATAAAATACCTCATTGCAGAAATATAGACAAATATTGATTGTGAATATAGCAACAAAAATGAGGACAACAGTCAGAATAATGTACATTGTGGAAATATCTACAATACCTTATCACAAAAATATATACAGATATTGAAGGTGAATATGACAACAAAGATGAAGACAACAGTCTAAAACATCTAAACAGTGTATAATAGTTGCAATAATCATCTCAGAAATATAGACAGATATTGAAGGTGAATATGGCAACAAAAATAAGGACAACTGTCCGAAAAACGTAAATAGTGTAAATAGTTACAATACTTCATCTCAGAAATATAAGCAGATATTGAAGGTGAATATGGCAACAAGGATGAGGAAAATAGTTTGAACAATGTCAATAGTGCAAATAATTACCATATCTACTGCCTCATCTCAGAATATAGACGGATATTTCTTTGATATTTTATCTTGGTATCATCAAAGTATTCACAAAGAATGGTACACTAATGTCGATAATCAGCTGTCGGTAGATCGAGGTCCAAACGCTTAGGTTTCCATGCTTGATTATTTTATGAATAGTTTTGTGAAGAAGGAATATTCTTTTCATCTTTAGACCATAGAGGGCTTATGTAACTCCGTAAAGGAAAATTTTATTAGTGTATGCAAATTGACTTACGGCCACATCACGTTGAAACACCGGTTTCCGTACTTTTAACAAAGTTAAGCAACTGCGATCCTGGTCAGTACCGATATGAGTGACCACTGGAAAAATCCAGATGCTGTAAGCTTGGATGCGTTTAGTTAGTTATATTTACTTACCCTCAGGAAATATATAAACACACTTCTTTTCCCTTCATATATGCGTTAATTTTTAAGACTTGTATCATTAAATTATTATTATCTAAAAATATTTTCTGGCTTAAAAATGACGTTCAAACGGATGATCATCGACGGCAGTCGATCGCATTCGAGCATCGGGATTCTCTTTCTCTCCCCTTATTCTATTTCTCTCCCACTATTCTATTTCTCTCCCCCTATTCTCTTTCTCTCCCCTATTCTATTTCTCTCCCCTATTCTCTTTCTCTCCCCCTATTCTATTTCTCTCCCCCATTCTCTTTCTCTCCCCTATTCTATTTCTCTCTCCCTATTCTATTTCTCTCCCCCTATTCTATTTCTCTCCCCCTATTCTCTTTCTCTCCCCTATTCTATTTCTCTCCCCTATTCTCTTTCTCTTCCCCTATTCTATTTCTCTCCCCTATTCTCTTTCTCTCCCCTATTCTATTTCTCTCCCCCTATTCTTTTTCTCTCCCCCTATTCTATTTCTCTCCCCCTATTCTCTTTCTCTTCCCAGCTTGCGGTAGCGGAAATGGCTGCGAATCAAAGAGAGCTCGACGAGACCATTCATGTGAATTGTTCTGGTTGACGACTCTTCGGGACGGAGAAGTCCACCCACTTGGCCCCGGAGCTCGAAATCGATTGAGACAGGCGAGTTCTGGCAAACCTGGCTGCGTCGGGCTGTATGAAAAAGATCCACCTTATTTACGCAATCGCTACCCTCTTCCTTCATTTTGGCCATTGAAATCGCGTAGGTCTTTGCCTATTTCGCCGTTGTGGTCTTCAGGGGTTGATCATCTTGAGTCTGGTGCTTCCTCTTAGAACTTATGGTCATGGGTGGCCTTACAGGTTAAAGGTTTAGGTCACTGGTGCCCAATCCGCAAGAATTTACTCGAGCAACCAGACTGGCAACAAGGTCCCACCCTTTTACAGTTAAACCTACCAAATGCAGCCGGCAATTCTTCTCCACCAGCTTCTTTTTTCGCACTTCCCACCTGTGGAACTCCCTTCCGTATACTTGCTTTCCTGACGGCTACAATCTCCAGGAATTTAAATGCAATGTCAATTTCCATCTCTTATCCAGTTGACTCCAGTCCTTCCCTTGTCCTTTTTACATCACTCCGTGAATCTTGTTTTATCCCTGTCTCTCTACCTTCGCAAATGTCTTCCCATCTGTGTTCCCATTCTTCTCTTGCCCTTTCTCTGACACACTATGTAATTGGGTCTTTCTTTTCACTCTCCTCCTGCCTTTTACTTTCTTATTTAGCCCCTCGCGCATCAGTGGCGGTACCGCCTTGCTTGGGGTTAAACAATTAAAAAAAGAATTCATAAGCTGTAGAAAACGAACCAACCAGTTTATCCATGTAAAAAGTTTGAAGATTTCACTTTATTTGACTCATTTTGTTACCGATATTCTTTTTTTTTTTAAATAAAAGCATTGATAAACTATATAATAGTTGTTTACCGGCTTAACCTGATTTTCAATAATTGATCTATTTAACTGTGAGACTTAAATTTAACTTGCATATTATTTTGGATATTATTTAAATTATAAAAACATACAAAAAACTTCTTTTCGTACAAAGTGAATAATGCTCTCTATTTTCTTCTAAAATAATTCGTAACCTAACTTTGTTGTATCATTAACACGCGTTGTATTTTACTTATCTGTGTGTTCGTGTACAGCATCTTGCGAAACAAACAAATAAAAGCTCATAATAAAAGGAAAGAGAAAGTCATGTCGTGTCAATATATGATTTATCTATTATCCCAGTTGGAATCTATCACTTCAATGGAAATATCTCTCGCGTTCTATCGATCTTTACAAAACGTTCACTTAAAGAATTCGATAAAGAAAACAATACATTCAAGAAGTGATGAATTTTATTTTTGAAATGCCTTTTTTCCTTCGCCAAACAAATGTTGATATTAAAAGAAAAAATGCGAATTGCAATAACTTTTTTAAAAAAATAAATGAATTTACTTTTTGGATATATTTATTTTTTAAATATTAAATTTGAAACATTTAAAGAGAATTGACGTGGGATAATTTTGTTTTCCCTTTGTTTAAAATAACTTTCTTTCTAATAGGAAGAGTGGCTACAGATCACGATATAGAGTTCAGTACTTGTTGGGTATCACCTAATCTGAATTATCCATTCTTGCAAGAATAAAATATGGCGATTTCTAATCATAGCTTAGATGTAGCATAAAGCCGAAAGTGTGGTACGCCCAGTCAGGTTCGTACTGGCAACTCAATTATATTTCTTCAAGCGAGACAAGCTTACTAACCATTGCACCACGTCGAGTACCCCAATGATTTTATGCGTAGCTAAGATGTGGCACAAACATCAAAAGAGAGTAACACCTATTGAGGATCAAACTGCCAACCCAGTTGGAACTGATCTGTCGAGACCAGCCTGTTAACCATTACATCACATCTAGGTACTCCAATGACTTTTTATGATTAACTTAGATGTAACACAAAGCAAAATCTGTGGGATATTCAGTGAAGATCGAACTGACTACTCAGGAATTAATTAAACTAGCGAGAAAAGCTTGTTAACCATTACACCATATGAAGGTTACCCAAGCAAGAATCAAGTATGATGGATAGTGGAACAGACATGTTGAGCAGATGGAGAAAATTTGGGAGTGCTTTTTTACGATTCTTCATCATTCCCGGACTCTTTTCCTAGAAAACATCCATTAACGCTTTAAGTATAGTTACAGGATGTCTTTTTCATCAAGGAAATATTTCCTTCTAGGGCGGTGTGGTCATTGTCGTTACCTGGCGCTTGAACCACCCCCAAAAGAGCAAAATGCCAAGACGACTGGAATATTTTTGGCCTTTAGTCACACGTGAGAGTTCTACATGAGATTCCCACACTAAACTCGTCCTTGTGTCACTTTCTCTTTGAGTGGAGGGGTACTGACAAATGCGATTACTTTTTGGCTCATAATAGAAAAAACACTTCGTTATAAACAAGGAAAAGATTACTAAGCTGTTATAAGATATCTGTCTTCCTGTATGGCACTGAGTGCTGGACAATCTTCTCAAACATGAAGAGACTTGAAGCAACAGATATGGAGTTTTGCAAAACGATGCTGAGGATACTGTATGTATGTATATAGCAATGAATACCGAAAAATTTCATTAGTGATGAAGAAGAGACTCGAAGCAACAAAGATGTGGTTCTACAACACTGAGAATACCTTAGACATTCTTTTTGAGAAGGGTTGCGGATAAATGTCATCGACTTTATAAACAAAGAAAAGATTACTAACCTGAAGATTACTAAATATTTAATTTGGACAAAGACGAATAATAATGGTGAGAAAAGCCGTTTCCATATAGAAAACTTTCAGCATTCTTTTATCGAACAAGGGTTGATAAGCTGTAGAAAATGAATCAATCTTTTATAGAACAGTTAGTATTACAAGGGCATTTGCGCGTAAATATTATTTATTTTGCATTTAAACATGGCTACTCGCTTCACAAAGATCTTCAAGTGTAATCTTGTAGAACCAGATCTGATGAATGAATCGCTTTTTTAAAACCTAGAGGATCAATTTGACACTATTTTTTGTCATTAACCCGCGTAAACGGTTTTGTATAGCTTACATTTTGACATTTCTGAACGTGTTAGGTGCCATGACACTTATTAGGTTGTTACAAAAATAATGGCCGATTTCAGGAATATAATTTTATTCTTGAAAAATTAACTGTGGAAATTTTGAAATTAGTCAAGCTACGAGCCTTGAGTATGTATCGACTTCTGCCATCAATCGACAAGATTATTTATTCCTCGTTGGTAAAAAGTTATTGGCTGTGATGCAACGAAATGTTTGAAAGCTGATTCCACCTCTGGTTTGGACCTAAAGGTTTTACTATTTAAAATGTGCTTTAGTGCATAAAAATTATAATCAGTGAGTGAAAGATCAGAAGAATATAGAGAATGTGGTAAACTCTCTTAAGTAAAGTCTGTGAGTTCTCGCAACATGTGGCCGCGCAGTATCGTGGAGCAGAAATGGACCACTTCGATTCACCGATGCAAGTCTCATTTTTGCAGGCTTGTATGAATTTCAGCAAATTAATTGCAGTAAATCTTTACATTAATTCTCTGATTGGCTTCCAAAAAGTTGTAGTGGATAACACCAATTGTAGATCACCAGATAGCCACTATAAGTGTTTGCTGATGAAACTTTGGGGGATGTTTGAGGCACTCATCACGATCAAGCCATATCATATACAGTTATCATAAAGGATCCACTTTTCATCACAAATGTCTATTCGGTCAAGAAAGAATTCAATGACGTTACGCAAAAAGGGCGTCGAGCACAATTCAAAACGACTATATTTTTAATTTCATTGAGATCACGAAGAATCAATTTATCGAGCTTTTTCACCTTGCCAATACTCGGCGAATGGCGCGAGACTGTTGCAGTGCTGACACCAAGCGTCCGAGACATTTCTCTGATACTTTGACTTGGGTTTTGCTCAACAACTCCCTGCCATTATTCGTTGTCAAGGTTGCATAACTGTCCTCTACTTTCTTAATCTTCAAGACTCTCATCACCAGTACGAAAACTTTTAGCGCCAACTTCGTACTGTCCGATCAGTTGTAGACCCATCTTCCCACTTTGAGCGGCCATTATTTTTGTAACAATCGAATATATAGTGAGAGATGTTGAAATCGCTTTTCAAAATACAACTCTTCGAATGGCCATTATTTTATAACGACCTAATATATAGTGAGAGATTTAAAATGACTTTTCAAAATACAACTATTCATTATTTTTGTAACAGACTAACATAAAGTGAGAGATGTTAAAACGGCTTTTCAAAATACAACGTAAGATATGAGTCAAGTTCTGACGAAACTAAAACCCAGAGATTACTAGCTCCAGTGCAGCATCTTCCGTTCAATTCCCTCATCTCCTATATGAAACACAGCTTTTTATTTCGCTTTTGAGATTAACGTATATATGATTTACAAAAAGGCTTATTAGTTGCTTTGCTAGCAGTGTTAGTATTGCATTCAAAAGAATAACAAAAGAGTTAATCTTTGGATGGATTACAGTTAATCTGCCGTTTGTTGAAGCATGATATACTAGATACAGATATTTCTTTGGTAATCTGACACAGTGAACAGAGAAACATGGACTTATGTTAAAATAAAGAATGACAGTAGAAATCGTGTTTTTCACGAAAGAAATCAATAAGCCCCACTAAAAGAGTTTGGTGAAGTAATGAATAACGGCTCGAATTGAGGAACTGGAGAACCGAGTTCGAATCCATTGCATTCACTAACGTGATAAAACCCTTTATCTTCTCCTCTCCCTTCACAAGCTATAGATAAATAGCAGAACAGACTGAGTTGAATAGCATTGATTGGCAATTAGTCTACCGCAGTAAGAATTGGCAACCTGCTTCGGGAAATCTTTACTTCCCATATGTGGCTGGAGACCGCTTGTGAGACCAAAAAGTCCCGTGAAACTTCTTCTAGGGAAGAAGCTGACTCAATCCGCCCAGGGTGAATGTCGCCACAATTATAAGTAAGTACTAAAAAACGTTATTCTTTTATTCTGTTCCTTTAGAATGTGGTCGATCATGGCTCTTCACAGCTTCATATCTGTCGTTTCCTTACTATCTCTCTCAGTTCATGTCCTGCCATCCATTTACACACTCATTATGGATGTTATTCACTATTTATCCTCTACACTTGTTGGCTTCATTATGTTCCAATTGCATTCACTTACGCGCAAATACCCTTGGGAAATTTATGAATCCAGCTCTTCATCAAGAGCTATAGGCTAAATATAAGAACAAATTGGGTTTTATAACTTTGGTTGGCAACCCGTTTACCACAGAAAGAAATGACAACATACTATGGGAAAATCTTCTGTCTAGTCAGTCATGGATAGAAAGAGACATGATCGCCCAAATGTGAATGGTACTTAACTGACTAACTGATGTCATGTGGGTGTGAAATTTGCCAAGCGTCCCAGAAATTTCAACTGTCTCTTTCTGATCATAATTTCAATTGTCCTTTCGCTCTGATTTAAAACTTTCTCGTTCGTTGTTCACACGTTCGATCCTTGGTATTCTCAACATCCTCGAGTAAAAGCATATCGCCGTTTCCTGAAGCCTATTCTTTGTTTAAGAATCACTGTGGCATAAGAAGATAGCTATTGCTATTACATTATAGCGTATAAAAAGCCTAGCTTCTTCTACTGGACGCTCGTGGCCTAGGGGTAGAATCGTCGACTGTCAGGCCAATTCGATCGGGTTTCAATCCTGGGATAACAATCGACCGGAGTCTAAGCCGTACTGATGAGCTGTAATACAGCGAAACAGATCTGCCTACGGATGACTATAGTATATATATATATATATATATATATATGTGTGTGTGTGTAGATTCATTTTGTAACAGATTTCATAAATAAATTGTATTTGTCTACATTAGGATACGAAAAAAACAGAGCAGATATGAATAGTACAAAAAATCAGGAAAAGGTGTGTTTAAAAGCATTATTTCGGGCGTTGTTTAATTGTAGATCCTTCATGGTCAAGCGGTCTAGGACAAGTCACATAAGTTGACAGTTTCCCTAGGGCATGGAGGTTCGAATCCCGCCGGGGGACCCATTTTTTCTTGACTAGATTTCTCGATTATTCAGGTCAGTAGGTATAAATAAATATACCGTTTAATTAAAAAACAGAATATATTTAAAATAATGTTTAGAACAAATGAATTATGTATGCATAAAACTCAAAGTTCCCTTTTGGATTTAAGTCTTACTTTTTCTTTCATCTGTTAAAATGCTATCTAGATAGTTAAATTGATAAATTTAAAAGTTAACATATTGACAGTCGATCACGAGTTATTTCACTTTTGTGGGCTTTGTCATCAAGACTAACTGCTACCTAGTGTAGCACTGGATTGCTGTGTGATATCTGTTCTTTTTAATGGTTGTGAATGTTGGATGATCTCTTCAAGGATGAAGGCGAGGCTTGAGGCAGCAGAAATGTGGTTTTACAGAAGGATGCTGAGAATACCATGTTCTGAGCACGTGACTAACGACGAGGTTTTGGAGAAGATGGAAACGAGGATAAAACTTATACTTAACGTCAGGAAGAGACATATGACGTTTCTGGGACATGAAATGAGGAAGGAGGGCCTGGAGAATTTAATACTCATAGGACAGATAGAGGGAAAGAGAGACAGAGGAAAGCAACGCGAGACCTACTTGATAGGCTTGAGCAAATGAATGGCAGAGCGAGGTTTGGGAGAGATACCAAGAGGAAGAATGTTGAGAGCTACAAGAGACAGAGCCAAGTGAAAGTCCATGATCGTCTGGCTTACGGCGATATCACGTTGAATGCACCGGTTCTCGCTCGATCACCGAAGTTAAGCAACGTTGAGCCTGGTCAGTACTTAGTTGGGTGACCGCTTGGGAATACCAGGTGCTGTAAGCGTTTAGTGACGTATGTGCGTTGTGGTGCAGTGGATATAGGCTCGGAAAGAGAAATAGGTGAGCCGAGTTCGAATTCCAGTTGAATACCCTGCATTCACTTAAGCACTGGTACCCTTGGGAAAGGTATTAATCCTTCCCTTCCCTCCAGTTATGGGTTAAATAACAGGGTAGGACTTGGGGACCCCCACCCCCCGAGCCTAACTGTTTTTGTGTTTTCAGAAACGGTACCGTGTTTCTCGCCATGTGATGATTTTGTTTGCATAAACTCAGAGTCTTGGTGGGCATTATTACCTCAGTTGGTTATTATAAAGTTGACTTTTAAAGTCATATTTTGTTATTGACTTCTGGCAGGTCAATATGTTGGCTTATCAAATATATATTTGTCATCCACATACAAGTCTGTTTCGCAGTGGCCAGACATCCACTTGCCTTCGGCCGGGATCGAAACTCGACCGACTTGGTGTCAGTCGGAGTCGCTAACCCCTAAGCCATAGGCTCATGAAATCAGAGAAGGGAAATTTTAGTGTATTATATATAAGCGGTCAGTCACCGAGAGAAGTTATGCATATATCGCCGAAGTGGTAACTGTTTTTTTCCAATTTTCCTCTCTAGAGTGCTCAATCGTAATGAGAGCATATATACTATGACCCTTGCTTTTATTCTTTTTGAAGTTATCTCTTCTCCAAAAATGAACATACTTTAAACAACAACAACAACAACAACAACAACAAAACAAAAAAAAACAACAAAAAAAAAATACAAAAAACAAAAACTTCAATGTACTGCTTCAAGGAACTTCATTTCATAATAGAAATTTTCTGTTTCTAAAGAAAACATCTATGCACTTCTTTACTGAAAATTGCCAATGGTTTAACATAGCGAAATTGTTACTTACAGCTAAGGCTTATAAATTTAAAAAAAAACATCATCATTGTTTATATATCTGGTTATATATGAGAGAGAGAGAGAGAGAGAGAGAGAGAGAGAGGGAGAGGGAGGGAGAGAGAGGGAGACTGAGTTAAAAAGTGAGAAGGAAACGAAAGAAACCTTTTAATGAAAGTCTTTTTCCTCGTGAAATAAGGCGCGTACGAACGAGCGAGTGTGCGTGAGCCTGAGAGAGAGAGAGAGAGAGAGAGAGAGAGAGAGAGAGAGAGAGAGAGAGCTGACTGATCGAGAGACAGGCATCTCTATGCTTGCTAGGTTTATTGATACAGAGAATAAAGCTCACATAACTAACTTGTAGATCAATGCTGTGCAAGAAGCTTAAAAAATCGGTGAAGATGATATTAGGAATTGGTGAAAAATATTTAAAAATATCATTTGCATTTTTTTTAAAAATTCCGCGAAAGAATACGAAAAGAATCATATTAGCAAATGTATTAAAAAACGAAAAAAAAAAAAATCTCTAAAAGATGTTGATTTGGAACTGTCCTTGAAGGAAAAAAAAAATCTAGTAACGGCTTCAAAACCCAAGGAAAAACTAGTTGAAATAATCGAAACAGATGTAATGAACTGGATGAAAAATAATGAAGACAGTACCCATTACTAGATCGTTAAATAGTTAGTTGCTTGTGCTGGTGACAAGATGGTTGCAAGATGAAAAACTGAAAAATGGGTAAATGAAATTACGTTAAAAAACACCTAAAATGGCGTCGCTGCTGCTGCTGCTGCGTGTGACCTTGACATGTTCAGTTTAGAGTTTCCAATTAATCTTAAACGGATCCATGCACAACGCGCAAGAGTCCACGCATTATGGTCCTGTTCCTTACAATCCTGTTCATATCTCACTTGATCTTATTTTTTTCAATTCCACAGTTCAGATCTTAACAGTAAAATAAAGTCATCAATTCACTGCGCATTAGAAAATATAAAAATAAATCATATTTTGTGCTGTTTATCCAGCGTCTTCTTTATATTTTATTAATTCATTGGAATTTGAAATAATTTTTACAAATTTATTTTCGTTAAATCAACATTTATACTTTTTGCAAAACGAAGCTAATCCCGTTAGCTGTTCAACAAGAATATAGCTAAAAATATTATTTGCTTTCACCGTTGACAGAGGAAGGTTTATGGCAACAAATATGAAATAATTATGAAACATCGTTTATAAAAGACTAAAATAAACTTTTTAGAATTTTTGCTGGCTTTAATCTGACGACATTAACAGACACAAGCCTCTGTGTGTATTTAATCAAATGAATAATAATGCATCATAAATTGATTTCATGTTATTCTAGAATTGACAACTATATGTGATAAGCTACATGCCGGCTTAAATTGTATTTGCTGGTCAGTGAGTTTTACTTTTACCTTCCAACCTATATTCCGCAGTTGGTTCAGAATCTATTTTATCTATCATAATAATGATCGCAGCTTGTTTCCTTATCTATCGTGATGATTACCGATGCATGTTCCAGATGTATCAATCGTGATGATTACCGATGCATGTTCCAGATGTATCAATCGTGATGATTACCGATGCTTGTTCCAGATGTATCAATCGTGATGATTACCGATGCATGTTCCAGATGTATCAATCGTGATGATTACCGATGCATGTTCCAGATGTATCAATCGTGATGATTACCGATGCATGTTCCAGATGTATCAATCGTGATGATTACCGATGCATGTTCCAGATGTATCAATCGTGATGATTACCGATGCATGTTCCAGATGTATCAATCGTGATGATTACCGATGCATGTTCCAGATGTATCAATCGTGATGATTACCGATGCTTGTTCCAGATGTATCAACCGTGATGATTAACGATGCATGTTCCAGATGTATCAATCGTGATGATTACCGATGCATGTTCCAGATGTATCAATCGTGATGATTACCGATGCATGTTCCAGATGTATCAATCGTGATGATTACCGATGCATGTTCCAGATGTATCAATCGTGATGATTACCGATGCATGTTCCAGATGTATCAATCGTGATGATTACCGATGCATGTTCCAGATGTATCAATCGTGATGATTACCGATGCATGTTCCAGATGTATCAATCGTGATGATTACCGATGCATGTTCCAGATGTATCAATCGTGATGATTACCGATGCATGTTCCAGATGTATCAATCGTGATGATTACCGATGCTTGTTCCAGATGTATCAATCGTGATGATTACCGATGCATGTTTCAGATGTATCAATCGTGATGATTACCGATGCATGTTCCAGATGTATCAATCGTGATGATTACCGATGCATGTTCCAGATGTATCAATCGTGATGATTACCGATGCTTGTTCCAGATGTATCAATCGTGATGATTACCGATGCATGTTCCAGATGTATCAATCGTGATGATTACCGATGCATGTTCCAGATGTATCAATCGTGATGATTACCGATGCTTGTTCCAGATGTATCAATCGTGATGATTACCGATGCATGTTCCAGATGTATCAATCGTGATGATTACCGATGCATGTTCCAGATGTATCAATCGTGATGATTACCGATGCTTGTTCCAGATTTATCACTCGTGATGATTACCGATGCTTGTTCCAGATCTGTCAATCGTGATGATTTTTTTTTAATCATTTCACCCCAAGCAAGGCATTCCACTGCCACTATTGCGCTTGGGGCTACATAGGGGAAGGTAAATAGAAAGAGTGGTTAGATATAGGAAATGTCAGAAGGGGGGTGATAAATAGTTGGGTGGGTGGGAAGAGTGTTTGAAAGAATAGGAGCGAGTTAGTTTGTTAGGAGGTGTCTATTGACCTTACATTTAAACGCCTGGAGATTGTAGCCGTCGGGGAAGCAGTCATGTGGAAGGGAATTTCACAGTCGGGAAGTGCGAGAAAAGAAACTGTTGGAGTAGAAGTTGCGGTTGCATTTTATCGGTTTCACTGTAAAAGGGTGGGATCTAGTTGCTAATCTAGTATCTCGTGCAAATTCGAACCTAGGGGGCCGCAATGATCTAAGTTCATTGGAGCAGAAGCCGTGTAAGTATTTATAGAAGAGACACAGGGAAGCCATGTCGCGATTCCTGAAGTTTGTTCCTTACCTATCGCTCAAGATTATTACCGACACTTGTTTCCGATCTATCAAGCATGATAATTACCGAATCATGTTGATTATCTACCGGTTATGCTATTACCAAAGGTTGTTCTTTATCTATTAATCATTATATTTACCAACGATTGCTCCTCATCTATCAAACCTTGATAATTACCAGAACTTTTTCCTTGACAAAATGATGTTAGAGACCATATACGGGGTTATTTATATATATATATATATATATATATATATATATATATAGTGTTTAATTTATATAGTGTTTAATTACTTAGCTTTTGGTCATAATAAAATTAGACTAGTACACATTTGTATTAAAAAGTGTTCAATACAACTTTTGAATATACTTAATTTGTAAACGAGTTATTACGCGACATAATTGCCTGAAGACACCACATGGTAGAAACCTAGGTCGCGTAATAAATCGTTTATAAATGAAGATATATATATATATCTTCATTTTTCACCTGGAAGTAAGGCTCAACTGAGTAATATATATATTTATATATTTTACTCAGTTGAGCCTTACTTCCAGGTGAAAAATTGAGTGTGGGTACTCCAGACGAGTCAAATGTGAAGTTAGACGAACATTTGCGAGCAAGGCAATCGACCTTGTCTACTGTGGATGTGAGGACTTTGAATTGATTGGATAGAGATAAAAACGAGGGTTTGTTGCTGTTCGGCATACACTTGCAGAGACACCTTTAATCTTTGGAACCAAACTTGCTGGATTCTATACACTGCTTCATTCTATCCACCAACTAAAACTTAGCATTATTTAGGACACGCTTACAATCATTACGAGCAGAGATAATGAGGCGCCTGTTGTGATCATACGTGTCGCTCCGGTAAAGCCTGAAGAAGTGGTTCCTCTGGGCGATGGCAGCCGAGCAAGCAGGAGAGAACCAAGGAGATGAACGAGGTTTAAGTCGGAATCTTCTAGCTGGGATGAAAGAATCTATGCCAGCTTTCAACTAAGAGGAGACTTCAGAGGCACAGTCTTGAACAGAATGACTAAAAATTTTTTTCCAAGGGACATTGCAAAGGTAATTACGGAACGAATCTCAGTTTGCTCGTTGATAACATTAAGATATTCTGCTGGTAAGAGGTTTCTGGATGGAGGGCGAGTAGAAAGAGATATTTACAGACTCCAGAGCGTGATCAGAGTTGCTAAAAGGGCAGAGCTGCATAACATGGCAAGAGTCAGGGAGAGAAGTAAGGAAGAGATCTAGAAAAGAAGAGTGTAAATCGTAGTTACTGAGGAAACGCGCGGGAAAATCCACCATTTGTGTGAGACATTGAGTGATTGAGAACTTCAGCGTTTAGACTCCAGCAAGATCGGTGACAGAGTTTTCTATTCACTTGGCATGATGGGTATTGAAGTCACCGAACACAGATATGTTGAACTTGAATGGATTAAATACTGTTAGTAATGGCAACATCAATACATTGGTAAAGCCTAGTCAACAGCCAATGAATAAAAGACGGTGGGTGGTGGGGATAAAATGGAGACAGGTTCTTTGAGAGAGAGAGAGAGAGAGTATATATAGAGTATATATATAGAGAGAGTGAGAGAATATATTTTAAGAGAGAGTGAGAGAATATATATATAGAGAGAGAGAGTGAGAGAGAAATATATATAGAGAGAGAGAGAGATGAGAGAATATATATATATATAGAGAGAGAGAATATATATATATAGAGAGAGAGACAGGAAGATATATATATATAGAGAGAGAGTGAGAGAATATATATATAGAGAGAGAGTGAGTATATATGACATATATAGATAGAGAAATATATATATATATAGTGAAGAATATATATATATAGAGAGAGTGAGAGAATATATATATAGAGAGAGAGTGAGAGAATATATATATATAGAGAGAGAGTGAGAGAATATATATATAGAGAGAGAGTGAGAGAATATATATATAGAGAGAGACAGAGAGATGATATATATACAGAGAGAGAGTGAGAGAATATATATAGAGAGAGAGAGAGAGAGTGAGAGAAGATATATATATAGAGAGAGTGAGAGAATATATATATATAGAGAGAGTGAGAGAATATATATATAGAGAGAGAGAGTGAGAGAATATATATATAGAGAGAGAGAGAGTGAGAGAATATATATATAGAGAGAGAGTGAGAGAATATATATATAGAGAGAGAGTGAGAGAATATATATATAAAGAGAGAGTGAGAGAATATATATATATAGAGTGAGAGAATATATATATAGAGAGAGAGTGAGAGAATATATATATATAGAGAGAGAGTGAGAGAATATATATATAGAGAGAGAGAGAGAGAATATATATATATATAAGAGAGAGAGAGAGTGAGAGAATATATATATAGAGAGAGGGTGAGAGAATATAGAGAGAGTGAGAGAGTATATATATATATATATATATATAGAGAGAGAGAGATATATATATATATATATATATATATATATATATAGAGAGAGAGAGAGAGAGAGAGAGAGACGTGTAGGAGTGAACAGGTGATTCAAGATCTCCCTAGCAAGAGAATTGTACCAAAGAATTGAGAGTTCAATGAATAGCTGGAGCAGAGGGGAAAAAAATTTAAAGTTGAGTTAAAGGGAGATAACTGATACAGGGACATCCGAAAGAGGGAGAGCACGTTGGACAAATTACCCCGATGGACCATATAAAGTGTTAAGTTGAAATTCCAGGAACCTGAAGAAAATTCGTAAATGTCGTGAATATAGCAACAAAGCACAACACTCTGAAGAAAGTAAATTGTGAAAATAATTACAATAACTCATCTCAGAAACACATAAAATTAACAAAAAGATTTACGAAATTCGTTATTTATAAAAGGTATGAATCCATCGCTTTCCTCCAGCTATAAGTTAAATAGCAGAACATATTGGGCTCTATGGCTTTAGTTAGCAAACAGTCTACCGCAGAAAGTAATGGCAAATTACTATGGGAAAATCTTCTGCCTAGTCAATCATGTCTCTTTCGAGACATGATCACCCAAACGTGTGTCACGTATAGCACTTAACTAACTGAAGCATAAAAAATTCAATCTGGTGTAGATTGAGAACTAATTTTTGCACAGAAATTAAGCAACACACTCAAAATTCTTTCGTTGTTTATAAAAAGATTGCGTAGTTCATGATCTAACTTATAGTGTCAGTTACTGAAGCTCGTTCATTTTTCATTCATCTGCCGTATGACTATTAAAAATCATAATTTATTTGATATTTATTTTTATATTTGTGGCAATGCATTAAAATATAATCAAGGTATTTGATAAACTGCTTAAAGAGTTATGGAATTTTATTTTCTGTTTTTTTTTTCTTTTGCACATATTTGTGAAAATTTTCCACACCGGCGATAGATATTGGAAAAAAATGGCGGACTATTCGTGTTGAAACTGGGATTATTTGAGAATGAAATAAAATCGATAATTTAACAACTCCGAGTCCAAACTTGAATATCAAAGAACGACATTTTGAGAAAAAAAAAAAGAAAAGAAAGAAATACTACTTTGATACAGTAATAAAAAAATAAAAAAGAATTGTACAGAGGTAATTTTATAAGAAACAATGAAATGTATTTGGCGTGATGGCATATGTAGGGAGAAAAAAGGCGATTATATTCCCTCGGTCGAGATGGGTCACTGCCTAGTAATATCATTTCATAGAGTGACTACAGTGGTTCGTCCTTCGGTCAGCTTCCAGAAGTCAAACCGAGCATTTTTAAAAAATTTTTTAGCACGGACAAGGCCCTTGTCTTACCCGAATGGAAGATAAATTTGCCACCCTGGTCTACTCGAATCTAGATTTTTTAAAGATAGCCTCTCCAGAAAAACAGAAGAATCTTCCGGTAGACCCAATTCCCGTTCAGAGATTGTATCAATGACACTATCTTTTCGTTAATTTTCATTATATATTACGAAATCATAATTCTTTTAAGCTATTAAAACCTCCAAACTCAATACATTCAACTAATATGGTAGCATTTTTTATTTTATTTAAAATTTTTTAAAACTTTCCTTGGCAATATATATATATATATATATATATATATATATATATATATATATATATATGATCCTGTAACTGAACCATATTTCACTGCCTGATGATGCTGAAATTTGATAGCTTTAGAATTGCAGACTGCTATTAATATAACAATAACTATATATCTGTAAATGGTCTACATCTGTATTGAAGTATTTATAAAAAGTAAATATTAAACTGTGAAATTTTTTTTTAATCGTGTCACCCCAAGCAAGGAATTCCACTGCCACTATAGCGCAGGGGATTACATAGAGGGATTGGGTATAGGAAATGTCAGAAGGAGGGTGATAGACGACTTAGGATGTACATAGGGAGAGAGTTGGAGAGAGTGGGAGTGAGTTAGTGTGTTAGGAGGTGTCTATTGACCTTACATTTAAACTCCTCGAGGTTGTAGCCGTCGGGGAAGCAAGCATGCTTCTACAGGCGGGAAGTGCGAGGAAAGAAGCTGTTGGAGTAGAAATTGCGGTTACATTTCATCGGCTTCACTGTAAAAGGGTGGGACCTAGTTGCCAATCTAGTATCTCGTGCAAATTCACAGAGAGCACAGAGAGCCGACTTTCATAGCTGCGGATTTAGCAATGGATTCGACGTAGTCATTCCACTTGAGGTCCGCTGAGAGTGTCAGGCCAAGCAGGCGTAGTGATTTACTCTCTGGGAGGCAAGCCTGTTCCATCCTAATGGGAGGTGGGTGCGGTTGCCTGTGGTGGTTAATTGACAGCAGCTTCGTTTTGGAAGAATTGAATTTAACGAGCCATTTCTTACCCCAATCCACCACGGATTGGAGGTCCTTCTCAAGCTCGGCAGCGAGGGTCGCATTGTCACCTACACCAGATTTTTGATCGAGGCGAGAGTAAACTGTGGTATCATCGGCGTACATGCCTACTTGTGATCTTATGGTATCGGGGAGATCATTTATATAGATTAGAAAGAGCGTAGGACCTAGGATAGAGCCTTGGGGTACACCCGCGTTTGTAGGGTAGTTCTGGGATATGTCCGTTTAATACCACCTTCAGTGTGCGGTTAGAGAGGAATGACCGGATTAAGTCCAACAAAAGTCCAGTCATGCCATAGCTTCGCAGTTTCCGTAGAAGGCCGGCATGCCATACTCTGTCGAATGCTTTAGAGATATCCAAGGCGACGGTTCGGGCTTCACCATTCTTGTCGAGAGCCTGGTATATATACTCGGTGATGGTCGTTAGCATGTCAGCAGTGGACCTGGTGAAGCGGAAGCCATACTGTTTGTCCGAGAGGAGCCCGTGGGCTGTGAGATGCTGAACGACCTCGGCATTGATAATGGCTTTGAACACTTTGCCGAAGATCGGAAGAAGGCTGAAGGTAATTTTCAGGGTCCGATGGTTCACTAGTGTTCTTGAATATTGGAACCACAGAAGAAGATTTCCAACAGGCAGGAAAGCAGGAGGAAGATAGGCAGAAGTTGTAGAGCTTAGAAAGAATAGAGGAGAGTTCAGGGGCACAATTCTTCAAAACTATGACTGGGATTCCATCCCCACCACTCGCTTTGTGAGGGTCCAGTTTTGAGATTATGCTAGAAATCTGCGAGGGCGTGATGTGGACGTCATTCAATTGGGCCTCAGTTCTAGATGGGAAATCGGGTGTATGGATTCCAGACGAATCCAGAGTCGAATTGGTCGAGAATCTATGGGCAAAGCATTCAGCCTTGTCCGCTGAGGAGGTGAGGACCTCAAACTCGTTTATTAGTGGGGGTATTGAGGACTTACTCTTGCTAAGCACGCGTTTGTAGAGGCGCCAGTAGTCTTTGGTACCGAACTTGGAGGATACTATGTGCTGCTTTATCCTGAATCTTAGCTTCGTTAAGTGCCTATTTACACTTATTACGAGCTGAGGCGAAAAGGCGCCTGTTTTGGTCCGACACGTGGCTATGATAAAGCCGGAAGAAGTGATTCCGGCGGGCAATGGCGGCCGAGCAAGCGGGCGTGAACCAGGGAGACGAATGGGATTTAAGCTGAAATTTCCTGGCAGGGATGAATGCATCGATGCCAGCCTTAACACAGGAGGAGACCTCTGATGCACATTCTTCGATGGGAAGACTAAAAACATTGTTCCAAGGGGCGTCGCAGAGGAAGTCACGGAACGAATCCCAGTCTGCTCTTTGATAGCAGTAGGATATTCTGTTGGTCTGGGTTTCTTGGGTAGGGGTGGAATGAAGAATGAAAAAAAAACAAAAAAATCAAAGCCCCTTAGCGAGACAAGAGGGAAATATATAGATGTACAATGGTCTTTATTATAATAGAGTATATATATATATATATATATATATATATATATATATATATATATTCTTCATAACTCGTCAACATAATTATTGCATAGAATAAAATAATAAGGTACTGTTAAAGAACGAACACTGTAGTAAAGAGAATGAACTGAACCAACGCTGCCTCACTCTTTTGTCTCTCTTTCTCAATGAGCATAAGAAAAGGTATATATATATATATATATATATATATATATATATATATATATATATGTATGTGTGTGTGTGTGTGTGTGTGTGTGTGTGTGTGTGTGTGTACACGCAAATAAATATAAAGCGGTCTTTATTATAAGTGAGAGGATTCCATAGCACGCACATTAACATTTTAATGACAATTTTTGTCTACAATCTTACACTCCGAATGAGGGGTGTACAGACAGACAAACGTAGCAAAGCAAAGTCTATAAATCCCATCTGACATATATTTATATTCTTAACACGAAAAGTTAACAGGAAATCATTAAACTAATAAAATATAAACCTTAAAAACGCATTTATCTATCGAATCGAAAATTAATTTGACAAGCACTTAACGCCAGTTGGACCTGAACGCAAGTAATAAACCGTAAAAAAAGTTACGACCCGTTGAAAAAAAGAAAAGAAAAAAGAGAATCAAAAGCCGATCGAACAGTCACATTTGTAGACGTTTGTCTGTTAAGTGTTTGAGTTTTTCTATCGGAGTGAAAATTGATCAATATTCTTTTTTGGTTTCAAGGGGATAGCTCATTTTGTATCAAGGCAGACGAGAAAATCTATTTGATAGTCTGTCGCCAGCCTTCAAGAAAGCACAATATGGAGAAAGTAACGATAAGATAAATGACATCAAAATAAAACAAAAATATTTAAAAGGAAAACCTTGCTGCAGGCAAAACACTTTGAGAAATCACAAAATTATTGTAATAAATTATCACAAACTTCTTTTGGGAACTGACAACAGTCGTTTTAGTCATTTATTTCTAAAGAATTGTTACAAAACAACCTTGCACAACGTTTGATTGCGTGTGTCGTCTCCTAATGCACTTGGGTGTGATTTTAAGGAGAAATATAGTTTTGAAATTAACAGCGAATCAAATTATATTTTGTGAATATTTTTGTAAACAACAAACGATATAATTAAAGACAGTTGATAACCACCCACCTCACTACGGTGGTAGGATGGGGTTACCATACACACGAGTCAAGTGTAGCCGCATCCAAACGCCACATCAGAGACTGCATCAACTAAAGACCATAATCCGCTGCTAAGAAGGTCGGTTCTCTGCGTAGGGCCAGGAAGTTTTACCCGTCTGATATCATTCAGTACATATATAAATCTACCATCCGCCCGTGCATTGAATACTGTTGCCATATCTGGTCTGGTGCCCCTGCTATCCACCTAGGGGTCCTTGATAAAATCCAACGGAGAATCTGTAATGTGATCGATCCCGACTTGGCAGCTTAGATACAGTCACTTTTTTTACCAGCGTAATGTGGCTTCCCTGTGTCTCTTCTACAAATACTTTCACGACTTCTGCTCCGATGATCTTAACTCACTGATGCCCTCTATGTATGAATTCACTCGAGCCACAAGGTTAGCAACTAAGTCCCACCCTTTTACTGTGAAACCAATAAAATGTAAACGACAATTCTACTCCATCATCTTCTTTTCTCGCACTTCCCCCCTGTGGAATTCCCTTCCGTTTACCTTCTTCCCAGACAGTTACAATCTCCAAGAATTTAAATGTAAAGTCAATAGTTATCTCCTATGTCCCTATCCTGCATCCCGTCTCTCTCATGCTCATTTCACAGTCCACTTCACTCTCATCAGTATTCTCATCCTTCTCTTACCCACTTCCTGATACCTCCTATAACTTGTCCCTCTTTCTCATAACATTCCTTCTATGTAACTCCCGGCACACCAGTGGCAGTAAATTGTCTTGCTTGGTGCAATATGATTATAACGACGACAACAAAAAATTCTTTTTCTTATTCACTTTTTATACGAGAAGAACAGTCGTGGTAGCGTGGTAGATTCTAGGAGGGATGAACAGTTGTAATAATGTGGTAGATTCTAGGAGGGATGAACAGTTGTAATAATGTGGTAGATTCTAGGAGGGATGAACAGTTGTAATAATGTGGTAGATTCTAGGAGGGATGAACAGTTGTAATAATGTGTAAGATTCTAGGAGGGATGAACAGTTGTAATAATGTGGTAGATTCTAGGAGGGATGAACAGTTGTAATAATGTGGTAGATTCTAGGAGGGATGAACAGTTGTAATAATGTGGTAGATTCTAGGAGAAACTGGGAGGAAAACGTTCAAAGGAACTTATATCGACTCCTTGGCTTAGAATTTCGTCACGTGCGGTATAACCACTTTCAGGAATTCTGGTGCGAGAAACTTATTACTTTTCCAAAATTCTGGCAACCCTCTACTGTCACTGCTCCGTTTTGTTCTTACATACAAATATTAGATAAAGACAATCCTTCACTGCTAGAATTATACATCCATGGAGTGTTCTGATTATCAGTTAGCCATCGTGGGCCGGTCTCTGAATTGTCTAATACAATAAAACATAAAAAAATCACCCAAGCTCTCCTGAGCATGACAGAAGTGATATATATATATATATATATATATATATATATATATATATATATATATATATAGATATATATATGCACAAAAATCTTTATAATAATAGAAAGAAAATATATATATTCTTCACTACTCAGCGACATAATATATTAAAAACTAAAATAAAGCAGTGTTAAAGGGCCGACGCAATTGTACTATTGTATCTCACTCCATGACAGAATATATATGTATATATATATATATATATATATAGTCATCCGCAGACAGATATGTTTCGCTGCATCACAGCTGATCAGTATGGTTAGACTCCGATTGCTTTTTAACCCAGGATTTAAACCCGACCGAAATGTCGTCAGTCGGCGATTCTACCTCTGGGCTATGGGCGTTCGGTAGAAGAAGGCAGATTTTTTTGCGTGTATATTGTCATTATACCCGCCCAATAGCCAGAGTGCTCTAATCCATTATATAAATAGTTTAATTGTGATAGTATTTAGCAGCAAGGTTTCAGTGGTTATTTCCGATAAATTGTATTGTGGGAAGTAAATTTTTAATCGTAAAGTGCTCGATATCGAGGTGTAAATAAAGTGTCAATAGGTTCAAATAGTGTATGTCTTTAATAGAACACATTCGTGCCGACTTCGATGTTTTGTGAGGACACACATATGATGTTCTTAGTCGTTAGTCCTGACGAGTGTGGACATCATAACGGTGTCCTCACTAAACTTTGATGTCGGCATGAATCTGCTCTATTAAAGAGATACACTCTTTGTACATATATATATATATATAAGTATAGATCTAACCTAGAGACAACGGACCTACTTAGGTTTCAACTTGCCCTGACGATCTGTTAGGTCCGTTGGCTTTAGGTTAGATTTATACTTATTTGTTTGCTCTGCTATTGTGTTAAGCGCTTTACGTGTTAGGGTTCTCGTTTCGGGTTATTTTTTTCTTTTAACGAGTACGTTGACTTATGTTCAAATACTTAGTTCGTTTCTTTTTTTGTTTCCATTTTTTTCTCCTCCACGTTTATTCTCGGCGGGTTTTTCGAGATGGGTTTAAAATATATATATATATATATATATATATATATAGTTGTAAGTTAAAAATGTATTCTTTGACAGTATTTATTTGTTTCTATTATTATATATATATATATATATTTGATATTTCAGACCGACCTCGGCCTTTCATCAGAAACAAATGATTTTAAAATTTAGACTAAAAGCGTCCGTCGCGAGAAGCGTCCGTCGCATCACGCGACGGACGCTTCTAGTTTAAATCATTATGCTATATATATATATATATATATATTAAGGACGCTGGAAAATGAAGGCTTGTTCACTGTGTCGTGCCAGAAAAAATCACGTCAGAATCCATCTTGTACATTTATAAATCTACCATCTAACCATGTGCATTTAATACTGTTACCATATCTGGTCGGGAGCACTTTCTATTCATCTTGAGATTTTTGACAAAATTCAAAGAAATATCTGTAATATAATCGATCCTGACATAGCATTTCGACTTCAGTTACTTTTCTACCGACATGACGCAACTTCCCCCTGTCTTTTCTACAAATATTTTCATGGCAACTTTTCTGACAAGCTTTTGTCTATGGTGCCGTGACTACATGAATTTAAGGGTGCTACTGGATTTGCAATTAAACTCTTTTACTGTTGAAAGAACTAATAGCAATAGCCACTTCTACTCTAACAGTTTATTTTCTCGTACTTCTTACCCGTGGAACTTCTATTTACTTGCTTCCCTGATGATTACAATCTCCAGAAAATGTTCTGTCTGCTTGAACCCAGTTCATATTTTGTCTTTTCCTCCCTATTCCCAGTCTTTCACTTTCACTCCCTGCAACATTCTGCATACTAGTGCCATTATCGTTTAATTCACGGTGAAATACTGCTTCATAAAGTATTTGACTCTACCTGTCATACTCTATGTTTACAAGAATCAGATCAGACAAAAATGGACAATTGTTTCCATATTTCGGCTGGAGCAGCCTAAACCTTTCTTTTCAGTCTTGAGTGAGTTAAAAAAACGCCTGCACGGCCTTTTAGGTAATTGTCTTCTACCAGACAACTTCTTTCTCACAGACGTAACGGTGTAAACCTATCGCTATCTGACATGTTCCATTATTTAGTTTCAAAATTCAGAACTTTATAACATCTGTCTTCTTTGTATTCTATTATTAAGAAAGAAGTTTCATTCTTGTAGCTTTTTCTCTAAGGGCAACTACTTTGTGAAACAGAGTCTCGAGAGGATGCTTCCCCGAACACAGGAATCTTAATTTTTAAAGTCTAGAATATTCATAATTTGTAATACTTACGTAACTCCATTTAGTAACCAACTTCTTTGAGTGACTCTTGGGTTTTTCATCTTCTTGCTTAATTTTTCAAAAATGAAAACGTAACGTCAAATGTTATTTTCTGTTTCATTGAATCCTGTTAATTTTTTATTGCTCTTTGTAATATTTTCTTAGTTTTCTTTCAGTCATTGCATCTTAGTGGATTTATCACCTTCATTAGTGTAAAATGATTAAAAAAGACGGTGTTGGCACATTATGCTAATTTTGGAATTCTCATCCATTCATCTTTTCTTGGGTCAGATGCTCGTTGGCATCAGCAATATTATTAATCAATCCTTCCCGGTGGGATTACCTCTAGTTGCTGAAATCTATTGTGATTTTGTTTTACAAACATAATATCCAGACCGCATCTCTACTATTGTATGGCTTCTGGTGGATGGGTTTTGAATTCTGAGTTATCAAACACGGCTAGAGAGACTAGTGTGCTCTGCTATTTAACTCACGACTGAGTCATCGAGAGATGGGAAGAGGACGACACATCACCGTGACTACTAACCACTAGCCTACAGAGCGCGAAGACAGCTCAACGCTGGCGTCGAATTCATAGTTTCAGACTGTCATAGAATAAAAATCTCTTAAACTCGATTTGAGTCGTAGAGATTTTGAAAGTTTGCCTTAGTGATTTATTAGTTACAACAGCCTATTTGGCTGACTGGTGTTTAATTTTTAAACTTTTCATCACACCGAAAATGCAAATTCTTAGTCAAAGAGAAATTAGCACACGAAGGTGATTTATTTGTATTTGATAGTTTTAATAAGAAAAGACAACATAAAATTTTGGTATTGGTATTGCGACCAGGGCTCTATGTGTCATGCAAGGATTAATACGAACTTTGGTGTGAACAAGCATACCTGCAATTCGTTAGCGGCTAATGGAGAAGAGGTTAAAGTGTACGCAGCCTTGAAACGTCATGCGGAAGACACTGTTGAAAAGTCAAGTGCAATAATAAGTGAAGTATTAGTAAATGTATCTCATGTTACAAGGGAGTTGTTGTTAGATACTTTAGCCATGAGGAAAGAAATCAAACGCAAAAGGAAATCGTAAGCGCCCACTCCAGATCCTACAAAAAATAAAATTGGCACGTTAACCGTTACTACAGTTAATTGTAAATGTGTTTCTTTATTAGTTCGGTAAGCGTCTTTCAGTCAGTTAAGTGCGATACGTGATACACGCTTGGCCGATCATATCCTGAAAGAGCAGTAGGTTGCCATTACTTTTTACGGTAGACTAGTTGCCAACCAAGGCTACAGAACCCAATCTATCCTGCTAATTAACTCATAACTGGAGGGAGAAGCAGTGGATCAATTCATGTATATACACTCATATAAGTGAATGCAATGAATTCGATTGGAATTCGAACTCGGCTCTCCGATTTCTCGTTCCAAGCCGACATCCACAGCACCACAATGCACATCCCAAACTTCTTTAGAATTCTAAAAGTTCAGTGTTAAAGCCTATTATATGACCAGTGTTTATCTAAGAAGACAAGAATAATACGAAAACCAACTCGCCAACTGTTTACAATGTATACGGCATTAGTTTCCCACCCCGCAAAAAACACAGATATCATATGTTTGCGTCGTCTATTGACACACTACTCCGTTGATTACATCTTACTCCCTGTGTTGACATCCCCAATACGAAGCTTATCTCGGTACGGTCTCTTTTACTGACTGCCAAGCATTCTATCTTCTTACAATTTATAGCCCTTTCTCCTTGATTTCAGTTATTTTCTTACTAGCAGTATAGCCCGGCGTTGCTCGGGTGTAATGAAAGCTTTAAAACTAATCCATGGTCCTGGAGCTCACACTCTTTGGACGTTGGCACGAAACACTAAAAAGCAATAGTTGTTTCCAGTTAAAGCAAAACCGTAGACTGAAAGAAAAATGAATGGATATAAGTCAAATTTTGATTTCCTGGTATCGATATCAAATAAGTTTTTTCGTCGTAAACTGAATTTTGAAGGCTAAATAAGTCCTCTGAGTAAATGGTATCATGGCTGAGACTAAGAACTACAATTATACCTACTTAGAGCCAAACCCGAAGCAAAAACTAAAATAAAAGGGCTGAAAAAAGAAAATACAGACATACAGGCAGAAAAACAGACACACACACGAACATCTTGCCTTTTATATATATATATATATATATATATATATATATATATATTATCGATTTTTTGCACTATTGTAAGAACTGCAACCTTGAAACTTCTGAATATCGTTTCTTATGTCTTTGTCTATAAGTGTATCAAATTTGGATAAAATTGGACCGATCCTTCTATAACCCGATTGTTTCGATTATCGATTTTAGATATTTATCGGGGGTACCTCGACGCAAAACCCAGCTAAGAACACTCGCAGACACTTATAGTACAACTGTGTAAATTTTCAAGAAAATCGGTTCAGCCGTTTCGGAGTCTATAGGTAACGGACACGCACACACAGACACACAGAGAGATAAAATTCCAATTATAAATAAGATAGATTTTGCCGATGCACTTCACACTGATGCCCAGATTTGGTTCCCTTTAACTACGAGATCTAGCTTAGTCTATATTTCTGAGATGAGATAGTATTTATACTATTTACATTAAGGTAGTATTTACATTATTTACATTATTCGGACTGTTATCCTCATCTTTGTTGCCATTTGTACGACGTTCCAGTTGTTTTTACGCTCCAGCCTTCTTCAAGTGCTAGGAATTTCGAACCGAACCCTTTATTACAATCACTGGGGTATATCATTCTCATTCCTTGCGTGAAGTTTCTTTTAGTAATCATGAGTTATCTCCCTCTAACCGGACACTCTAAGTTACTTGTTCACCACTGCTGTAGCCTCAGAACTCTTTGGGTCAAGTCACTGGAACTAACCAACGTCTATATCCACTGGGCCATATGTCCTTAAGAAAGGAATGAGAATGATATACCCCAGTGATTGTAATAAAGGGTTTGGTTTGAAATTCATAGCACCTGAAGAAGGCCGGGGCGTACAACGACCGAAACGTTGTATAAAAAACAAAATGGATGAAGACAATAGTCCGAATAATGTAAATAGTGTAGATTTAGCTTTTTCTAAAGTTCAACATGTTTTTGACACTATGGATGAGATTAAGGAGACTCTATGGAAGCCACTGATGATGATGATGATCCCGAAAGAGGACTCCATAGAGTGTTTTGGAAAATGGAAGAGACACGGGGATAAAAACTACTGTAGAGAGAAATAAAGTGTCATTGCCTTAGGTAGGCTTTTTGTTTTGTTATTCTTAACTGGTTGTATAATTTTTTTTATATTCAACGTCCAACAGAACGGTAATAAGGCCCCAAATTGTCTAACAATGACAGGTCAATTAAAGCTTTACTCCCTAAACACCCCAGCAAAATCATTTCAGAATTAACGCGTACATTGAAATTAACAAATATTAAAATTAATATCAATATAATCCTTAACATTAGCACCCACGACAAATGCAAACTGGTTTAATTTAAAATAACTGCATTCGCTTCCATTTAATGCAATCCTCAACACCTACTTCACAACTAATGATGGTGAATTCCTAAAGGGATTGCAGCAACCGGTATTAGCGGAAATTGCAAATTGAAACTGGAAAATTAGGATTTAAAAATACAAATGACAGTAAATCCTATAGATATAAACAACGCGTAATTTAATTTGTCGATTAAATATTCATTTCCGATGCCAGTTTCCTGAAATCTCTCGAGGCGGAAGGGCACTTAGGTGTGAAAAAATTTTATGAAGGTTTGCATATCTTACGCAAAAGAACAAATTTAAGGATTCTATGAAGTGGCTGTAGGATTTTCTGGAGATTTCTACAAGCATATCTGGGAAAAAAATCAGAATTTCACTTCGGTAGAATTCTTGTAAGGAAAAAGAAATTCTTGAATACCCAGAGAAACCCGTAGAAAAATGTTAGGATTTCTTTTGGATAGAAGAGATAAGTGATTTTCTCAATATCTGTTTACTTACAACCCCTTTTCTACAGAGGAAAAGTCGCAAGCCTCTTACTGTTTTATCGCTGTTTGCAGGAAAAGTATTCAGACGAAGTACATATCTTGGTTGTACTATTAGAGTAGATAGACTAAACTATCGCCCGGTTCACACTCCACCCACGTCTATTGAACAGGGGAAGAGGCTCATCCCTTGTTCCCTGTTTAGGATGTGGTTTTCGACTTTCTCTTTTCCAATCTTTTCACTCTTTTCTTTTTTTTTCAATTGGAGTAGATAGACTAAACTATCGCCCGGTTCACACTCCACCCACGTCTATTGAACAGATGAAGAGGCTCATCCCTTGTTCCCTGTTTAGGATGTGGTTTTCGACTTTCTCTTTTCCAATCTTTTCACTCTTACGTAGCCCCCTGCACATCAGTGGCGTTACCGCCTTGCTCGGGGTGATATGATTCAAAAAAGAAAAGTTCTCACAATTGTAACTTCTTCAAGTGCATACTCAATCTTTATTTTTCCTAATATCTTTGTGGTATTCACTTTCAACCACACTCTCTTTCATTAAAATCACACACCTCATTCGTCAAAACGATTTTAAAGTATTTCTCTACCTTGAGTGGCTCACGAGACTTTTTACTGTGTAAACTTTCGCATAAAAATTTATAATGAAAGGAACATTCAAACATACTAACAAGAAACTAACAACACCATTATAAATATACCTTTTGTATTTGACCGAAAAATTGTCTATTTTTCGGTTATCATTATTTACGTTCGGACGAATATCGTTTTTGCTTATATTATCACAGAATTTAGGCTGGTGTGTCTCTTTCGGACTCTTTTAGGTTGGAAATATCTTTCCTGTAGATTTAATAAAGATCAAAGTGTAGTTTGTCTCGAGTCCTCACTTTCAAATGGGAGAAAGCGCCCGATTTCGGGGATTCTAACCCTATGGCAGTAACATTTGTTCTTGGCCCATGTCCATATGCATTCGTATGGGTCAAATCCAGATATCCAGTTACTAATAACGGTCGTAGAGGCACGCAGTAGAATTGGTGTTTATTTGAGTACGACAGCTTGACAGAGCCCAACTCTCTCCAGGCTGGTTTGAATTCAGACTTTTTCCTGCTTATAGGCTGGTTGCCACCCAAAGTTATAGAACCCAGTCTGTCTTGCTATTTACTCATAGTTTGGGGTAGAAGAAATTGATTTATACTTTTCCTAAATGTATCAGCCCGTAAATAAATGTATTGAATCCAACTGGAATTTGAACTCAGCTCTCCAATTCCTCAGTCAGTCCGGTTATCCATTACTCTACCATACTTACTGCGTATGGGCACCCCATATAAAAAGAGGTTGTGTCACCTGCGTTAGTAGGAAGTTTAGGTAAATAGTAAGATCAAAGTGTAGTATGTGTTCTTCACATCTAGGTTATTCAAATCTAATGGCAGCACCGACTTCTTTGTAGAGACCATCGCATGTTTGAAAGTAGGCACAAAAACTAGGTAATTTCTAATATTGAACCGTATGTACACGTATGGTTAGTTTATACTATATCGACCTCATTTCACATCCTCCTATAGTGGAGAGGCCACGTAATACGTAATCAAGGTACACACTGGAAGAATGAAAGCTTCTCGGCATTTTGGCCGATATCAAAGGAATCTGTTCACAGTTCCTCTTAAATTTATTAGTGAATCTTAGCCTAGGAAATTTAGAACCTGAGGCAGAACCTTCTTCATTACACTAAAGAGGGAAGGTGGGTAGATAATGAAGTCAATGTAACTGGTTGTGGAGACGTTCCCTTACATTAAACTTTGTTACATTCATCCACTATCGGAAATAGTAAATTTAGTTACTGTCTAAGATAAAATAATGACACTATCAAGATGTTGACGTTTCAAATAAAAAGATTAGGAAGGAAGCCCCGATCTGTATTGGAAAGAAGAATAATAGTTAATGGACTTGAGAAGCATATTTTCCTGAAAAATTGTCTTAATGGAAATATTTTATACATTTCAAATATAATTGATACCGCTTTCTAGGTCATGAAAGGGAAATGACTTCTTAAAAGGAAACGGTTAATTTTACATTTACCATTAGAGATAAGAACAAATACCACACTTTGGTTCCATCCTGATGGCTAAGGAACGAAGGAAAACGTATTACGAAGAGCATTGGTTGGTCGATCAAAGAGTGCCTAATGTTTTCTTAAAAGAAAACGGCTATTATTATATCATCATTATCATATTTGGAACCACAAAAATAGAGCAGTTGCAGTTTCTAAGAACTAGCACACGTGTCGAAGAACTGTTTCTAATTCTTTGACAGAAACTATATTTGTGTTAACAGATTTTCTAAAGGTCCTTATATTAATGTTTATTTTCTAAGTGTAGCTTAGATGTGACACAAGGCTGAAAATATAGGGCACCCAGTGAGGATCTAACTCACTATTTAGTCGTAATTGATCTAGCGAGACAAGCTTGCAGTTCATTACAGCGCGGCTACGTTCTCTTAAATGATTTTCTAAGCGTTGCTTATACGCAGCACAATGACGAAAGTATGGGGAGCCCAGTGAGGGGCAAACTCACTATTCACTTATAAGCTAAAAACCTATAAGCTAAATATTGCACCACGTCAAAGTAACCTGAAATGATTTTCTAAGAGTAGCTTAGATGGGACACGAAGCCGAAAGTATCGGGTACCCAGTGAGGGTCAAATTCACTATTCGCTTATAAGCTAATAACCTATAGGCTAAACATTTCACCACGTCAAAGTATCCTGAAATGATTTTCTAAAAGTAGCTTAGATGTGACACGAAGCCGAAAATATGGGGTACCCGGTGAGGGTCAAACTCATTATTCACTTGTAAGCTAATAACCTATAGTCTAAACATTGCACCACGTCAAAGTACCCTGAAATGATTTTCTAAGAGTAGCTTAGATGTGACACGAAGCCAAAATTATGAGGTGTCCAGTGAGGATAGAACTCCCTAATCAATTGTAACTGTAGACCAGGGGTTGGCAACATTTTGGAGAGTGAGGGACAGACTGCTATGGCTCCAGTGTCATGGAGAAGAACCATGTTATTAAATATGTGAATACATTTTCTATGTGTTTGAAGAAAGCAAGGATTCAGTATAATTTAATTGTATTTAAACTATATCACTTATTTTATTACAGGAATAACAAATAAAAAAAAAAGAAAAAATACAAACACATTTAATAAAAAATCTTTATTTTACTGTAGGAATAAAACAAACTACTATCACAATCTACTAAAAAAGCAAATTCCTTGCTACAGACGAAATACGATTAAAAACGCTATGAGATTTAATGAGACACTTGTTTTATCTTATTGTGCGATAACTTCTGTACATCAAGTGAAATAGTTGTTGGTGACAGGAGCAAAACATCATCCAGGTGTTCGTCACACAATCTTGTTCTCAAATGACTTTTAGTATATTTCATTTTGGAAAAAAATGCTCAAAAGCATATGTACTTCCAAATAATGACATAATCAGTTTCGCATTAGACATGATGTTTTTATATTTTCCGGTTGGTAATATATATTTCTTGTAGAAGTCACCAGTGGATTAGAAATGAAATTTTGATTTTAAAGATTCGTCGCACTGTAAGTCAGTTAAATCCGACTGATATTCTTCTACCACTCGCTCCACATCTGTTCCATAAGGATTACCAAATAACACAAATAGAATTCTATATTTCCGGAAGTCAGCAAAACGAGAGGAAAACTCGCTTCTCAAGTCCGTAATAGAGCTTCCAAAGATTCCTGGTTTTATATCTCTCTTCTGATTTTTGGAGACTTGGGAAATGAAATGAGTTTCCTTTTTGAGGCTGTGATTCCCACAGTCGAAATCTTTGCTAAAAAGCAGTGATTTGACCAAACATCTCAAATACATTCTTTTTCTTTACTTGAAGCTCATAATTGAAAATTCTCAAGTAGTTTGTGATGTCCACTGACAACCCACTGTGGATCATGAAAGTGAGAACTATCCTGTTCTTTTAATTAATTCCGATATGGTTTGAAGCAATATATTCAGACTATCAATTGTCACTTTGGTTTGGTTTACCTATATTCATATCATGTCCAGATTAAGGTAGTGGGCCGGACAAGATTCACTCGAGGCCAAGATATGGCCCGCGGGCCGGGGGTGGCCGACAGCTGCTGTAGAAAGACAACTTTCCTAACAATTACACTACGTCTTAAGTGTCTTTAAATGAATTTCTATGTGTAGATTAATTGTGCCACAAGCCTGAAATTGTGGGACACCGAATGAGGATTGAACTCAGTATTCAATCGTAATTGATATAGCGAGACTAGCTCGCTAACCATTACACCAAGAAGAAGTGTCCAGCTCCTTATACCAATGTCTAGGAACAAATTTTAAAGAATAATTTGGAATGAAAACATTTTAGGTGTAACATATATATATATATATATATATATATATATATATATATATATTCCGGCGTTGCTCGGGTGTAATGAAAGCTTTAAAACTAATCCATGGTCCTGGAGCTCACAGTCAGCCTAAAGAATATTTGTGTGAAGTTTAGTGAGAATCGGATAAAAATTGTGGATTTGTATAAAGGACATACAGATAGATAAACAGACACACACACACAAACATCTTGCCTTGTATATATATATATATATATATAATATTGATTTTCTGCACTATTGTAAGAACTGCAACCTTGAAACTTCTGAATATCGTTTCTTATGTCTTTGTCTATGAGTGTATCAAATTTGATTAAAATCCGATTTTTTCGATTATCGATTTTCGATATTTATCGGGGGTACCTCGACACAAAACCTACTATGAACACTCGCAGACGCTTATAGTACAACTGTGTAAATTTTCAAGAAAATCGGTTCAGCCGTTTCGGAGTCTATAGGTAACGGACACACAGACACACACACACAGACACACGCACACACAGAGACAAAGTCCCATTTATAAATAATTTTAGATATATATATATAATCGAACTAACAGACTTTCAATCGGTACAACCTATCACTGATTTCAATGAAATTATTATTTATGTTTCTCTTTCCTTTTAAAATATAGGAAAATTGTGGGACGTTGGGCCTAAAACGGGGCATCGACTGACTTTGAAAATAACTTCAAATAGTCTGAAAGAAAAAAATATCTTATTAAATCAATTATTCAAACTCGAAATACGGTTGTCGACAGATAACAGCTTATTAGTGACATTAATCACATGGCAATGACTTATCTTGAAGCATTTGATTGGCTGTCAGAACTTGATCTCTGGCCAGATGGGGCAATGCCAAAATGAAAAGGGTATTGTGTTCGTAAAACGTTTCAGATTACTTTTTATGTCCCTGACTGAAATGAGGATGTAAAAACCCTCACCATTCCGCCTCCGAGAGTTAATTGTTTAAAGAGGATGCTTGACTCTTATGCCCACCAATGAATTAAGATAATTTCTTGTAGCTTATAGCCTAAGCTATCTTCTTAAATTTTACTAATAATTTCACCCCAAGCAGGGCGATAAAGTCACTAAGACACAAGAAGATACTGAGAATGAAATTAAACGAACAGAATTGTGCAAATGGAAATAGCAATAAAAGATCAGGATTCCGAAAGAGAGATGATGGTCATTGGTGTTGCATTTAAACTTTTGAAGATATTGTACTGGTAGGGAAGAGAAATCTACAAGTGAGAAGTGTGAGAAAAGAAACTATCAGAACATAACATGTGGTTGCATCTTGTTAGTTTGACAATAAAACGGTGAGATCTAGTTGCCAATCTAGTACTACATTTAAATTCATGCATTTAAAGAAAACTCATCGGACAGTTACCACGAAAATACAGAAAGAAGTCACATCTTGGTAGTGAGAAAAATGACTGAAGCTGAGATGCCAGGTCAGGATCGATTACATTGCAGATTCTTATGAAGTTGTCAAGAATCCAGAGATAAATAGTAAGAGCACCAGATCAACTATTGTAGCAATATTCAGTGTACAGGCGTACGATAGATTAAGGAATGTGCAATATAGATTTTGATGAGAAACATTTTCTGGTACAACAATGAAACAAATTTTCTAGCAGTAGACTTAGCAATTGATTACTTATAATCACTCCACTTTGTGTCTCCTGGAGGCTAGCATCAGCCATGCTGATGGAAGGTAGAAAAAGTTATCTATATGCACTGTGGTGCAATGGATATCGCTTCGGAATGAGAAATTAGAGCCGAATTCGAATTTTAGTTGAATTTGTTGCAATCATTTACGCGCAAATACCATTAGCAAAGATATTAATCTATCACTGCTCTCCCCAGCTATGAGTTCAATAGCAATACAGATTGGATTCTATAGCCTCTGTTGGTAACCATTCCATCACGAAAAGAAATGGCCACCTATTGCGGAAAAATCTTCTGCCTAGTCAATCATGGATCGAAAGAGACATGATCACCCAAGCGTGTGTCATGTAAAGCACTTAACAGAAAAGGTCAACAGTTATTTAGGCGAGTAAGTTGTGGAGAGACATTAACTGACTGATAGTGATTAAATGATAGTTTGAGTTTCAGTTTTGTTTAAGGGCATATCAAACTTTATGGGTTGTTTAATGGCAAAAGGGTTGGGTTTTAAGGTATTTTTTAATGTTTGGTTATAGTGAGAAAGTTGATTTAGTTAAATTTTAAATAAAAAAATATTTTTATTTTAGAAAACTGAAAATGTCTTCTAGTTTTGTATTCAAAAATGTATTACTGGTAATAATTTTTTCATTCAAAACTTCGTTATGGCAATAATTTTTCCTTTTTTTCTTTCACAAATGTAGTGTTGGTAATAATTTTCCTTAAAAATGTCTTGTTGGTAACATTTTTACTTCAAAAATGTATATTTTTTCTATAAAAGTCTATTTTGTGTAAATGGATCTGAGTTTGAGTTTAGAGTTTTGTTTAACGACATATCAATCTGTGTGGGTTATTTAATGCCAAAAAGGTGGGATTTTAAGGAGTTTTTTAATGTTTGGTTTTAGTGAGAAGATTGATTTAGTCAGATTTAATGAAAAGTTTTTTTTTATTCTTTTTTATTTTAGGAAACTGAAAATGTCTTCTAGTTTTGTATTCAAAAATGTTTTGCTCAGAATACATTTTTCCTTCAAAAATGTTTTATGGTCATAATGTTTTCTTCAAAAATGTTTTATGGTCATAATGTTTTCTTCAAAAATGTGTCATGGTCATAATGTTTTCTTCAAAAATGTTTTATGGTCATAATGTTTTCTTCAAAAATGTATTGTTGGTAATATTTTTCCTTTAAACATGTATATTTTTCTATAATAATCTATTTCTATGTATATATTTTTATAAAAGTGTATTCTTATACTTTCATAAAGTTTTGGCCCCAGTTTGGGTGTTAACTATTTGCACATAGCTGGGACCCTAACAGGTGCTACCACTCCGGTTCAGGGTGGACTAGAGAACAGCAGCAATTAAAAAGTAATTCCTCAAAAAATCCTAATCTGCTGATCAGAGGACTTACAGCCGGACATAGTTTATCGTTATACACAGGTCTAACCAGATATGGCATCAATAATCTAAACATTTACTCCGTCTCATAAGGAAATCTGCCATGGCTGATAAAGTAAACCTGGAAGCTGTTCTTGAAAAAAACCTCCAATCAGTGGTTAACTGGAGAGGGAAAAGTTTGTAAATTTTAATGTATCTAAAACAAAACTATTTTTGTTTTTAGCACCATAGAGAAACTTTTCTGTAATTCATCAGCATGGCTGATGCAAGTTTCCACGAGAACAACAGACTGGGATTCCCCTTTTTCAAACAACCTTAAGTAGAACGAACCCATAGGATCTGTAGCTGAATCTATTTTGAGTTAGTCTGGGTCTCTGTGTCTAACCAGAAAGTTTTTTTTTCGTCAGAATACGTGTTGGACATTTATAAATCTACCATTCATCGTTGCATTGAATACTGTTGCCATATCTTGTCGGGTACTTCTGCTATTCATCTCGAAGTTTGTGACAGAATCCAAAGAAGCATCTGCAGTGTAATTAGTTCTGGATTGGCACTTCGACTTCAGTCACTTTCTCACCCACATGTCATGACTTCGCTCTGCCGTTCTTACAAATATTTTCATGTAAACTGCTTTGCTCCGTCTACGGGGATTTTTAGCGTGCTACTAGATAAGCACCCGTTTATTGTTGAAATAGTTAAATGCCACCGCCACTTCTTCTATTTTTCCCCGCACCTCCCGCTTGTTGAACTCCCTTTCGTTTACTTGCTTCCCTGATAGCTACAACTTCCACAAATTGAATCCGATTAATCTTCTATCCCATTTCAATACCCACTGCACCCAGTCTTTTCTCTCCCAGTAACCCCCTGGGTACTAGTAGAGGTGATAAGGGCGAAATGATAAAAAACGAAACAAAACCCAAAAGCATGGACGAATGGTAGATTTATAGATATGCATGATATATTCTGAAAAGAAAAAAATGTCTAGCATGACACAGTGGACTAACTTTCTTAGCAGCTGATGTAGTAGCAAAAATACATACAGCTACACTCGAGTAGAACCAGACAATTTTAATTAACAAAAATGGATTCAAGAGATACCGACAGTAGAGTCCAACATTAAAGGCAAAATAGTACATTATGAGAAAATTAAATTTGGAAAGAGCAAAGAAAAATTAATCAACACGTGCTATAGAAACCAACCAATTCAAGAGTAATCTTTAGAGAGATAAAAGAGTACGGCAGACCATGCTAAGTAGTTAGAAAGCCTGAAATATAAAATCAGTTAAAATATAAAATAAAGCCTGAAAAAGAATCTGAAGGAAAAAACAAAAACTAGTGAGAATCTGATCATGATCGGATTCATGTCTTCTGGTTCGCAAATGTTTATAGGAGGCTGGCGCAACAGTCATGCAAATACTTAAAGAAAACGCTAATCTACGAATGAAGAAAACACACCATCACCCAGAAAGTTACCTAGGAAGAGAAAAATAAAAGCAACTACACTTCGATAACATATACCCCAACATTATAAATCGCCGAAGGAATTTGTTAGTTGCCTAAAAACCGATGACTGTTTCCAGATGAGTAGAAAGGATGTTTAAAAAAATCTGTTGTAAGTTAATCATTATATTACGAGAGAAACCACAAATATACAAAATCTATCTAGCTATCTAGTTATCTAACTAGCTATTGGTACCCCGACTTGGTGTAATGGTTAGCAAGCTTGTCTTACTAGCACATGTTACAACTGATTAGTGAGTTAGATCCTCACTGGGTACCCCTTATTTTCGGCTCTGTGCCACATTTAAGCGATGCTTAGTAAATTAACTCTCTCTATATATAGATATAGGGTATCCATAAAGGTTGTGTGCACTTAAAAAAAAATATAATTTTATTTGTATATGTGATAGAAATAAGAATTTTATAAAGTTTAATGTACCTAGTTTTGAGTATAATTATTTAACACAAAATTTTGCAACAGTCGTATTACCCTTTGCATTGCTAATGCTGCAGGACATATGGACACTTAAATAAAATTTCAATAAAGCCTTAAAAATATAGATTTACTTCTTTCCAATCCTTTTTACAAATTATTTCTATCGCAAATACAAATATAGTTATAACATTTTTAAAGTGAACCCGAACTTTATGGACACACTATATATATATATATATATATATATATATATATTACATTTGTAAACAAGTTATTACGCGACCTAGGTTTCTACCATGAGTGGTGTCTTCAGTCGATTTGCAATAACTGATTTTACCGTTTATCGTTTTCTATAAGAACGCTCACGTAACGGTGTTTTTATTTTAACGCTCACGTGGCAGAGAATTTTTGAACGCGCAATTTTTGAAATTACAAAACGCTTTCAACCAGGGTTGTATGAACCTAAAAGTATTTTTTAGTATGATTACACTTAGTCATAATTTCCGTTCTTTCATTTAACAGTCCGCTTTTCTTTGGGAATACCATAATCTCTAACTTTTATATATATATATATATATATATATATATATATATATATATATATATATATTAATACAGGTTTCGCTGAAAAATATAGATAAGTTTTGTCTACTTATTTTGTGTAAGATCCGTTCGTATCATCTGATAAGCTTGATAGTGCTATCGTTGAAAGACAACAAAAAATCACAGTAATTGTTGATTTTTTCATCAGGTCTAAGCTTTCGGCTTACATAAGCCATTATCAAAGAATAAACATTAACATATATTGAACATAGAACATTTAAGATATTAACAAAGTGGAATTAAATAAAGAGAATTAAATCAAAGAGACAAGTCCATTTTTACCGTGGCGGATGGCCACAGACAGTGACAAATTGTGGTTGTGTGGTTCTTGATCCGATTACAGGCATTTGAGTATGTTAGTTGAGATATCAAAATTTATCGTATTCAAGCCAGGTTTAAGTTGTTTGATGTAGATAGCTTCCAGGAGTTTGTCTATATTATTCAACGAAACCTGTATTAATGAAAAAATGCTGCCAAAATACACACACAATATATATATATATATATATATATATATATATATATATATATATATATATAATTCTGTGACTTTCGTTAGTCTGTTCGTCAGTCCGTACTTCTCAAACTCTAGAATAGCCATACATTGACTGATCAAAAACAAATTTTGGGAAGAAAATCAAACAGTTAGGTGGGTACAAAGTACAGTATTAATTTAAAAAAAAATGTAAATTTATGTAAGCTGCCTAAATTAGCAGTTTTCGAACAAAAACAACTCGAATGTCACTACTTTTTAGGTGTTTTCGTAACTTTACAAACTCTGCTTTTTATTTAACAAGAATCCAGTATCCATTTGCGTGAACTATAAGCAATTCACAAAGCCAAACGCTTCAAAAAGTTGGACTTTGGCACCAGAAAGAAATATTTATGCATGGTCAGGTGTGTGTTGCATACTCTAGTGCAGGGGTCGGTAACATTTGAAGAGAGCGGGCCAGACAGATTTGCCATATCTCGGAGGTGAGCCAAGATATCAAATTTATTATAATAAATTGTTTCGACCATCCACCTGACTGCTTTGGTTTGGAGATAAAAGAAAATTACGTTAATGTTATATTATTTAAATTTGATTTCTTATTTTACTGCAGGAATAAGAAGATAACAACTCAATCAACAAATGCAAATTCCTTACTACAAACAAAATACATGTAGAAAATGTAAATTATTTAATGGGGCACTTATTTTTGCTTGTTTAAAAACCTCTCCATATCTGGTGAAATATCTGTCGAGGACAGGAGCAAAACCTCATTCAGTTGATCATCACTCTAAAAAAGACTTTTAGTATATTTCATTTTTGAAAAAAGTTGTTCACAAGATCTTTCAAATAATGATACCATCATTTTTGCATTATTCAATAGGTTTTTATAATTCCCACCTGGTAAAATATTTCTTGCAGAAGTTAGCAGTGGATTTGGAATTAAATTTTGATTTAAAAATTCGTCGCATTAACTCCATCTGATATTTTTCTGCTACTGGTTTAACAAATTAATAAATAATGTCCCGGTGTTAAGTAAGTTGGCAGGCCGGAAAAAAATCCGTCGCGGGCCACATGTGACCTGGGGTTTGCCGACCTCTGCTTTAGAGTAAAAAATATTAAGAATTTATTATTCGTTGTTTATAGTATAGGAAATTTTTTTTTCTTCAAAAAATACTGGTTACTATGAAGTACTATAAAACTAAAAGAAGTTATTAAACCACGAAGAGGGGTTTTCGTTAAAGTATTTTTCTAAATAAATCGACTTATTCAAATTTCATCGATTGGTTTACGAAAGTGAAAGAAACGTAGCGTTTCTAAAAAGATGTTAGCGATAACTTCAACAATACGAAATACTGTGACGATTTCAATATGAGTCAACGTGTTACAAAAAAAAAAATCTAGTTTAATAAAATATCATCATCATTTATCCATCACACCCAGATGGATAGGGCAGCAACTTTTTGTTTCTGTAACGGAACTGTTTTTTACGGGGCAGGGTTGTTAGCCCTGCACCCAACCCCCAAACCTGGAGAACCGGTGGACCATTCTTGGTTCTTACGATTACAGAACCTGGTATTCCCAAATGGTTACCCATTTAAGTACTAGACCAGGCTCGATGTTGCTTAACTTCGGTGATCGGACGTATTCAACACGATATAGCCGCAGACTTAACAAGATATACATAAACCTTATTTCAGCCAATAGATTTGTGTGCAGTAACAAATTACACAAGTAGAAGTTTCCATTCATGAGGGAAAGTGATAAAACTCAAAAGACCCAACTAAAAAATAACTCTCCCTTCAGCCAATAATCTAGCTGAGCTTTTATTTTATTTAAATATTTAGAGGGAAAAGCGACCAATAGATTCCATTAATCAAATTATAACAAAAAAATTTGAAAACATAAAATACACACGTACGCATACAAACAAAACAAAAATAAAGAATCAGTAAAAACAACAGATAACGAAGACCTCCAGCGGGAATAGTTTTACCGTATCAGATTATTCAAATATTTAAAAGTTGTTTTGATAAACAATAAGGAAGGAAACGGCAAAGATTTACAAGGATGCCAGGCTCTTCAGCTGCTTAAGCGTGCTTCTGTACGAATCAATAAAGCCCTGGATACAGTGGGGAAATTTCTATACAAAACATCCAGTAATAATCTTCTTGATTGTTTAGAGGCAAACCACACAGCAATGACCTTAGCAGCAATGTTAGTAACAAGAGGACAATCAAAGTTAAACATTTAGCTGAAGAGATCCAATTCTATCCACTATTTGCATATTTTAATATGGCCAGACAATTTATAAATCTTGTAACATTAGTCCAACGATAATATCAAAGATTGTTAACATTTGACTCAATGGCAATATCCCATTGCAGATATTCAGATAACTTCAGACTAATATCATAATTGCAAGACAAAGTATCGCTTTCAACCTGATCCCAGGGTAATCAATAACGGGTTGAGTAAATATTAAATGGGTGTCAGGTGAAAATGAAATGCTCATAACTTTTCGAATTAATTTGGGACCGGACCTTGAAGCTAAACCCCCCTAAACGAAGAGTAAATCTGTTCTTTTATCATACTCTCATCTATTTACGCTATTTACATGCGGACAGTTGTCCTCAAGTTTGCTGTTATCATAGTATTTCTGCCGTTCTGCTCTTGTGGCCTTCATCAGGTATTTGTCTATCATACAAGGACTTCCGAACTCGACCCTTTATTCAATCTAGATGATAAACTGTTCCCGTTCCACCACCCAATGTTAAAAAATAGCTCGTCTAGTTCTTATTTATAGTACTGCTCAGTTAGTACTGCAGTTCTTTCGTCTACACTGCTATACTACTATTACTACTGTTCTTGCATCTAGACTGCTATACTACTACTACTACTACTGTTCTTGCATCTAAATTGCTTTACTACTACGACTACTACTGTTCTTGCATCTACTCTGCTATACTACTACGACTACTACTGTTCTTGCATCTACACCGCTATACTACTACGGCTACTACTGTTCTTGCATGTACACTGCTATACTACTACAGTTACTAATGTTCTTTCATCTACACCGTTATACTACTACGACTACTACTGTTCTTGCATCTACTCTGCTATACTACTATGACTACTACTGTTCTTGCATCTACACTGCTATACTACTATGACTACTACTGTTCTTGCATCTACACTGCTATACTACTACGACTACTACTGTTCTTGCATCTAGATGCTATACTACTACGACTACTACTGTTCTTGCATCTAGACTGCTATACTACTACGGCTACGACTGTTCTTGCATGTACACTGCTATACTACTACGACTACTACTGTTCTTGCATCTACACTGCTATACTACTACGACTACTACTGTTCTTGCATGTACACTGCTATACTAATACGGCTACTACTGTTCTTGCATCTACACTGCTATACTACTACGACTACTACTGTTCTTGCATCTACATTGCTATACTACTATGCCTACTACTGTTCTTGCATATAAACTGCTATACTACTATTGTTCTTTCGTTTACAGCGCTATATTACTACTCTTTTGTCATCTACACTACTATACTATTACTACTACTGTACTTTCATTTACACTGCTATACTACTACTACTGCTTTTATTTCACCTACACTGCAAATTTACTATTACTGCTTCATCTACAATACTTTACTACTACTACTGTTCTTTCATCTACAATGTTTTACTTCTGCTACTATTCTATCATCGATTTTGCTTTACTACTACTACTACTAATACTACTATTATCATTATTAACAGTTTTTTCTCTATTCTATTATCGTTTTGTTTTATCACAATTACCACGATTCCTAGAAAATTCAGCTGTAAATCGGAAATAGAGAACTAAGAAAAATCCCTTGGAACAAAATTTTTAAACTTCCCGTTGAAGATTGTGCGCCTGAGGTCTCCTCTTGGGTTAAGGCTGATATCGGTGCTTTCATCCCAGCTAGGAAGTTGTGACTGAAGCCCCATTCCTCCCACCGGTTCTCCCCTACTTGCTCGGCTGCTATCGTCCACAGTAATTCCTTTTTTCCGGTATTATCGGAGCCACGCATCTGACCATGATAGACGCTTTTTTGCCTCTCCTCGTAATGAGTGCAGGAAGATACTTAAAGATGCTAAGCTGATGATTGCTTACAGAATGAAACAGCGTATAGCATCTCGTAAATTCAGCTCTAAAGATTACTGGCGGTCCTAAAAAAAAGTGTACTAAATAATAGTAAGCCCTCAATCCCCCTTTTATCAATGAATTTGAGGCCCTCATATCTTCAGCGAACTAGGCCGAGTGCTTTGCTCGCAGATTTTTCATCAGCTCGATACTGGATTTGTCTGGGTATGCGTACCCAACACCAAACTCTACAACTATTGCCTCTCTACTTCTTGCTTTGTTGCCTGCTGGAAGCCCTCTTCTGTAGTTCCTGTATTTAAGAATTCTGGAGAACCCTCGGACTCGTCTATTTATCGCCCTATCAGCCTCCTACCAATTTTTGGTAAATGGTTCGAAGCTATTATCAATGCCGAAGTGGTTCAACATCACATATCGCACAGTCTCTTCTCTGACAAAGAGTATGATTTCCACCTCACCAGGTCTACTGCTGATATGCTAACGACCATCACTGAGTATATATACCAGGGTCTCGATAAGAACGGCGAAACTTGAGTTGTTGACCTGGATATCTCCAAAGCATTTGACAGAGTCTGACATGCTGGCCTTCTATGCTATCTACGAGGCTATAGTATAACTAGACAGATGTTTGATCTAATCCAGTCATTGAATGAGTTACCCGGAATGAAGGTACATGCGCTGTTTTTTTTAAATCAAAATCTTGTTACCATATTGCGCACATTTTCCTGTGGTGCATGTACCATGTGTACACTTACTAGATCGGATATCATCATGGGTATATCAGGCTTAGTATATATGTAACCTAGGGTTGTTTTGTTGGGGTGATGCTTTTTAATGCACCACTATTACTACTACTACTACTACTACTACTACAACTACTACTACTACTACTACTAATAATAATAATATATTCTGTATAAGATTATTGACTAAGTGTCACGATAGGTCTATTGCATTTCGTATATTTTTACCCTGGAGTTAACTTATTGGCAGACTTCTTCCTCACACAATACAATTATTATTTCTATTACTTCTACTAATTTTAACAGATGTGTCAGCCAAGGCGGCTTGGGAGCTAGAACTAGATACTCAAGAAAACGCTCAATCGGAGTCTGTCTGAGCGGACTGGATTACCTAACCTGATCTTATTTCTTTTTTGTGGTTCTACAGAAGAATCGTTTAAGGTTATGTGATCTTTTTTGCTCAAGCTCATCAAGTATGTCATGCGTCGCTTTCCTGATTCACTTTCCCTCTATCTGATCTGTGAGTATCAGATTCTTCAATCCCCTCTTCTTCATTAAATGTCCCAGGAACTTCAGCTGTCTTTTTCTTATATTAAGTATTAGTTTCCTTTTCGTTTCCATCCTCCCCAAAACGTCACCGTTGTTCACATGTTCGGTCCATAGCATCCTAAGCATTCTTCTGTAGAACTACATTTCGGTTGTTTCAAGCCTTCCCTTTATCTTTGAGGAGATTGTCTAGCATTCACTGCCACATTGAAAAAATATTGAATGTTCTTTACTTTGTTTCCAGCAAATTTTTCTAGCCTCTCAGGTCTCTGGAATGCATCCTTGCCTATGTTAATTCGCCTTCAGATCTCAGTGTCGCACTTTCGTCTTCTCAGAACGTATGGTTGTCGTCAAAATAAACAGCAAATACTTAAACATTTAGGGAGTGTTTAATATGCGACACCGAAATCTGAATAGTGAAAAATGTCTCCCAAAAGTTAACCAAAATATTGAGAAAAAGGAAACTGGTCTTTGAAACAAAGAAAAGTTTACTGAAATCTTATGTAATATCGGTCCTCATATACGGTCGTGAATAATGGATTCCCTCATCACAGATGGAGAAGAGGCAACGGAAACGTGGTTATACAGAATTTCATGGCCTGAACACGTGATCATCGAAGTATTTAGAGGAAATAGCAATAAAATGGACACTTATAAATAACTACAGAATCAATTAAAATTTCTAGAGCATATAATGTGAAAAGAAGGCTTGGAAAATTTAACCCTCATAGAGATATACTAAAGATAAGAGGAACAGAACAAAAGCAGCTTACAACCTACCTAACGAGCTTGTGTAAATGGTTGGTGAAACAGATATTCGGGAGATATAGCAGAGAGGGAAATTTTACTTAGGACAGGGAACTTGTAGATAACCCTGATCATCAACTTCTTGTAGGGACATGCCATATAGAAAAAGAATCAAATAATCGAAAGCTACCAATAGTTAATCCTAGTCTCGAAGTTATAGATATTTATTTTGATCTAGCAGTATAGCCCGGTGTTGCTCGGGTGTAATGCAAGCTTTAAAACTAATCCATGGTCCTGGAGATCACACTCTTTGGACGTTGGCACGAAAGACTAAAAAGCAATAGTTGTTTTCAGTTAAAGCAAAACCGTAGACTGAAAGAAAAATGAAGGGATGTAAGTCAAATTTTGATTTCCTGGTATCGATATCAAATAAGTTTTTTCGTCGTAAACTGAATTTTGAAGGCTAAATAAGACCTAAATAATGGTATGATGGCTGAGACTAAGAACTACAATTATACCTACTTAGAGTCAAACCCGAAGCAAAAACTAAAATAAAAGGACTGAAAAAAAAATACAGACATACAGGCAGATAAACAGACACACACACAAACATCTTGCCTTTTATATATATATATATATATATATATATATATATATATATATATATATATATATTATCGATTTTCTGCACTATTGTAAGAACTGCAACCTTGAAACTTCTGAATATCACTTCTTATATCTTTGTCTATGAGTGTAACAAATTTGATTAAAATCGGACCGATCCTTCTATAACCCGATTTTTTCGATTATCGATTTTCGATATTTATCGGGGGTACCTCGACACAAAACCTAGCTAAGAACACTCGCAGACACTTATAGTACAACTGTGTAAATTTTCAAGAAAATCGGTTCATCCGTTTCGGAGTCTATGGGTAACGGACACACACACACACACACACACACACAGACACACACACACACACATACACACAGAGACAAAGTTCCATTTATAAATAAGTTTAGATATTGACATATCTACTGTTACTCAGATGCAACTATTTTAATTTTCTTTGATACCATTGCAAATATCACTGATAGACAATTTTTCTCGTCAGAATGCATCTTTTTTTATCCTTTCACTCCAAGCAAAGCTGTACCGCCACTGATGCTCAGAGAGCTACATAAGAGAGTAACAGTCTTGAGGAGAGTGAAGAGAAAGAACCAGTTACAGGGAGGGGGGGGTCAGAGATAGGCAAGAGAAAGATTGGAATATAGATGCGAAGACAGTTTCGAAAGTAGAAAGAAAGGAAAAGAACAAGATACACGGGTGATGTAGAAAAGACGGGGGAAAGACTGGAGTCAAATGGATAAGAGATGGTAATTGACACTGCATTTTAATTTGTGGAGGTTGTAGCCGCCAGGAAAGCAAGTATACCGAAGGGAGTTCCACAAACGGGAAGTGCGAGTAAAGAAGCTGATGGAGAAGAATTGTCGGTTGCATTTAGTAAGTTTAAGTGTAAAAGGGTTGGACCTTGTTGCAAGTCTGGTTGCTCGAGTAAATTATTGTGGAGGGGGCACCAGTGACCCAAGCTCGTCGGAGCAGAAGCCATGAAAATATTTGTTGAAGAAACAGAGGGAAGCGACATCTTGTTAGTGAGAAAGTGGCTGGAGTCGAGCTGTCAGGTCTGGACCGATCACATTACAGATTCTCCTTTTCGCCTGTCGAGAACCCTGAGATGAACAGCAGTGGTGCCTCACCAGACATGACAACAGTATTCTATGCACGGTTGGATGGTTGTTTTGTATATGTGCAAGAGCGATTCAGGGGAAAAACTCCCTGGTCCGACACAGTGACCAAACCTTACCCATTTATTCTTCTTTACAAAATCCAAAGAAGGATCTGAAATGTGATCGTTCTTGATCTGGTATCTCAACTTCAATCACTTTCTCACTGCCATGGCGTGACCTTCCTCTGTCTTTTCTACAAACATGAATAGGTACATTGAATACTGCCGCCATATATAATCTGGTGCTTCCACTATATATCTCGAGATTCTTAAGAAAATCAAATGAAGGGTCTGTAATGTTATTAGTCCTAACCTGGCATCTCATCTTCAGCCACGTTCTCATCTATGCTGTTTTTTCTAGAAATATTTTAATTGGTATTGTTTTGATAAGTTTTAACCCTTGATACCTGCATGAATTTATGACAGTGAATGTTAGACAATATCTTCGAAGATGAAGGAAAAACTTGAAGCATCCGAAATGTGGTTCTATAGAAGGATGCTGCGAATATCATGGATTGAGCATGTGAGCAAGGAGATTTTGGAAAGGATGGAAACGAAAAGGTAATTAATACTGAGCATCAGGAAGAGATAGCTAAAGTTCCTGGGATATGCAATGAGGAAGGAGGGCTTGGAGAACCTGATACTAACGGGCCAGACAGAGGGCAAAAAGAGACAGGAAAAAGCAGTGGATAATATATTTGAAGTGCCTGATCATGTGGATGACGGAACGAGGGTTGCGTGGTGTAAGAGGAGAAAGCGTGCTAAGAGCCACCAGAGATAGGGAGTTGTGGAAAGCCCTGATCGCCTACGTCCTGAAAGAACAGGGAACATAGAAGAAGATGTCCCTTCTGATTTCTTGCTTCCCCGTCAACTACAATCTTCAAGGATTTAAATGCAACCCTTATTGCCATTTTATATCTGAATCCTGTTTTGTTCTTTATCAACGCTAAAGTATTATCACTCTTTTTCACCACCAGTAACACCTTGCGTCCCAGTGGCATTATTGTTATGAAATTATTAAAACGTGGTGATAGAGAGCGAACATAATTAAAACGATGAGAAAAGAAGCAATCGAAGAAACAAAAACACAAGCAAAGAAACAAAACTTATTATAACTCCCTATCGTGAAAACAGTGTAAAACACATTTGCTATTTCTATTGGTGTCTTGAAACGGCACATTAATTTTCTAGTAAACATGTGTGAGATTTGAGTGTTTTCACTAGGAAGTGATTAAAACTGGTTTTAGATGTTGTGTCCGATCAATATCCAGACAAGATGGGTCAGTTGTAGGAAAGAAGAAAATAAACAATTTTCTTTAAGAAAGAAAATAAAGCATCTAATCGAAACCAACGATCAAAACATACGGTATTGATGGCATGTTTTTCAGTTTTCTACTTTGACGGCAGTAATGAATTCTTTTCATTTAAATAACTACTTGTTATCAGGGGAAAATTCTTCACTCCTCGAAGAGACTTGGACCGCATTCAGACATCAGTGATATTTTTATCAACAGGTAATTTCATAAAAGTATTTAAAATAAAAACGATAAATTCTTTTTCTTCTTCTCTTAAAAAAGAAAGTAAGAAATCCTGGCAAGGAAAATAAAAGACATAAAAAAAGGAAATTAAATACTTTTCCTACAAAAATAAATCATCCAAAAAAAAAAAAAAAAAGAAAATGAAAAAAAACAAAAAAACAAAAAACAAAAAAAAAAGAAAAAATCTTTAGAAGGTAATCTTGATAAATATTTTCCCTCGAGATTTGAAAGCTGATCATTTTAACATAAATTTAACAATTTTTTTCGAGCTGAAGGAGTGGCAAGGAAACATTGAACATTTATGAAAGATATATTTGACGTGATCAAATGACTGACAAATAAATAGATGTATATTTAGACAAAAATATTTAAATAGATTATTTACATTGTTCGCACTGTTGTCCTCATCTTTATTGCTATCTTAGGACGTTTCGGCCGTTCTACTCTTCTTCAGGTGATTGGAATTTCTTACGGAACTCTTTATTTCAATCACTGGCGTATGCTGTTCTCGTTCCATGTGACATGTTACTTTCGGATTTCTTAGTTATCTCCCTTTAACTTAACTCTTTAAGTTATTTATTCACCACTGCCATAGCCAGGTATTGAACTCAACTCTTTGGGTCAAGTCACTGAATCCAACCAACAAGATAGAAAGCAAAGTAAAGAGAATCGAAATAGGAAATATTTTTCTGAATGTAAATTCATAGCAATTCCTCTTTTTCAGATAGATGATCATGTGGTGCAGTGGATATCATCTCGGAACGAAAAGTCGAGGAGCCGAGTTCGAATTCCAGTTGAATTCCCTGCATTCACTTACGCGCAAATACCCTTGGGAAAGGTATTAATCCATCTCTTTCCTCCAGTTATGGGTTATTTAACAGAACAGATTGGTTTCTATAGTCTTGGCTGGCGACCAGTCTACCGCAGAAAGTAATGGCAACCTATTGCGGAATAATTTTCTGCCTAGTCAGTCATGTCTGGTACTTAACTGATTGATCATTTTAGGAAGAAAAGAGTGAGTATCTTACCAACGGAATGGAGTCAAATTCGACAGAGAACAACAATGCTTTAATAATCTGACCAGTAAGCCAAGCGTAGATATCAGCACCATAAAATATACTTGAATCAGTATATTAAGACATCCAGTTCAAGGAAAAATGTTTCTTTAATTAAAAAAAAGCTTTATTGCTTGATTTCTTGGAAGACATGAGTTCAATCCTCAACACATGTAATGCAGGAATATAAACAAATTCAGTGGAATGGCAAGACGTTGACAGTTCTTCTTTGTATGCACCTTTTTTTTCAGAACATAGGCGATCATGGACATTCTCTTATCTCTATCTTTTATCTCTTAACACGTTCTCTTGGTATCTGCCACAAATCCTGCTTCGCAATCCCCCTTTTTAAACCCATTAAGTTTGTCTGGCATTACTTTCCCCTGTCTCTCTTTCCCTCTGTCTCTCCCGTGAGTATTAGGTTCTCCAAGCCCTTCTTCCTCCTTATGTGTCCCAGAAACCTCAGTTGTCTTTTTCTGATGTTGCATGAGTTTTGTTTTCATTTGCAATCTTTCCTAAACATTTTCCTTGCTCACATGTTCGGTATATGGTATCCTCAGCATCTTTCTGTGGAAACAAATTTCTTCCTTCATTTTTGAGGAGATTGTCTAGTATTCGCTGCTATACAGGAGGACAGATATCCCATAATAGTTCAGTACTCTTTCCTTTGTTTTCAACGCAACCTTCCTGTCTCAAAATACTCCGCTTTGAAATGCGCCCTTGGCCATGCCAATGCGTCTTCAGGTCTCAGTGTCGCATTTTCCATTCTCTGACAGGACATTTCTCAGGTGTTTAAATTTTTGCACATGCTTGATTTTAGTATCCCCGGCCTGTAGTTGGCATTTTGGACTTTTTTTTTTTGCTGATGACCATGCATTCAGTTTTCTTGTAGTTTATATTTAGTGTGGTGTGATATGGTCAGTCAGTTAAGTGGCATACGTGATACACGCTTGGGTGATCATGTCCTGAAAGAGACATGACTGACTGGGCAGAAGATTATCCCACAGTAGGTTGCCATTACTTTCTGTGGTAGACTGGTTGCCAGCCAAGGCTATAGAACCCAATCTGTCTTATTTAACCCATAACTGGAAGAAAGAGATGGATTAATACCTTTCCCAAGGGTATTTGCGCGTAAGTGAATGCAACGAATTCAACTGGAATTCGAACTCGGCTCCTCAATTTCTCGTTCCGAGCCGATATCCACTACACCACAGATGCTAGCTTAAAATCAGTGTTGGTAGAAAGACTTCTATTTTCTCTTTGTGTTGAGAACATGCTCTTCAGCCTATCTTTACTGTTCGTTCAATTCTTTCCATGGTTATATTAAATGGGTGTTCTGTAAAGCATACATCTCATTTATCTAAGCTATGGTACAAGGCCCTCGTCACAATGAGAATTGGAATTCTTGCAGTAATCTACGCCATATTAAAATAGTAAAAATAAATAAAAAAAGCTATAAAACTAGCAAAAAAAAAAACGAAAAAAAAAACGAGATGAAGCAAAGTAGAATCCACTTTACTTTACCATATGTTTTTATTGTAAAAGTTGAATAAAAGATGAAAAGCATATATAAAGGAAGGATTAGGAAAACTTTCAAAGCAGTTACAACATCTGCGATTTACCCGTTACTCCTTAGTAATGAACTGAGCTCTCCCGGTGGCTGGCGTGTGTATATGTCACATATATATAACACGCTAAAATTTCCCCTCTCTCATCCCATGGATTAGGAAGTAGAGACTCTGACTGACACCAAATCGGTCGAGTTTCGATCCCGGCTGGATGTAAGTAGATGTATCTAGTCACACTGATGAGCTGTGATAGACAGGCTTGTATGTGGAGGACTATCTATTATGCCCTCACTACGATTGAGCTCTCTAGAGAAAAAAATTATAAAAACCATTACCACTTCTGCAATTTATGCGTTCCTCCTCGGGAATGAATTGAGTTCTGTCGGAGACTGGCGTGTGTATAGACCGCATATATATATAAAACGCTAAAATTACCCGCCTCTCATTCCATGGCTTAGGGATTAGGGACTCTGACTGACATCAAATCGGTCGAGTTTCGATCTCGGCTAGAAGCAAGTGGGTGTGTCTTGCCACACTGATGAGCTGCGAAACAGGTTTGTCTGTGGATGACTAATATATATATATATATTTAAGATATATATATTTAAGAAATTGAATAATTTAAGATTTTTGCTGTAAACACAAGAAACAGGACAGGTCTTATATATATATATATATATATATATATATAAGACCTGTCCTGTTTCTTGTGTTTACAGCAAAAATCTTAAATTATTCAATTTCTTAAATAAACACAAGGAATTAACAGTCACTTGTTAATACAGTCTTTAAAGTGTTTTAATTCTAACTACGAATAATAGGAATATTACTATAAATACGAACATGAAGTACTTCAAACAATGCTGAAAAAAGTCTACTAATAGTCATCAGAATCCAACCTAACTAGCATACCTATAATATTTTAGACTGACTGTAAGATTTTAACATTTTGGATGGAATATATAAAATATATAGTTATATATAGTTTCTATTTTGTTAAATTTTGAACATATTAAAACATTTCTCTACATCAAGAGAATATCCTGACCACATTTCGAAAGATTATCTTTTTTGCGCTGACGATATTCTATAATAAATCCCATCATGAACACCTCTTATAAGTGTTATATCCTACCACTTAAAAACAAAGCGGAACACGTATATATAAAAATATAATCTTATATATATAATCTTAACGTTGGTAACGCTTGTGTAGAACAGGTGGGCAACTAGAGAGATTTCGCGCACACGAAGGAGCTGTCGCGAGCTGAAAACCAGCAGGGATTCTTTTTTTCTTAAGTCAAAATTCTAGACCTTGTACAGTCTTAAAACTCTCATGTGACTCACATGGCCACACCTTTTCTCTCACGCATGTCAATGGCCAATGTACACCTACGATGTCTATCGCTGACATACGCCTTCTACGATTGTAATTGCCAAAATAAATACTGTACAATGCTAATCGTCAGAATACGCGCTCTACGATGTTAATGGAAAATATACATGCTTTAAGATGCTACTCACCAAAATAAATCCTCTACGAGGACAATCACTGATATATGTCCTCTGAAAGCGTAATTGCCATGATAATTCCGACCCATCGTTCTGCATGCTCGTAATAATTGTAAATGCGCCCTTAATGATTTCAAGTCTTTCTTAGTTTGATTTGGTTTGTTTAATGCTGACAAAATTTTTACAGTAGGTTTGTATAATTAAACATATATTATTTGTACGAAATGTGCGTTGCGGTGCAGTGGATATCCGCTCGGAACGTCAACTCGGGTAGCCGAGTTCGAATTCCAGTTGAATTCGTTGCATTCACCTACGCGCAAATACCATTGGGAAAGGTATTAATCCGTCTATTCCTTCCAGTTATGGCTTAAATAACAGGACAGATTAGGTTCTATAGCCTTGGCTGGCAACCAGTCTACCGCAGAAAGCAGTGGCAACCTACTTCTTTCGAGACATAACGCCCAGGCGTGTATCACGTATGGCATTTAACTGACTGACTGAAGTTTGTAGATCAGGTTTCATTGACGCATCTTTGTAAAGTGGGTTTTGGTTAGAGTAATGCAGCTATGTATTGTTTTTGCCAAAACGTATTGCTGGCAATATTTTTTTTCTGACAGCTGCTACCTGAGACAAACAGCAATCAAGAAATGGTTTCATGCTCCTCACAACCGCTGAATCAGAAGCCTTGCTATTGGATGCAGTTTATTGCCATAACCAGGACCAATGTCTTTTTTGTCGATAGATTGATGCACTATATAGACCTTCAAGTTTGATTCTCGTCACTACTTTTGTCTCTGTAATAATTTGTTAGATAAGAGTAAGTTTTCTATTCCTTTATGTTCTTTTTCACTTTTACTTTTGACTCATCTGTTGTATTTTTATCTGACTTTTTTTAAATAATCCTATCGCCCCAAGTAAGGCATTATACTGCCACTGTTGTGCAGGGAGTTACAGCAGGGAAGTTATGAGTAGGAGTGACAGAATACAGGAGGTGTCAGGAAGCGGGTAGGAGAGTGATGAGAATACTGCAGAAATTAGATAAGAACATGAGAGAGAGAGAGAGAGAGAGAGAGAGAGAGAGAGAGAGAGAGAGAGAGAGAGAGGGGATGCAGTTAGTGAGATAGGAGATGACTATTGACTTTAAATTTAAATTCTTGGAGATTGTAGCTGTCGGGAAAGCAAGTAAACGGAAGGGAATTCCACAGGCGGGAAGTGCGAGAAAAGAAACTGTTGCAGTAGAATATGTGGTTTCATAGTAAATGGGTGGGACCCAGTTGCTAGGCTTGTGGCTCGAGTAAATTTATATATAGGGGGGTACCAGTGAGCTAAGTTCTTCGGAGCAGAAGCGGTGAAAGTATTTGTAGAAGAGACACAGCGAAGCCTCACTGCGCCAGTGAGAAAGTCACTGTATCCGAGCTGCCAAGTTTGGATCAATCACATATCAGATTCTCCGTTGAACTTTGTTCTTAGCAGCGGATTTAGCTATGGATTCTATGTAGACATTCCACTTGAGGTCTGTTGTGAGAGTTAACCCTTAGCCTCTACTGCGTGATATGCATGTATATCCACCCATGGATTTTACTATAATGTTTAAACTGGATTTTTTTATAATCGTGTCGCCCCAAGCAAGGCATTTTGCTGCCACTATTGTGCAGGGGTTACATAGGTGGAATGTTGAGAAGTGAGAGGTTGCAGGGGGTGTCAGGAAGAGAGTAGGAGAGAGAGAAGAGATTACTGATGAGAGTGGGGTGGACGAGGAGGAATGTTATGAGGAGTGAGAGGTTGCAAGGGGTGTCAGGAAGAGAGTAGGAGAGAGAAGAGATTACTGATGAGAGTGGGGTGGACGAGGAGGAATGTTATGAGGAGTGAGAGGTTGCAGGGGGTGTCAGGAAGAGAGTAGGAGAGAGAAGAGAGTACTGATGAGAGTGGGTGGATGTATAAAAGCATGAGAAAGAGGATGTAAGTTAGTGAGACAGGAGATGACTATTGACTTTACATTTAAATTCTTGGAGATTGTAACTGTCAGGAAAGCAAGTATGCGGAAGAGAATTCCACAGGCAGGAAGTGCAAGAAAAGAAGCTGGCGGAGTAGAATTTACGTTTACAATTTATTGGTTTCACAGTAAAAGGGTAGGACATACTTGCTAATCTTGTGGCTCGAGGAAATTCGTATATAGAGGTACCAGTGAGCTAAGTTCAATAGAGCAGAAGCCGTGAAAGTATTTGGAGAAGAGACACAGGGAAGCCACACTGCGTCGGTGAGAAAGCGACTGTATCGTAGCTGCCAAGTCGGCATCGATCACATTACAGATTCTCCGTTGGATTCGGTCGAGGACACCTAAGTTGATAGCAGGAGCACCAGACCAGATATGGCAGCAATACTCAATGCACGGGCGGATGGTAGACTTGTATATGTGCAGGATTTTTTGGGACAGAAAAAACTTCCTGCCCCTGCACAGAGAACCGGTTTTCTTAGCAGCGGATTTAGCTATGGTTATTCCACTTGAGGTCTGGTGTGAGAGTTCCAACAAAACATGTGAAATTGATGAAATCTCTGCAACTTCCCTGCCGTCCTAATGTAGTTTCATTATACCTTTTCTATAAAGTAAGATATCATAATTTTATAGTTGAAATGTTTCGATGTAACCGTGTGTTAAGTTCTATGTTGACAGTTTCTTCTCTGGCTCTTCTCTCTTATGAAACTCTGCTTCACAGTCAACTTTGATCTTCAAAAATTAATTCAATGTCAATCATTATCCTGTCTTCTTAATTCCTACTTTTTCTTATTGTTCTCATATCGTTAATATTTTCATTTCCTCATATTCTCTCAGACACAGAAATCCCTTGCGTGTTAGTAGCTTCATTAATACATTCGCTTTGTGGGAACAGTGTGCCGGTTTCTCAAACTCCGACTGCTGTTACTTTGAAATATTTGCTAGATCAAAATAAGATTTAGAAATAACTATTCATGCTAAAATAACAAATTAGTACTTAACAATCTATTATACCATGTAGTCATTTCGTTCCTATAAGCTTATTTATAAATTTACAGTGGGGCGAGAAAAAAATGGAAATTCACTGCTTCCTTATCGAAATAAGTCATTTCGGAATTTTTTCTGATACATACCGGTTTTTCTGCCAACTGAATATTTTATTATCCAAGCCTTCTTTCTACATTATACATTATTTTTAAAATAAGTAAATACTTTCATAGTAATTGTTGTGAATATATTTCCTCAATGTTATCTAGATTTTATAAATTTAACCCGAGAACACTAACCATGAGTATATAGAATCCATCGCAAATGACACCATTTTAATTACAATTTAATTAAATTTTCAGTACCTGATTTTCTTACCTAAATAATATGTTTTTCAGTTCCTATTAAGGTTAACTCAAAGTAAAAATTTTGAAGTTCCTGCATGTAAAATATTTCAAATAAATATTTATATTTAATATATTTTTGATATTTTGAAAATCGGGCATGGTCCCATGGTTAGTAGTGGTGTAATAAAGTTACACCACTCCTAACCATCGGTATATCATGCCCGAATTTCAAAATCATGGGTATATCATGCCCGATTTTGATGGTTAGTGTTCCAGGGTTAAGCACAATAAAAGATTAGTGGCAAGACCTCGTCATTTTACAGTTGAAAAAGTAAGATGTAACCGTAAGTTCTATGCTAACAGTTTCTTTTCTTCTGACTTCTTGCTTTCGAGTAAATTTTTATTTTCAAAAATATAAATGCAATGTCAATCGTTATTTTTCGTATTCTTTATTCATGTTCTTTTATTGTTATTAATAATGTTTTTCTCATAATTAATAATGTTTTTCTCATAATTAATAATGTTTTTTTCATAATTAATAATGTTTTTTTCATAATTAATAATGTTTTTCTCTAATTAATAATGTTTTTCTCATAATTAATAATGTTTTTCTCATAATTAATAATGTTTTTTTCATAATTAATAATGTTTTTTTCATAATTAATAATGTTTTTCTCATAATTAATAATGTTTTTCTCATAATTAATAATGTTTTTTTCATAATTAATAATGTTTTTCTCATAATTAATAATGTTTTTTTCATATTCTGTTACACTCTAAAATTTCTTTGCATCTTAGTGGTTTTATAGCATTGCTTGGGGTGAAATGATTAAAAACAAAAAAAATTTTCCACCGGAGTCTTACTTTCCAGTAAAGATTGATCTTCAAACATTATATTCCATGTCAATTGTCATTCTTAATGTACATACTTCATTTCTGTTCTATTAATGTTCTTGCTCCTTAATAATACTTCATTTTACTTATATTCTTGCACACACAGTAAACCTCTTCGTCTTAGTGGCCTTTTTGCCTTGCTTGGATGAAATGATTAAAATAAATAAGTAAGTATAATCGATAATATTGAATACAACAAATGTTTAAAGTGTTCAATATTTTAGGTGAATAGGTGAGGGCGGGGTCATGTGATGTTACTTTTGTGTTGATCCAGGTGTGTCTATAGATAAAGAGATGACAGCGGGAAGTTGTTAAATATTAGCATGATCAGTCATAAGATTCAAAATGAAACCGTTTTAAAGTAGGTTCGTTTGAAATTTTGAAGATTATGGAAAATGTTCCTGTACAAGTAAACGATTTCGTCGGAAGAGAAATCTGCCTTCTCTTCACCAGTCAAAATTTTTGTTTATCTTTCTATTTTCGCATTAACTTCTAACTTACCAAGTTACCTCCCTTGAGGATGAAGATTTTAGTTTTGAATTTGCACATACACTGCTACAAGGACTGTTTGCTTATGCGTACAAGTTATGAAATATGCAGTTTTGTATTTCCGTTGTTATTCATAGTGTTTCAAATAAAATCATGGAATAGATGCAGAAGTGCGTTGTGTGGTAGGGAATATATTCATTAAAGAACAAAGATTCCGCTGAATAGTTATTATTTTTAGAAAATATTCTTTGCAAAATTTTCACAGGTCAGACTATTTTGACTTTCAAAAAGAAGAAAGAGATCAAGAAAGAAAAAAGAGAAAGAAAAGAGAGAAGAGAAAGAAAACAAAGGTAAAAGGAGAAAGAAAAAAGAGGAAGAGGTAAAAGAAGAAAGAAAAAAGAGGAAGAGGTAAAAGAAGGAAGAAAAAAAGAGGAAGAGGTAAAAGAAGGAAGAAAAAGAGAAAGAAGTAAAAGGAGAAAGAAAAAGAGTAAGAGTAAAAAGAGAAAGAAAAAGAAGAAGCGGTAAAAGGAGAAAGAAAAAGAGGAAAAGGTAAAAGGAGAAAGAAAAACGAGAAAGAGGTAAAAGAAGAAAGAAAAAGAGAAAGAGGTAAAGGGAGAAAGAAAAAGAGGAAAATATAAGAAGAAAGAAAAAAGAGAAAGAGGTAAAAGGAGAAAGAAAAAGAGGAAGAGGTAAAGGGAGAAAGAAAAAGAGGAAAAGGTAAAAGGAGAAAGAAAAAAGAGAAAGAGGTAAAAGGAGAAAGAAAAAGAGGAAGAGGTAAAAGGAGAAAGAAAAAGAGGAAGAGGTAAAAGGAAAAAGAAAAAGAGGAAGAGATAAAAGGAGAAAGAAAAAGAGGAAGAGATAAAAGGAGAAAGAAAAAGAGGAAGAGATAAAAGGAAAAAGAAAAAGAGGAAGAGGTAAAAGGAGAAAGAAAAAGAGGAAGAGATAAAAGGAAAAAGAAAAAGAGGAAGAAGTAAAAGGAGAAAGAAAAAGAGGAAGAGATAAAAGAAGAAAGAAAAAGAGGAAGAGGTAAAAGGAGAAAGAGAAAGAGGAAGAGGTAAAAGGAAAAAGAAAAAGAGGAAGAGGTAAAAGGAGAAAGAGAAAGAGGAAGAGGTAAAAGGAGAAAGAAAAATAGGAAGAGGTAAAAGGAGAAAGAAAAAGAAGAAGAGGTAAAAGGATAAAGAAAAAGAGGAAGAGATAAAAGGAAAAAGAAAAAGAGGAAGAGATAAAAGGAGAAAGAAAAAGAGGAAGAGATAAAAGGAAAAAGAAAAAGAGGAAGAGGTAAAAGGAGAAAGAAAAAGAGGAAGAGGTAAAAGGAAAAAGAAAAAGAGGAAGAGATAAAAGGAGAAAGAAAAAGAGGAAGAGATAAAAGGAGAAAGAAAAAGAGGAAGAGGTAAAAGGAGAAAGAAAAAGAGGAAGAGGTAAAAGGAAAAAGAAAAAGAGGAAGAGATAAAAGGAAAAAGGAAAAAGAAAAAGGAGGAAGGAGGTAAAAGCAGATAGACAAACGAAAAATAGAAAAGTAGAAGAAAACAGAAAGGTCAAAGGAAAAAGAAAGAATGAAATTTCAGATAGAAAACGAGAAAATGTAGTAAAAATGAAACAAGTAATCAAAAGTAGAAAAAACCCAAAGAAAATAAAATCTAAGTAAAAACAAACTTTGTATTTTTCATTTACCTAATTGTAAAGTAACTTACTTTTATCTTTTAAGAATGAAACAAATAATCAATATAAAACAAAAACAAAATATTCAGTCAAAACAATAATTCTGAATGTACAAAGAAGAGCGACGCTAGACAGTTATTGATTTTTCACAAGTGGAGAACAAACCCCCGTTTTCAGCCAATAAGTCGGAAACAACATGATATATATTTGCTTCCTTTGTGAGTGTAAAATAAAGCTCGCTAACAAAGCTGTGTTTGCAAGAGTTTAAAACAAACATCGATTTGCGAAAAACATTTTTGTAATCTACGTGTACTTTTATCGGCAGGACTTGTATCTTTAATTTTTTAAGCTATGTCCGTTCAGAACGTAAGCGATCATGGCACTCAAAAGAATCCATTGGTTGCTATGACTTCTAGACGAAGTAGCTTTCCCGCTACCTTCGCCACGGTTTCGAATTCAGAATATTCAATTTCGTAGTCTGTCTATCACAAAAAATAAGAGAAGTCAGTCTGTTTAAACCAAAGTTGATGTAGTGAAAAAGAGAGGTTGATGAACGACTTTGATCACAACAGACTAAACCGATATTTGAACTTGGTTCCTCGGTTCCATTTTACGCGTTGATAATCATTAGGCCTACTGACATGGCCAAGGATGTATGCTAGAAGAAGCTGAGTAGAGTATTAAGAGACAGGAAAATTTCGCTGGAAACGAAGAAGAGAGTACTGGATTGTTTCGTGATATCTGTTCTTCAATATGGCGGTTAGTGCTGCACAATATCCTCAAAGATGAAGGTGGGACTTAAATCAACCGAAATGGGGTTCTACAGAAGGATGATGGGGATACAATGGATTGAACATCTGAGCAACGATGAAGTTTTAGAGTGAATGGAAACGAAAATAAAACTAATACTTAACATTAGGAAAAGACAGCTAAAGTTCTTGGGACATGTTACGAGGAAGGAGGGCTTAGAGAATCTGATACTCACAGGTCAGAGGAAAAGAGAAACAGAGGAAAGCAACGTGTAACATACTTGATGGGCTTGAGCAAATAGCTGGCAGAGCGGGGTTTGGGAGGGGGAACAGGTGAAAGCCTATTAAAAGCTACTAGAGATACGGAGATGTGGAAGGCTGCGATCGCCTACGTCATGAAGGGATACGGCTCATAGGAGAAGAAGAAGAAAATGAGTGAATAAATAAATTCGTCTTCAAAAGTATCGATATATTACAATGCCCCATTGATGGCTGACATATTAAACTTCTGAATAAGTAGGATATACAAAGTTGGTTGAAGATCGCGTGACACTCGAATTATGATTAGAGCCAACTTTTCATAGGCTTTAACGCTGTTAAGCGTTTTTTGTTTAGTCAAAACCATTTAAGCTTCGAGCACTTTTCTGAGTAGGTGAGTTTGTCTTTAAGCCTTTTTTCTCTTTACTGCGTATTCGTAATATATATATATATATAAATATGAATAACGACAAAAGAAAAACTTATCTTAGCCGACGCTTTTCGACTGCTGGACTTTATCAATGCAAATGCAAAGATTCTATTTTGTACTACGTATTTGTACACAAGGCCAAAAATGTTATTGGTTTTTCAAAGTTTTTGAGTTTAGGAATGCACATAAATATAAATGAGGTTAGCCGAAAGTCCGACAAGCTATGGGGTACACGAAGTGATACAATTCAATGTCTAAGTCACGAAGTTATATTTTGGAACTAAAAAAAATAATCTTTTGGTGCAAATTAGTATTTAAATTAATTTATTTTATGATTAATTTAGATATTATATATTTATAATAACATTAGGTTATCATTTTAATTTCTTTCTTTTTTTAATTTTCTCACATTTTTAACATTTTTGTAGTCATGTATCTTGGCTTGGAAAACTAGAAATTTCGATATGATTCGTGAGTGGATCATGAATTTTAAACGCTTTTATATTAAAAGCGTAAACAAAAAAATTTCATCATTTGATGCTTTTATTTCCAGAAAAAAGAAAAAGTGAGAAAAACAAAGAATTGTTGTACAAACAGTAAAAAGATGTGTGACATTTCTAGAGAAGGTTTCGTAGCTCCGACTGCAGCTCATAAACGGTTCACTAGGTTCTGAGGTAGAAATTGAAATCTGGAAGACTGAGAACTTTCTGGTAGTTCCAAAGCTGTAAATAATGAACAAATCAAAACACTGATTAAAAATAATTCAGATTACATGATAAGTGACATCTCAGGGGTACTCTATATACCTCATACGAGCGTTGGCTGGGATTTGAAAACACGAGGATACCAAAATTGGGTACCTCATCATTTAACGGAAAATTGAATGAATTGTATTTCCATCTGTGATTTTGTGACCAAACGCAACAAAACAGCAGCCCATTATTGAAGAGATGAGAATGGATAGTTTAAGACAACGTGGGGCGAAAATAGTCATAGATAAAACGGAATATGCTATCATAAAGCACTCTCGTTTTCATTAACTTTCCTCTGTGCATCCTAGACATTATGGATTTAAGCGTACTACTAGATTAAATGTGCATTGTGGTGCAGTGGATATCGGCTCGGAACAAAAAAATTAGAGAACCGAGTTCAAATTCCAGTTGAATTCGTTGCATTCACTTACGCGCAAATACCCCTGGGAAAAGGTATTAATCAATCGCTTCCCTAGGACAGACTGCGGGAAAATCTTCTGCCCAGTCGGTCATGTCTCTTCAGCATATATGGCACTTAATTGATTGACTGACTAAATTGGCGGCAAGGTTTCGTCACTTTACTTTTGAAATGGTCAGATGTAGCCGTAAGTTCTATACTAACATTTTCTTCTATCGCTTGCGAAACTCTATTTTGACTTTTTGTTTCCCTGTAAATTTTGCATTTAAATTTTTGAAGATCAATGTCAGTTGTTATCTTCGGTTTTTTTTTATTTCTTGTTGGTTTAAAGCTTTCTCTCCTTAATAGTATATTTTTATCATATTCTCTAACACTCAGTGACGTCTTTGTGGCTTTGTTTTAGGGAAAATAATAACACAAACGAACAAAAGAAACCTAAAAATGCTCTAAAAGTCTGCATCTAAAAGAAGGTAAATCTATATATTTGGTGGAATTAGAAGGACAATGTTTATTATGAGTTTCTTCTGCAAAACCATTTGTTGAATTCAGATTAGAGTTTCCACTTGGAGCGATTGAAGGCAGGAATCGATGTAAAGTGCCAGGAGTTGGCCAATCAGAATTATATTGTCTTCGATCAGGGCAACGCCAGTTTTGTAGTCTCTCTGCCGACCCGGCAGAAATCGGTACAGCATTGACCAACCACACTCACCTGATCTTGAACCTTGAGATTAACACTAATTTTGATCCAGACAATTCTCTTAACAAACATCCTGGAAAAGAACCTCTTAGACTAGTTCACCACCCCCAAAAAGATGCAAAGTTCTAAGAGGAGATATCATGAAGCGTTCTTAAAGATTGCGAAAGGTAACACATACCTGGGTGAATAAATCAATGAATCAATATTTAAGTATTGACTTTAGGCCCTCTACGAGGTGTCATGATTAACAAGCTTGATTCACTAAAATCATTACAATTGAGTAGTTAGTTCAATCCTCACTGGGTACCCTATATTTTCAGCCTTGTGCCACATCTAAGCTGCACTTAAAAAATCAGTCTTAACTCTCTGGAATGATAGCAGCATATCGTTCAGAGATAAATAAAATAACAGCGGAACCAGAGCATTGATATTATATTGTACTTACTCAACAGTATTGCTTTCGGTGACCAAATATTTATTAAATTTACTTGGTTGTTTTTTTTTCTAAATAAAATTCTAAAGAAGTAAATAATTTTTCCGGTTTGCAGATTTTCAGACATCGGGCATTCACACTCGAATAACCCGAAGTTGAGAGGCTTTTGTTTCTGGGCACATTTATCGGCAAATTTTAGAATACTTATTTAATCAAAATACATTTCAGTCTGGAGGAGTCAATATGGAGTCTCTGTTCTGAATAAGAACTGAAGGCAAGTTCGGATGTAACATCTACACATGGTATTTTTGGTCATTTTCAGTTCTTTCCCAGTAAAGATCATAGAAAAGAATTTAATCTCACTTTCTTCTAACAGCTGCCAAGTAAACTTAGCTTAGCTTTGTAACTTAATAACAAATCTCGGCTTTTGTATATAAAAAAATTGCAGTGGCACATAAGAATGATTAATATTATAAAACTATCAGGAATAAATACTAGAGGAAAAAGTTTGAAAGAAAGATGAAATAGACAAGATACTACTGTTTAATTTCCAAGTGTGGCAAAAGGTTATATAAATATTTTAAATGATTTATTTGAACATTATTTTTGATCGATACTCGTATTTAAGTAGATATTCTGTTTATAATCAAACAGTATTACATATTTATTTCTACCGGCATAATTATTTACGATAAATTTTTGTTACGAAAATATGCGTCACTCCTCTCCACATAGGTGATGCCACCAATTGATCAAGAGCATCTATGTGGATAGGGGTCGCAGGTTCGAATCCTTCCGAATGACACATATAACGTGTGTCATTATAAAAATATAACGTGTAATTCGGTTTCGGCGGGAATTTGCAAAATATTTTATAGGCACAGGTACTCTTTTACCAACCCTAATTTAAGGTGTCAGACTGCCCTCTCCCGAAAATACTGGAATTGAAGGAAGTAGGCCAAAACCCCAAAAATAAAGTGGAAGCTGATAGGCACGGCACGTACTCCTAATAGTCTAGGTGATAGATATAAGTTATGTTTAAAAGAAAAAATAGAATTTTGTAATTTTCAATACCAGAATAAACTTTTGAATAAAGGTCATGAATTTATTGGCGTGTATTGTCACCATTGTAAATTTAATTTTCTCTAATTATTTCTTTCCATTTATTCATAATAAATTTTGCCTCCTACATAAATTAGATTTTAAATTTGGTAAATCCGTAGTTTCTTCCCTCCTATCTACCACCACTAAGCCAATGGTCAAACCACCTGCCTTCCATTGTCAAACGATATTACTACTACGCTTCTCCTCAACTTAAACCTATCGTAATCAACATTCCTGGCCCATTCCTTTACTAACCCTTGCTCCCGGACAAGAAATTTTCTCCACTCCTTGGTGGACTAGGGTTGATGTGATCTGAAATTACAGATAAATAAATAAATATATGCTCTGTAAATTAAATTTAGATTGAGCCGTTGGGTGGATCAGTTTTAATATTTAAACAATATTACTAGGGACCTCTCGGATTATTTACCAATTTTATCCTGGATTTTAGACGGATATATATATATATATATATATATATATATATATATTTCTGCGTATAAGACAATCTGGAAATCCCAAAAGTCACCCTTCAAATTGCATCTTCAAAACATCTTATACTCAGTTAGTTAAGTGCCATACATGATATACGTATATAGATTCCAATATGTATTGTTATTTAACCCATAACTGGAGGGAAGAGACGGATTACTTTTCTTTTAAGTGAATGTTAGAGATTCAACTGGAATTCGAACTCGGCTCCCCGATTTCTCGTACCGAGCCGATATATACTGCACCACACTTACTACAATTCTAGTAATAAAAAAAAAGCTCAGATACTGTGTGATGTTTGCCGGTAGGCTAACCTCGGCATTGGTGCGATACTTAATAACGTACATTAAAGGATTCACATTATGAAACAAACCGATAATAAAATTAATAAAACCATTTCTACCGCATGTATTACTAGCATAACTTCATAATAAATTGCCTAATTGAAGAATAATTCAATATTAATAAAATCAACGTGTATCCATGTATTATCGTACTGTTATTATGTGATTATCAATAAAGTATAAGTAAGTGGCCATTAGTACACCAGGTTTAAGTGAATGCGAGGAATTCAACTAAAATTCGAACTGGGCTCCCCGAATTGTCGTTCCGAGTCGATATCCACTGCACCACAGCGCACACATGTTGTGCGTTGTGGTGCAGTGAATATCAGCTTGGAACGAAACATCGGGGAGCAGATTTCGAATTCCAGTTGAATTTCTTGCATTCACATTCGCAAATACCCTTGGGAAAGATATTAATCCGTCTCTTCCCTCCAGTTATGGCAGATTGTGTTCTATAGCCTTGGCTGGCAACCAGTCTAACGTAGAAAGCAATGACAACCTACTGCGAGATAATCTTTTTCCCAGTCAGTCATGTCTCTTTCGAGACATGATCGCCCAAGCGTATATCACGTACGGCCCTTAATTGACCAATATTAACGATTGGCTGACTTAGTATATTGGTGTTTTCAACAAGTAATTTCCTCTATTTTACATATCTTTTCTAGATTTATTTGTGATATAGACGATTTCATATAGAAATATCAACGTTATTTAGCTGAAACAAATCTGGAGAGCCACTCAAGCTAAAGGTTTACAATTAACAAAAAATGGTATTTTTTTCAGTCGTTTAACTCGAAGTAAGACGGCAATGAATTTAGAAGACAGTGGGTTACAGAGATTGAAAGTAAATGACAATGAGAAGTATGAGAAATAAAAGTACTGAAGAAGTGACCATAAAGGAACAAGGTTAAGGAGAAAAATGGCGATTGACGTTGCAATTACCTTTTTGGAAGGTATTAGTTATCAGAGAAACAAGAAGCCGGAAGGTGTGAGAAAAGAAACTTTTAAAATGACGGTTTCATTTAGTTATTTCAACAGTAAAACAGTGGGACCTAATTGCTAATCGAGTAGCACGCTTAAAGTCGTGTAGTTGGGGAACCAGAGAAAAAAGTCTCATCATAACAGTTGTCATGAAGATGTTTGTAGAAAAGACAGAGGGTAGTCAGTGAGAAAGTGACTGAAGTCGAAATGTCTCGTCAGGATTGATTACATCACAGGTCCTTTTTTGGAGTTTGTCAAGAACCTGAAGATGAACTGCATGAGTATTAGACCAGACAATAGAACACCAAATTCAAGAAACAAAGCTTTTAATTCTTTAGGATTGTCTCGTGGGATAATCCTGAATCTAGAACTTGAAGCCTTAAGTCTAATATTCTTTTGTTGTCTTTATTACACTTGACTTCATTTGTCAGAATCGATAACATTACAAATCCTTCTTTGGTAATACTGAATGTCGTGCATTATATGAAATTTGGTTAGTTGTCTTTGCTTAGCGTCGTATCAATCTCTATGGGTTATTTAATACCGAAATCTCAATATTTTAATGAATTTTATTTTTAGATAATAATGGTTTTAGTGACATAAGCCTTACTAATTAACTCATAGCTAAGGGGAGAAGAGGCGGATGTTGAAGTGTAGGGAGCTAGTTAATGTTTCTTTAGTTCGGTCTTGTGTCTTTCTTAATCGAACTCCCTACAAGTTTTATGTTGATTAATATTCATCAGAATTATTATCAGAAGGTTTTCATTAGAAGGTGGGTTGTCGGCAGGTTGGAGTATGTAGAATTAGTGCAGAAGAGTGGAATAATAAAATATACACTTTGAATGTAAAATAGCAATTTATTAAAAGAAGGTATAACAAGAGTTGTAGAAATTAATGTTCAATTATAAACCTTAGTAAGAATTTATGAGTAGAGTTCGTGTTCAATGTTTGTTGCAGTAATTGTTGAGATAGATAGATAGATAGATAGATAGATAGATAGATAGATAGATAGATAGATAGATAGAGAGAGAGGACAATGTCCGGGTCACTTGAAGTTGAGAGTTACATTTTTTATGTGTGTAAGCAATCCGTCTCCTCTGAAATTACTGCTGTGACCAGTTAGAGACCATCCTTAAACATCGAATAGTCACGTGGTGTGGCTCAAACAAACGATCTTTTTCTTTAGCTGTGGAAAAACCGTTTTTCTGACGTATTTTGAATTTTGCGATTTGATGACCAATCAGGATCCAGAGTTCAGCTACAGGTTCGTAAAAGGAATTTGATATTTATTTTTGGTTTACCTCCGGAACTTCTGCGTGGAGCCAGATTCGCAAAGACCAGTTTTAGACATTTGCTTTCTGGATCTCTGAAGGCAAACATCCGGTTCCTCGCTTGCTCGGTTTCACCACAATGTTTAACTCTTCAAAGATAAGTGATTATAAAGAACACAACTGGAATTAGAACTTGACTCTCTGGTTAACTATTCCGAGCCATTATCGAGTACAGTATCTACACAAAAACCGGTATTCCTTAACGGTCCCACAACTAGGCAATAACCAATCTTGACGCTGATGAAATTTGGTGCTACAGTGTGATGTGACTGTAAGTATGAACAAAAAGAGAAGGTCATAAAAAGAAATGTAAAGGGCTGAACTAAAGAAAATGGATTATTTGAACATTTGCAAATAAGAAATAGCAATATCGATGACTTTGCAATCTTGCCTCTGAGGGAAATAGATTGTAAACTAAAAAAAAAACAAGTCATTAACCACGTAAACTATGATGAACTCTACGAAGGCTTGAAAATTTTGATTAGGGAATTCAGCCCAGATATGGCTACGGTATTTTCTGCTTAATCTATATAACGATGTGCGTTTTGGTGCAGCGGAACGAGAAAACGGGGAGCCGAGTTCGAATTCCAGTTGAATTCGTTGCGTTCACTAATGCACAAATACCCTTTGGGAAAGGTATTCATCCGTTTCTTTCCTCCAGTTATGGGTTAAATAACAAGACAGATTGGGTTTTATAGCCTTGGTCGGCAACCAGTCTACCGCAGAAAGTAATGGCAATCTCCTGAGGGATAATTTTCTGCCCAGTCAGTCATGTCTCTTTCGAGACATAATCGCCCAAGTGTGTGTAACGTATAGTACTTAACTGACTGAATCTATATCGACTCTTTTCCTTAGGATTGAGACGATAGAGTCGAATTTACTTGGAAAAATAAAGAGGCAAGACGGCTAGGAGAATTTTACATTTACAGAATAGATTGAAGAAAAGACTGATTGAGGGAAGCTTTTTAATCAATAACCTAATTGGCAAAGTAAATGAACAGCAGAAAATTAACTGGGAGAGATAGTAAAGGAAAGACATTAGTACTAAGCGCTACAAAGATAGAAACTGTGGAGAACCATGATCGCCTCTGCTTTGAAGGAACGAGGCCAACAAAAGAGGATGATAAAGCATCGCAGATAGGATTACAATTTTTCCAGCATTTTTGGCAAATGTAAAATAGAAAGCGAAATGATGTCAGATATTCATTTTTTTTAATCAATTCACCCCAAGCGTGGCAATTAATACCACTAAGACGCAAGGATTTACTGGAAGTGAAAGAAAATAAAAATCTTAAAAATGAAACAAGGGAGAAACATCTACTTCCGTTCAAAAGACCGGGTACATGTATAAAATGGACGATAGACGAGCCTATCTATTATTTTTAAAAACGCCAAATCCATTCAGGACGTAGGCGATTATAGCAAAATTTCCTTTACTTTACTTTAATCGAATTTCTATGATATTTTTGGGAAGATTGTGTAGTGTTCTCCTGTTGTTTTTACCACGGTTTTGAATTCAAAATAACCCATTTCATTGAGTGGCTAGCAATGGTTAGAGAGTCCAGTATACCGTGTTTTTTTCATCGATAGCGGAATGAGATGAGAAGAGGCATATATAAAGGGTATTTGTGCGAAAGTGAATGCAAATGATTACGCTATCCCGGATATCTGTAACACTAACCTCGCATACATATACCTACTCCTTATCTGGTCAATATATCTCCATTCCTTATCTACCGTTTTAATATCTATCCTTTATATATACAGTACTGTGCAAAAGTATTAGGACAAGAACTATTTTATCTTTTATGAGGCATATTGACAAAAAATAAACAATTTAACTAAAGTAATTTTATTTGATTTACTCAACAAATGCTTTAACAAGAAAAAATACTTGTTACAAAATAAATTTAATATTTTGTATTTTGTTTTGATAACAGCCTTCATTCTGTCAGGCATTGACATCACAAGCTTCTTCAATGTATCTAATGGTATCTCCTGCCAAGTAGCTTGTATTTGTTCCCAAAGTGTGTCTTGCGAAGTAACATTAGATTTATCAATTTTTTATTCAAAATACCCTATAGATGTTCAATAGAGTAGTTTCAAAATAACTTAATAGAAAATAGGAAAAATTAAATATAACTTTTTTTAATACACTTCTTTTACACCTAGTCTTAAATAATCAATATCTATTAGCAATTTACTTGATTTTTCACCCTGTATTTGAATTTCAGTGAGGTTTTTAGGAAAATCACCCCTGTCCTAATACTTTTGAACACTACCGGTAGTGTCCAAAATTGTTAGAACAGGGGTGATTTTAAACTTTATTTTGATGCCTCATAAAAGATAAAATAGTTCTTGTCCTAATACTTTTGCACAGTACTGTATATGCGTGTGTGTGTGTATGTTTCTTCCGTCAAAAATACATGAGAAGTCAATCAGTACAATCTAACGAACAAGAATAGATATACGAGACAGTATTCTGAAAAATAGTTTTAGTAATTTTCTTTTTTTGGTGTCGGAAAAGAGAGAAACAAATCACTTGCTAGAGTCTCCATAATGAAAAGAACTCTGGGGATTTTTCTGAGGTTCTTTTCCAACCATCTTCATTATTTTTTGGGATATTTTTTTTTATTGGGCCCCTCCTTTGAAGATCTTGAAGTTGATCATTTTTCTACATTGCTCCGCGCCATATGGTCTGCAATCAGTTGGTAGCAGTGCCTGTGCCACGCCAATTATTGAAATATCTGACAACTTGAACAGTCAAAAGAGCCCTGCAGCTCTTCAACGTCACAATAAAACTACAAAAGCTCCGACATTGGTTGCAATTGATAAACAAGTATAAGAGAGAGAAGCTTCTTTACTTATCTTTTACGATACTGACCGATCTGTTGAATCGCTCACCCTTATAAAACAAAAAAACACTGTTTTATATTTTCGAAGTAAAAACAAAATAAACGCTGTTTTATATTTTCGAATTATAGCTATTGACTAAATTAAGTTTGGTACAAGGCAAAGTAAAAAGGGGAATCGAGTACAATAAACATGGTGTTGTTGAAAAAAATTCTAAGAAAGTTGATCATGACTACCTTGTAAAAGATAGCTTTTTAGATAGACTTGAACAGCATTTGGCGATGTGAATTGTGCAATTATATAATTCGGCAAGTTTAGCTGAGTCTGGCACAGTTCAATAACCCTATACATTGAGGGGATCTTGGACCTTGTATTGGGTACATTAGAAAACAAAAAATAAAGGCCAAAATAATAGGGCCTCAAGTAAAGTTCGAACACATATTACTGGAGAATTCTTAGTCGGTAAGAAGAAACATCATGACCCATTTGGTATCCTCCTACACACGATATTTGGTACCATCCTAAAGACGGTATAAAACAAGTTTGGTAAAGACTAGAACAACGTGAGAATATGAATGCATTGTTATTTGTTAAACTCGGGTTAGTCTTCAGAATGTCAAAATGAAGAGAAGTTGTTATTTGCTGAGATTTGCTGACTATGGCACAAGACCAAAAGGAAGAGGTGATGTTAATTGGTAAGATTGGCTTAGTTTGTCACAAGGCCAACATGGAAGAGAGTTATTTGTTACGCTTGGCTGATTCTAGTACATGGTCATCATGAATGGGAGTTGTTATTTGCTATGCCTTGCAAACTGTGGCACATGGTCATCATGAAAAGTTGTTGTTAACTGCTAAGATAAAATAAATATCTTTATTTGCTAAGCTTGGCTCTTTCTAGCACATGATCATCATGAACGGAAGTTGTTATATGCTAAGCTTGGCTAATTCTGCAGTCATTATAAATGGGAGTTATTATTTACTAAGCTTGCCTAGTTTTGGTACAAGATAAAATAAATAGGAGTTGTTATTTGTTAAGCTTGGCTGATTCTGGCACATGACCAAAATGAATGCAAGTTGTTATTTGCTAAGCTTGGTTGATTCTGGCACATGGACACCATGAATGGAAAAAATTCACACAACCAAAGATGCTGAATTTGACTGGACTAACAGGCATAAGTTAAAAAAAAAGGGACAAAAATGAAGTCAAAATTCACTACATAAAATCGAATAAGGAGTTAGAAACATTGCGTGATGTCATTTTGATATATATTTGGACTGGTCTTAAACGCCAACCACTGATACTGCTGGTGCACCTTTTTTTTTTTTTTTTTTTTTTTTTTTTTAATCATTTCACCCCGAGCAAGGCAGAAACGCCACTGATGTGCAGGGGGTTACATAAATGTAGAAAGATTAATTAGAAAAGAGTGAGGAGTACAAGCTAGTTAGAAAGGAACAATAGAAAACTGAGAAAGCAGGTGCAATGACAGGTACATGGGCGGAGAGAAAGGGAAGGTTATACAGGGGAGGGGAGAGAGCTAGAGGCCAGTGGTTAGTAGGTGAGTATTAACTTTGCTTTTAAATTTCTGGAGGTCGTAGCCGTCAGGAAAGCAAGAATACGGGAGTGAGTTCCACAGGCGGGAAGTGCGAGAGAGGAAGCTGCTGGAGTAGAATTGTCGTCTGCGTTTGGCTAACCTGACTGTGAATGGGTGGGACCCAGTTGCCAGTCTGGTTGAACGGGTAAACACCTGTTGAGGAGGCATCAGTGACTTAAGCTCATCCGAGCAGAAGCCATGAAGGTATTTATAGAAGAGACAGAGGGAGGCCACATTTCGACGATGGGAAAGTGGCTGCAGACGAGTCGCCAGATCAGAACCTATCACATTACAGACTCTCCTTTGGAGCTTGTCGAGAACACTGAGGAGAACGGCAGGGGCACCTGACCATAAATGGCAGCAGTACTCCATGCACGGACGGATGGTTGACTTGTATATATGCAGGATGGATTCAGGTGGAAAAAACATCCTGGATCGACATAGTGACCCAATCTTCTTAGCAGTAGATTTTGCTATGGATTCAATATAGTGCTTCCATTTGAGGTCTGAGGACAGGGTAAGTCCGAGGAGGCGTAGTGTATTACTCTCCGGGAGAATCATCTGGTCCATGCTTATGGGAGGCAGAAGAGGTTGCCTGTAATGGTTGACAGACAACAGCTTGGTCTTCGAGGAATTGAAGTTGACAAGCCACTTCTTGCCCCAGTTCACCACAGAGTGTAGATCCCGCTCAAGGTCAGCAGCGAGATTTTGTCTGTCCGCCACGACAGGTTTCTTACTGGAGCGGGAGTATATTGTAGTGTCATCTGCGTAGATGCCTACTTGGGACCTGATCTCATCTGGGAGGTCGTTGATGAAAATAAGGAAGAGCGTTGGGCCCAGGATAGAGCCTTGTGGGACACCAGCATTCGTGCTGTAGGACGAAGAGGCACGCCCATTCAGAACGACCTTCATTTTGCGGTTATTTAAGAAAGATTGGATTAGGTCAAGCAGGCGACCGGTAATACCATAACCGCGTAGTTTGCATAGGAGGCCAGGGTGCCAAACCCTGTCGAAAGCCTTGGAGATATCCAGAGCAACCGCGCGAGCCTCGTCAGACTCATCAAGGGCCTGTAGCATGTACTCCGTTACAGTAGTTAGCAGGTCGGCTGTGGACCTGTCAAATCGGAATCCATATTGCCTGTCGGAGAACAGTTTGTGGGCGGTGAGATGATGAACTATTTCAGCATTTATTATAGCCTCGAACACTTTCCCGAATATTGGTAGAAGACTGATCGGGCGATAGTTGGATGGGTCCGAGGGTTCACCACAGTTCTTAAAGACAGGAACGACTGAGGAGAATTTCCAGCATGCAGGAAAGCAGGAAGCAGAAAGGCAGTAGTTAAACAGTTTAGAGAGGACAGGGGAAAGTTCAGGGACACACCTCTTAAGGACTATGTGTTAGACTGGCACAGGGTTACAGCTTGAGTCATATTTGTTGTCTTGCGAAACTGGCTAGTAAAGTATTGAGCTGCGACACTCTTAGTTACTAAGCCTGATTTAGTCAGGGATTGGCCTACAAAAGACGTGTTCCCAGTGTTTCTAAAGTTGGCGAGGTTAACTTGCCAACCATAAAGACACGGTCAATATTTTTATTGTTGGATGATGGCTTAACACATCAGACTCTTACGTGTGCACAAGTGCAAACACCTCATCTAAAACAACGATACTTACTGACCTAACCAGAGTAGAGTAAAAAGCAAGTACAATAGAGTATGTTAACTATGTTGCTAAAGTTCGTTAGAGTTAAGGTACCCTTCCGAACAATGATTTATTTATCCTGCTATTTCTATAAACTCATGCATTTTGCTTATCATGCATTGGCCAGATTTGTCTAATATAAGAACCTGTTATGTCGTGAGTAAGAATAAATAACTCAACAGGAATAGGTTAATTGTTGTATTCCGTGAAAATAGCATTTACAAAGGTTATTAATATACAATACAAGAATAGAGGTTAATTGTCTCAACTGTCGTATGACGTAGTATGAGCAATGGGTACTTCCGGGTCGTCACCGGAAGTCTACGACTGACTTGTCGATCGGCTGCTCGGCACACTCTCCTCACGTAGATGCCATCATTACTTTACATAGTAATGGAATAGTCCATTATAGCCGAATAGGCGCGGGCGTCCCAACAGAACCATATACAATAAACTAGGTTTTTGAGTTCTTTAATCCATAAACTGGATGTAGATTCGCGTTGTGGTGCAATGGATATCGGCTCGGAATGAGAAATCGAATTCCATTTTAACTGACTGCATCGTTTGTGTCAAGGAGCTAACCTTCTGGTGTTATTGATCTGGCAAAGTGAAGTCAGCACGCGAAACCATTGGATAGTGCCTAAAAACGACCACGGTTTGACCCAAGCTTTCATTTGATATATATATATATATGAATGTCACTTACGCTTAATCATGAGCCGTTCTAAACATCGTATTTTCGCTTTAATTTCAGGCGAAAATAAAAACAAAAATTCTCCAATATTTGGATAATTTTTTGTTAAGTTGGTTCTAAGCATTCGGCTCACATGAGCCATCTTCAGAGAGGTTACAAGGACGTTAACATAAAAACATCCACCATCAGTGACGATTTTATCTTGTGCTGACATAAAACGATAGCAGTTACCAAAAATACCAAACGCAGTTTGTTAATTTTTAATGCGGTTCTATGACGTCACACCGCGTGAGAGCTCGAAATGATAACAGAACTAATATCTAAATGCAATGTAATGTGTTATGACCAGATTTCAAAGTGATTTTATTAAGTGTGTGTTGTTTGGATTTAAAGTAGATGACTTCCAATATCTAAAGGTTCTTTTTACTGTGTGCATGAGTGAGTATTATTGTATTGTCGACTAACATCTATCTGATATTATCTACATGACTATGTTTTCCTCAGAAATGTTGTTTAATTTTACTCTGATCAGAAATGTGACAGGTAAGTCTACGGGAGAGAGTGGTTGTAGTAAAACCAATATATGTAGTAGGCTTATTATTAGTACCAGAGATACAATTAGAGATATGATTAAACATAATACACGTTCATTGTCTCTTATATTTAACAGTATATGTTTAGAATATATATATATATATACGCTCTAACCAATTCACGTCAATTCAGTCGGGTTTCAATCCTGGCTAGAAGAAATCGGACGTCTAACCGTTCTGATGAGCTGTAATTAAGCGAAAAAGATCTGTCTGTGGATGAACTATATATATATATATATATATATATATATATATAATATGGCGTATTGAATCAGCAGATAATTATTTAAACATATTTTGTTAAATATAACAGACAATCAATATCTATTATGTTTAATCATGAGCAGTTCTAAAAATCGTATTTTAGCTTTAATTCCAAGTGAAAGTAAAGACAAAAATTATCCAACGTTTGGATATTTTTAATCACGCTGGTCCTTGATCTAAAATTTTAGCTCAGATGAGTCATCTCCAGAGTAGTTGTATGGACATTAACATAAAGATATTCACCATCAAAAATTATATTCTGTTACGTCGACGTAAAAGATTGCTATGCGACGATAGCGATTACAGAATGGCAGACGCAGATCGCAAATGTCATGTGGTTCTATGACGTCATATAGCTGAAAGCTTAGATCAAGGATCATCGTAATAAAAATATCTAAATGTTGAACAATTTTTGTCTCTGTTTTCACCAGAAGTTAAAGCCAAAATACGATGTTTAGAACGGCTCCTGATTAAACATAATAGGCATTCATTGTCTGTTATATTAATCAATATCTATCTAGCTAGATATATAGAAGGCGTGCCGGGCTTAACGGTACTTTCCTCTGCTTTGAGAAACGGAGGTTCAAATCCTGCTGAAACTGCAAATTTTCTTTAATAAAGTTTCTCGAAAATCCAATTCACTAGACGAAAAATAAATATATTGTTTAATTTTGTAAAACGTCTTACTGTCAAATCTTTTTTCTTTACTGACTTGAATGTTTATTATGCACCCATTGATATATTGTTTTTACAATGTCACGTGATTCCAGCAGATTCTCAAATAACATCAAATCGAGGTCGACTATGTTTGTTCTCTAGCGATCCGTTTTCAAACTCAAATACCAGCAGCGATACTTTATCTTATATGACATTTAATAAATAAACGGAGCGCCTACTCAAATACTAGGAACCACTAAAATAACGCTTAAAGTTATATATATATATATATATATATATATATATATAGAGAGAGAGAGAGAGAGAGAGAGAGGGAGGGAGGGTGAGAATTGTGACCCAAAACTACTATCGATATCGCATGAGTTACAAATTTGAAGGCTTGAGATTGTCCAGAAAACAATGGTTTCAGAATATATGTAGATATTGAGGAAGGTTCAGATAATTTTAGGTGACTTCTTAATAACCACCAGAGTTCAAGTGTGAAAGTGCAAATTCATAAAGTATAATAAGACAAAGAAAGTATCCAAATTATTATTGGCCACACAGATGAAGAAAAAACTTGAGACAACAAAGATGTGTTTTGTTCAGAAGGATGCTCAGAATAACAAGGATGGATTCTATAAGCAGTAATAACGAAAACAAAAAGAATATTTGTAGTTAGAATCAAAAAGAGACTGGTAAAATTTATCGAATACATAATAGAAAATTGGAATATGTGTCATTCACAAGACACATCAGAGAAAAAAGTGACATCTCAATGGTAATACTTATACCTCATACGAACGTTGGCAGGTATTTGAAAACGGGTGGATACCAAAATTGTTATAATGAATGTGCCTCATCATTTAACTAAAAAATTAAAGGTACCTCATCATTTAACTAAAAAATGACCGAATTTTATTTTCATTTGTATTAGACATTAATTGTCTCTTATATTTAACAGTATATGTTTAGAATATATATATATAGTGGTTCTAGCACATGGTCACCACGAACGGAAGTTGTTATATGCTAAGCTTAGAATATATATATATATATATATATATAGTGGTTCTAGCACATGATCACCATGAACGGAAGTTGTTATATGCTAAGCTTAGAATATATATATATAGTGGTTCTAGCACATGATCACCATGAAGGGAAGTTGTTATATGCTAAGCTTGGCTGATTCTGCCACAGTTATTATAAATGGGAGTTGTTATTTACTCAGCTAACTAAACTAAAAAAACATTTAGATATTTTTATTACGATGATCCTTGATCTAAGCTTTCGGCTACATGGCGTCATAAAACCACATTACTAATTTGCGATCTGCGTCTGCTATTCTGTAATCGCTATCATCGCATAGCAATCTTTTACGTCAACGCAACAGAACAACAGCCCATTATTGAAGAGATGAAAATAGATCGTTTACAACAATGTGTGGCGAAAATAGTCATAGATAAAACGGAATGTGCTGTTATAAACTACTAGCTTTCTTTTTCATTAACTTTCCTCTATGCATCCTAGACATTGTGGATTTAAGCGTACTACAAGATTGGATGTGCATTGTGGTGCAGTGGATATCGGCTCGGAACGAGAAATTGGAGAGCCGAGTTTGAATTCCAGTTGAATTCGTTGCATTCACTCTCGCGCAAATAGCCCTGTGAAAGGTGGATGAGCTTATATAAATGGACGACAGAACTGGGCATATCAGGGATAGATAGCTAAAAGACAAATATTGCTAAGATCTAGAAATTATAGGAAGCTGTGGGGATCTATGATTGCTCACTTCTTAAAAGGGCACATCTCATACTCGATGAGATTATGTTTAAGCTTAGCACACGGGGATTTTATGATGTTGGCTGGTTGTTTTTGTTTAATGGCATATCGACCCCGGCGGGTCATTTATTGTCAACTAAATTTTATTTATTTATTGCTGGTAATACCTTTTTCTTTCAACAATTTATTGTTGTTTTTATATAAGTTTTGTGTCTAGTAATACTTTTTCTTTTTCGAATACCAAGATTCAATGGGATTTGTTTTTAAGGGCAGTGTCCCCAAGTCCTACCCTGTTATTTAACCCATAACTGGATGGAAGAGACGGATTAATACCTTACCCAAGGGTACCAGTGCTTAAGTGAATGCAGGGTATTCAACTGAAATTCGAACTCGGCTCACCGATTTCTCTTTCTGAGCCGATATCCACTGTACCACAACGCACATACGTCACTAAACGCTTACAGCACCTGGTATTCCCAAGCGGTCACCCATCTAAGTACTGACCAGGCTCAACGTTGCTTAACTTCAGTGACCAAATGAGAACCGGTGTATTCAACGTGATATGGCCGTAAGCCGATTTTATGATGTAGAGACGCTTGTGAACCTTTTGGGTTGAAGTAAAACTTTCTCGCGTCGGTGTTATGGAAAACGAGTATTTAAAGTTTATTCCTTGTTTTATTGCTTCTACAATCTGTATGTTATGTTGTCTGCGAGTCCGAGGAATATTTTCGAAACTGATTGATTGATTTTGTTTATTAGGCAGATTGGGTTCTGTAATCATGGTTGGTAATCAGTCTAGTACAGAAAGTAATGGCAACATACTGCGGAAAAAATATTCTGCCCAGTAAGTCATGTCTCGATAGAGACATGATCTCCCAAGCGTGTATCACGTATGGCGCTTAACTGACTGACTGATATTAAACAGCATCTTAGAACTCTTTTCTTTGTTTCTAACAGATTTTTTTTGTTGCGTTTCGAAAGGCAGCTTTTGCTATTTCAGTGAAACTTTAAAATTCTGAGTCACGTTTTTCATATGTTAAAACACTTCTTAATTATTTAAACATATGTATTTGTTTGGTTTTGAGATTACAAATTTCTATTTCGTATTTTGGAACTTTTCCACTTGCTGACAACCATACATTCTACCTTCTTACAATTGATGGTTAGTCTTTTCTTCTCGCTTTCCTTTACTAACATGTCTAGGAGGTCATGTAATTTTCCCAAATAAAATAAAAATGTAAATTAGGAATTTTTTTTATCCTTTTACGAACAAAGAACAACATACAATTTGGCTGATCGAAAGTATAGTTTAACTCTGAAGATATTCTCATCGTGAAATCACATCGGTTAAATTGCAGGAATTATTTCTCTTTCCTTCTGGCTATTGGCACGTCTCCGGCAAGTACATTATCCACAAACATCATTAGGGAAAAGATTCATACTTTTACGTTTTACTTTCATTTGTTGAATCCTTTTTTTTAAAAACTTTTATAACAATTTCGGAGCGGGCAAGTAATCACAATATATATATATATATATATATATATATATATATATATATATATATGTTTGTGTGTGGATGTTCTTTTTCTGTTATTTAGATTTGAACTAACTTTATATTAATGCACTTAGTTTCTCAGTTTGAGATGAGCAGCAGAACGTACAGGCTATCACGCAGTCATGCAAAGGGAAATTTGCCCTGACATAAAAAATAATGGCAGTATAAACAGACTTTGAAAGTAACAGCATGATCTCTAAGCAAGCACGCAAATAAAGAATGTAATTGCACATATCAGGGCGCAATGGGGAAATTGTCGCCATTTTATATTTTTAATTTCACGCATGCGCGTTGTCTGTCTTTATTTTGTCGACTGCACAATATAGTAGGTTAAATTGGGCACAGTCTGTGAAAAAAGAGCAAACATGACGCAATTCACTCTTGGAGACTGCAAGTTGTATTGCTTCAGTACTTGCCTTCAATTCACCTTTGGTGTTAAAAGAAGTTTTGTAGGTTTTCAACTGCGCTCCACGCATAATAATCAAGGGCTTTGCAGTAAGGGGAGGTAGGTGGCCAGATGTAAAAGGAGATGTAGTCTCAGCAACTGTCTGATAGCTGATAGGTTCTCTTGCTTGTGTGGCATGGTGCAGAGTCCTGCTGTCGAACATAGAATCTTCTAGCAGCCGTCTCCTTAACAGCATCACCTCTTCATGGGCCTTGATGTTTGCCTCTATGTTAAGTCTGAGGCCCTCACTAACAAATTTGGGAGTTATTTTCTTATCAGAACGACCAGATGAATTTTCCAAGCTATCATTCCTTTATAAACAAAATTAGATTTATCGAACTCTTTCCGAGTCCTCTGTGCTATCCTCTTGTATTGTTGATTGACACAAAAACACTCTAAAATGTCACTATTAGAGCTTCCAGCGTGAATGGCAAGAAGTACAACATGTCGTTTCCAAATTTCTGGCGGAATATATTGCGCCAAGTCGCTCTTTTCTCACAGACGGTGCACTACTAACCCCACTATAATGTGCAGTCGACAAAATATAAAGCAAACAACAAGCATTAACGAAAATTGAAGCATAAAAATGGCGAAAAGCATTAAAGTAAACATGTCTTTTGAAATTAAAGGGTAACAAGTTCCTTTTAACTCTGGATTTTGCCATAGAATATTCTGACATCACAAATGAAGAAAGACAAATATTAAAATCCAAATAATCAAATCTCTTCCACAACAATGAACAGTGTAAAAAGACGAATTATAAGGACCTATTCGACATTACGATGGGATCACTGAACTTTTCAGAGTCATCAGTTCTTGTCGGTCTATTTATTTTGTGCAATGTAATTGCGCATGGCGCTGCTTATATAGCAACAACGATCTCATGATTGTTCATAATTCTACAAACTCTGTGGATAAAATTCTTAAATTAATACACAGACTAATGAAAAGATTTAGTCTTAAAGTAATAGTAAAAACTTACCTAAAAAGTTGGCGTCCTAGATGTTACTCTAGATTTAGTTAATAACACATACTCTGCGCAAAATATTAAGCTAACCATACATCCTAAATCTAATCACCCACCATCTATTATTAAATGCATGCCATACTTTGCTGAACACAGAATAAACAACAATTCCTTAACTGAAGACATTTTTTCTAAACACATTCATTATTACAATACTGTCCTATAAAACAGCGGCTCTTAATGCAATGACATTAAATTAGTTAGGTAATAAATTCCTTAAACTAGTTCAGAAACACTTTCCAACTAATAACTCTCTTAGCAAAACTTTTTATTAGAATACACTGAAACTTAGTCATAGCTGTACTGATAATCTTGAAATGTTAATAAGAATAAAATCCTAAAACAGTATCAAAATTAACAACCAAAACCTGCGATTGTCGTAGTCCAAACGAATATCCTCTGCAAAATAGATGTCTTATATATTCTATAGTCTACCAAGTTATCATTTCTACTGAAGAAAATTTAACTTTTATCAAAAATTATATTAAAAGTATTAAAAACACTTTCAAGTCGCGATTGTATCATCATAAGCTATCCTTTAATAATACAAGCTATAGTAACTCAAATTCACCATCCGAATACTATTGGTAACTCAAAGATGCAAATAAAACGCCTACAGTAAAATGGAAGATATTAACAAAAGCTAGAACATGTAAATCGTTGAATGAAAAATGTTTTCTTTGCTTACAAGAAAAATCTAATTATTCAAATTTTTGAAAACTAACTTACTAAACCAATGTGATGAAATAACTATTTACTGCCACCATGAGATTTTTCAGACTCTTAAATATTTTAAAATTAAAAACTGTCTACACTATGCTATAATTTATAATCCTATCCCTTTTAGTTAATTATATATACCTTAACGTAACCTGAATTATATGGTACGTTGCTTTTTACACTTACTTTCACTACCAACTAGATCTAAAATGGACTAATTCCGCCTATAATAATTAACTTAATGGCTTTACATCTATTTACTTACATTAAATATTTTATTGTTTTACTTTCAATGACCCCGTAACTGAACCATATTTCAGTGCCTGATGATGGTGCATTGAGCACCGAAACTTGATAGCTTTTTAGTTGCAGTATGCTATTGTTGTAACAATAATGACAACTATATATCTATAAATGCTCTACATCTGTATTGAGCACCTCATAAAATGTAAATATTAAACTATGGAATGTATATCCATTAGTTTAAAACCACTTTATATATATATATATATATATATATATATATATATATATATATATATAAACTTATTTATAAATGAAACTTTGTGTGTGTGTTCGTTACCTATAGACTCCAAAACAGCTGAACCAATGTTTTTGAAAATTTACACAATTGTACTATAAGCGTCTGCGAGTGTTCTTAGCTAGGTTTTGTGTCGAGGTAACGCCGATAAATATCGAAAATCGATAACCAAAAAAATCGGGTTATAGAAGGAATGGTCCGATTTTAATCAAATTTAATACACTCATAGATAAAGACATAAGAAACAATATTCAGAAGTTTCAAGGTTGCAGTTCTTACAATAGTGCAGAAAAATCGATAATATATATATATATATATATATATATATATATATATATATATAAGGCAATATTTTTGTGTGTGTGTCTCTTTATCTGTCTGTATGAAATCCACAATTTTTATCCGATTCTCACCAAACGTCACAGAAATATTCTTTAGGCTGAGTCTGAGCTCCAGGACCATGGATTAGTTTTAAAGCTTTCATTACACCCGAGCAACGCCGGTCTAAACTGCTAGTATATATAAAAGAATATGCGATAGATAAATTGTCGCCATTTTTAAATTTTAATTTCGCGCATGTGCTGTCTTTGATTTTAGACTGCACAGTATAGTAGGGTTAGTTGGACACCGTCTGTGAGACGCATCCCGACACAATTCTCTCCACCGGACATTTGGAAACGGCATGCAGAACTGCTTAGCATTCTAACCCGATGCTGTAATACGAACATTTCAGAGTGACTAAGAGAGTGCAGAGGATGCGGAAGTAGTTGGATGAGGCTAGTAATGATTACGAAGATATTTAGAGTGATCACTCGTGATAGTGACGTCATGCCTCCATTCATCTTCCACCACAGGGCCTCACACTCAACACGGAGGTCTACATCAAGTGCCTTCAGGAGGTAGTGCTTGTCTGGGTCAAGGTCAAGAGAGTGGCTGCTGAAATAATCTATGTCTGCCAACAAGCCTTTGTACTAGTCCACATAAGTAAGAAAAACCAGTCATGGTTGTCAGACGATTTACGCAATCACATCGTGAATACGACAACAATGATGAGGATAATATCAAGCGTTTAATCCATGTAATCGATTTAAAAAAGATTTATTATACAATTATATTATTAAGAAAATATTGGAAAATGGCAACGACAAGATTATCCATACGCCAGAAAAGTAATTTATTTTTTAAGAAATTAAAAATATGAAATATGTTTCTTGTATCAACGAGGTGGATACGGTACACAGATAAAGTGTGCTGCAGTATTATTAAACACAATCTTCTTCTTCTTCTTCTTCTTCTTCTTCTATGTGTACCATCCTTTCAGGACGTAGGCGATCATAGCTTTCCACGTCCCCAATCCCTAGCGGCTCTTAGTATGTTTTCTCCTGTTACACCACACAACCCCGTTCCGTCATCCACCTACTCATGCCCTTTAAATATGTTATCCGCTGCCTTCCTCTTTTTCCTTCTATCTGGCCTGTCAGTATCAGGTTCTCCAAGCCCTCTTTCCTCATTTCATGTCTCAGGAACTCCAGTTGTCTCTTCCTGATGCTCACTATTAATTTTCTTTTCGTTGCCATTCTTTCCATCACCTCATCATTTCACACATGCTCGGTCCATGATATCCGCAGCATCCTTCTGTAGAACCACATTTCTGCTGCTTCAAGTTTTTCCTTCATCTTCGATGATATCCGGTGCTAAAGGGATATGTACAGAATGGTGCAATAACACATCACTCAATAAATCCCAGGCCTAACTAATAAAACAACTTTTAGGCAAAATTCGACTTCATTCATTAACAATCTTTCTTCTTAAGGTGATACACTGTTTCCAACGATTCTCTAACAAGTCGATGCCTTTTTTTATAGAACGATTTGGCGTCAAAGTACTCCTCATTTTCCGATATCACTTCTTCACTGAAGCCAACTCTCTTACCCTGGAGCATTCTTGTGAGGTCTGCTAATAGCCAGTAGTCTCTAGGGGCCACATCTAGAAAATTGGGTGGATGCGAAAACTATTCGAAGTGCAATTAATGTAGTTTTGCCATCGTTGCGACCGACTTGTGACACGTTGCATTGTCTTGGTGAAAGATCATTTTTATTCTCCATTCGTGGCTGTTTTTTAGCGATTTCTTTCTTCAAATGCACCAATAATGGTATATAATATTTGCTATTGATGGTTCTTCCTTTCTCAAGATAATCTATGAACAAAATACCTTGTGCATCCCAAAATACGGCGGTCAAAACCTTGCCTGCTGATGTTTGCGTCTTTGGTCGCTTTGGACGGCTTTCACCTGCTCCTGAGTGAAGTGGTGGACCCATGTTTACGTGTTGAAACAGTTGCAAACAATGCTCTAAAACGCTGACGTTGTTTTTGATCGACTGTGAACAAACGCTGCACCCACTTTGTATAGAGCTTTCTCATTGACAAATGTTCATGCAAAATGATGAATACACTGCCTTCTGATATGTTCATCTCTTCTGCTATCTCACACAACTTCAATGTATGATCGGTCAAAACGAGTTTGTGGATTTGTTTGGTGTTTTCCGGGACAACTGCCGATTTTGGGCGACCTGAGCGTTCAGCATCATTTGTGTCTGGACGACCGCGTTTAAAGTCAGCATACCGGCTCTTAAACTTTGTTTCTGACGAAGCAGAGTTCGAATAACACTTGCTTGAACAGTATTTTTCTCGTCAGAAAGCAATGCTTTATAAACACACAAAATTAAGATTGTTTTCCATTGTTTTGAAAATAAGTAGAGAATACCTTGATTATATTATCTGTAAGTAGGGCAAATCTGAAAATTATTACCTATAAGTAGAACATATTTTAACATTTTACCATAAGTATATCTTAAATCTATTACCTATATATGTAGCATACTTTAAAACTATTACCTATAAGTAGAGAATACCTTGACAGTATTACCTGTAAGTAGGGCATACTTGAAAATTATTACCTATAAGTAGAGCTTATTTTAACATTTCTGCATAAGTGTAGCTTAAATCTATTACCTAGACCTACAGCATGCCTTAAATCTATTACCTATAAGTAGAGCTTTCCTTGAAACTATTACCTAAAAGTAAAGCAGCATACATTAAAGAAATTAACACACACACACACACACACACACAGATATATATATATATATATATATATATATATATATATATAGTGTGTGTGTGTGCGTCAGAAATGCCTTTCATATATGTCGTCCATATAATAGTACAATATTAGGTGTAATGGGGCTTTCAGTCAGATAATGTTTTACAATTATATGGCTGATACAAATAGACATTTCTGAGAGGTATTTCAAGGAGGTATTTATGCCGCAGCCTGTATGATGCGGTAAATATGTGTTGAAAATTGCCATATATACAAAAAGATATGATATTGTAAGTTCTCTTAATTTGCCAAAGTTTTAAATTGATCCTTAAAAAAATTACCAATAAAGCCAAACTACCAAAAAAAAAAAAAAATATATATATATATATAATAATAATAAAAAATAAAGTATTCCTCATCTTTCATTTCGTGGCAATCATCACAGAGAATCTATACCAACTATTTCAAGAATGAAAAGAATGCTTCTAAAATCGGACCCACGAAGTAGATCTTAACATATACCTCAGCCCTTAATTAGTATTTAATCTTATTTGAACTGTTGATAAAGTCAATCAATCATTGTTCTAATCATATTGTAAATTTCAGCTCGTCAAAATCCATTTTGCATGTTTATAAATGTATATTTCGTCCGTGCATTGAACACTGTTGCCATATCTGGTCGGTTGTTCTTGGTATTCATCTCGAAATTCTCGTCAAAATCCAAAGGAGGACCTGCAATGTAATCGATCCTGACTTGGCATCTCGACTTCAGTCACTTCCCCACCGACGTTACAAGGCTTCCTTCTGTCTTTTCTACAAAGATTTTCACGGTTACTGCTCTGACAAGCTTCTTACCCTGGTGTCCCGACCATGACTATATACGCGTGCTACTAGATTGATACCAAGCCCCTACCCTTTTACCGTCAATATAGTTAAATTTAACCACCTCCTCTAGTCTAATAGTTTCTTTTCTTGCGCTACTCGTTTGTGGAACTCCCTTCATTTTTGTTGCTTTCTCTGATAGCTCCAATCTCACAAAGATTAAATGTAACGTCAATTGCTTTCTTCCATTTCCTTGATTCTTATCCTTTCTTCGAGATTCCTTGTACCTTGTTTTTTCTCGAATTGTAACCCCTGGCACATCAGTGGCGCTCCTGCCTTGCTTGGGTTGAAAATATTATAAAAAGTGTCGGAATTTAACAAAATGTGTCTATAAGTAGATGTTTGTAGGCATATTATAGATTATTTTGGAATTTATTATGGAATTCAATGCTTTAAGAATAAAAGAATCATATTAAACACTCATTGCATTCAGAACATATGTAAATATATCCCGTAAACTTTTACTTATTTGGTGATATAGAGACGTTATCATGCAAGAACTATTGATCAAATTCCAAGTTAGAAAGTTACAGATATTTCTTTTTTTCCAATCCAGATATATACGGGCTGCCAAGGTTCGTTCGAAAGATAGAATGCTGGGAACACAATGTCGGAAATTGCGATCGCAGAAGAATGAAGAAATTGAAAGTGTTGGCAAGACAAGAACAAGAAAAGAAACTAACTTTATGAACATTAGAAAAGGAGCTATGGAAAAAGCTCTTTGACGAAACTGGTGTTCTGAATGTAAACAGAGAGAAAAAAAATGATATTAACAACAATTGCTGAAGATATAAAAGCAAACAAATTACCACCTTTACAATAACTTATATGAGTGGACATTGAAGTCAATTCTCATTCTGAGACACTGTGTCTTTCTAAAACGTAACCGTCAGGATATGTGTTGTATTTTAGCTCAAGTAAATTATTTATTTTGGTCAGTGATACATTATGGATTGTTCTGTTGTATTGTTCTACTGCATTCGGATCTACAATCATCATATTGCAACAATATAATTTACTTATTAAATAATAAAGATGATATTTTATTAAGACATTGAATAAGTTCTCGTTAATTTTTCATGTAAAGTAATGTTTTATTTAAAAGAAATAGTAAAATCATGTCTCTGAATGTATTGTCCATCGCTAGCCACTATTTTCTCCATCTTTCTGGCAGCATTTGAATCCCATATCGGAAAAACGACACGTAAAAACGTGAAGCTCAAGATAAGTTAACCCTACTTTTTTTTATCTTCATAAGAATGAAAGTGCTGCCCAGCCAAGCCATGTGCCATTGATCAGAACACGTGATAATCGGACGGAGCAATGCTTGGAGAATACGATGAGTACGGTAGAACTTTCCATTTAAGCGTTTATAAGTAGATTTTCACCCGCTTCGTAATATGTGGCTTAGCGTTTTCACGTTGCAAAACTACTTTGTCGTGTCTCTGCTCGTATAGCAGCCGTTTTTCTTCAATGCTTGGCTCAAACCCGTCAGTTGTAGTCAATAGCAGTCTTCTGTCATGATTTCAGTAGGTTTGAACAGCTCATACACCCAACTTGTTTTCGAACAAATAGAATAATGAATCTGGTATCAAAGTAAAGCAAATTTATTTCATTTTAAAATTACTAGAATGGGTCAATAAATAATGTCTTCAGTCATATAAAAAAGTTTTAGAAGAAATAGAATCATAAATTTGGTATCAAATTAAAGTAAATTTATATCGCTTGAAAATTACGAGGTTTGGTGAAGAAGTAGGTCTTCACTCTTATAAAACAAGTTTTGGAACACAGAATAATGAATTTTGTATCGAATAAAAATAAATTCATTTTGCTTTAAAATTACGGGGATTGGTTAGTAAGTAAAGTCTTATAAAACAAGTTTTGGAAAAACAGATTAATAAATTTGGTATCAAATTAAAGTATATTTACTTCGCTTAAAAATTACGAGGATTGATTAATAAGTAAGTTATTCAGTTCTATAAAACAAGTTTTAGAATAAAAGAATAATAAAATTCGTATTCAATAAAAGTCAATTTGTTTTGCTTTAAAATCACGATGATTGGTCAATAAGTAAGGTCTTCAGTTCGACAAAACAGGTTTTAGTACACAGAATAATGAAACTGGTATCCAGTTAAAGCAATTTTATTTCGCTTTAAAATGATAAAGATTGGTTATTAAGTAAAATTTCTAGTCCTATAAAGCAAGTTTTCGAATGAAGAGAATAATAAGTTTGGTACAAAATTAAAATAAATTTATTTCGCTTTAAAATTTCGAGTGTTGTTCAATAAGTAAGGTTTTCATCCTTTTGAAAGAAGTCTTACGACACATAGAATAATGAACCTGGTATTTAATTAAAGCAAATGTATTTCGTTTTAAAATTACGAGGATTTGTTAACAAGTAAGATATTCAGATATATGAAACAAGTTTTAGAATAAATTGAATAATAAATTTCGTTTCAAATTATAATAAATATATTTCGCTTTAAAATTACGAGGATTGGTTAATGAGTAAGGTCTTCAGTCTTATAAAACAAGTTCTAGAACACATAGATTAATAAATCTGGTAGCCAATTAAAGCAAATTTATTTTGTTTTGAAATTACGAGGATTGTTTAATAAGTAAGGTATTTTTGGTTATAAAACATGTTTTATCACAAATAGAATAATTAACCTGGTGTCAAAGTAAATTTATTTCACTTTAAAATTACGAGATTGATCAATAAGTAAGGTCTTCAGTCTTATAAAACAAGTTTTATAACACATAGATTAATAAATCTGGTAGCCAATTAAAGCAAATTTATTTTGTTTTGAAATTACGAGGATTGTTTAATAAGTAAGGTATTTTTGGTTATAAAACATGTTTTATCACAAATAGAATAATTAACCTGGTGTCAAAGTAAATTTATTTCACTTTAAAATTACGAGATTGATCAATAAGTAAGATCTTCAGTCTTATAAAACAAGTTTTATAACACATAGAATAATGTATCTGGTTTCAAAGCAAAGCAAATTCATTTTGATTTGACATGATGAGTATTGGTAAATAAGTAAGGTCTTCGGTCCTCTTAAACAAGACTTAGAATAAATATAAATTCAGTCAGAAAACAGACTTAAATTTATTTCGACTTAAAGTTACGAGGAGTGTTTAATAAATAAGTAAAGTCTTCAGTCATTTAAAGCAAATTTTAGAATAAATAGAATAATAAATTTGATTTTTAATTAAAGAATATTTATTTCGCTTTATAATTAGGAGGACTGGTTAATAAGTAAATTCCTCAGTTTTATAAAACATGTTTTAGAATACAAAGAATAATGAATCCTTTATCCAATTAAAGCAATTTTATTTCGCTTTAAAATTACGAAGACTGTTTCATAAATTAGTTCTTCAGTCATATAAAATTTTTTTTCTTAGAACAAATAGAATAATGAATTTGGTATCAAATTCAAGTAAATTTTTTTTTGCTTTAAAATTAGGAGGATTTGTCAATAAACAAGTTTTCGAACTAATAGTATAACTAATCTGGTATCAAATTGAAGCAAATTTGTTTCACTTTAAAATCATGACGACTGATTAATAATAAGTTCAAATTATAAAACAAGTTTTCTAAAAAATCGAATAATGAATCTGGTATCAAATTGAAGCAAATTTATTTTGCTTTCAAAATCCAAGGACTGACTATTAAGTAAGTTCTCTAGTCTTAGAAAACAAATTTTCAAACAAATAGAATAATGGATCTGATATCATATTGAGGCAAATTTATTATTTCACTTTAGAAATAAAGGTTTTTTCTGCTTTATTTTTAGTCGAATAGCCCAATGCATTGGTTGAAAATTCTTGATTTTTCCACGACTCTTTCTATTTCAGCAGTTCTGACAGTGAACATTGCGGTATAAGCATGCAATACCATTGAATTTCAGGTTTTTCGCCCTTTGCGCCTTTTCTGCGTAATAGCTCATAATCACTTGCATAATAAACATGCAGAAAAGGTCACATTTAAAATTATCCTTAAATTATTATTATTAATTATTCTTAATTTTCAAAAGGTTCATTTACTTTTACACACTTGAGAATTTCGATTAACTTACAAACCAACTCCTTAAAATTCTATCACTTCATACCTAACTCATACGTCGTACTAATGACGTCACACTAGGCCTTGTTTGAACAGGACTTTATATATTACTGAATATGTTTCTATCTTCACTAATAGCGACGAAAGTCGGTAAAAAAAAACTTTTCTCGATATATCATTTGTCACAAAGGAGGCAAAATAGTTTACTCACCTCTCGCCAAGGAATCGGAAGCAGTCAGTTTGTACAGACAAAAGATGGACTTTTCAAAGATTTATCTTCGTAACACGTTCCTTTTTTCTAATTTCAACAATTCCGGAGGATTGGTGCTTTTTCTTCGCCGCCGCAGAAAAAAAGCAATGATAGAAATAACTTGAATGTTTGGAACTTGGATGTTATAAGTTAAAGAAAAGAAACTAAAAAGGCAATTTCTAGAAAAAGTTATTTTAAAATTGGTATCTTATTTTTCAAAGAATCTTGTCGCTTTTAAAATTTGGGAGAAGCTGTGTGAACCTCATGACCATCTTCCAATTACACTAGCACTTTGACAACTTTACAAGAATTTAAAAAAATGTTATTTTAATCTTGCTAGAACTAACAAAATTACATCGTCAGGTCCCTTTGTAACCTTATTAGATTTAACGAAACTCGATGTTAGTTTTATAATTTCTATTTAAGTCAAGTTACTTTTTAAGGTCACAGATAAAAGTATAAGTACGCCTTATAGAATAATAGTGCTTCACAGTAGAACTTGAGAAAGAGTTCGACTGTGTTTACTCCCTAGTGACCCGTATTCGAACAGAACAGTCGGCAGTGGCACATATGACAGTTGTATATTATTAATTAACAAGATAGTTCTCAGAAATTAAACTTCCGATGATATAAAGAAAATATTGAGACTTAAGAACACACAGAGGCTGAGGGAGGCACGTAAAGAGGAGGACAAATGTAATCTTTTTATCTTTGAAAAATAATTAAATCCCAAGCGAGAATATATATATATATATATATATATATATATATAGAGAGAGAGAGAGAGAGAGAGAGAGGAAATAGAAGAAGACAGAAGATAACGATTTACAATACAATTTAATTTTGAAGATCAAAGTTGACTGGGAAGCAAGAAGCCGAGAATAGAGTTCCACAAAGGAGAAGTGCTATAGAAGAAACTGTTTGCATAGAACTTACAGTTACATCTAGCCATTTCAACTGGAAAATGATGAGACCTTATCATTATTTATCTGGGATGTGTTTCAGGATAGAAAGTGTGATGTCGAATTCGAAGGCGCAGCGGAGTGGGAAAAATGTCTTCCGAAAGTTTAGCAAATTAATAAGAAATAAAAAAATTTCGTTAGAAATTTAGATTGCCTGCGTACTTGTTTGTTGAATGATTCATTTTTTATAGCTTATGAGCCCTTTGTCAGATAAGTGCTATACGTGATACACGCTGGCGATCATGTCTCGAAAGAGACATGACTAAATGGGCAGAAGATTATCCCGCAGTAGGTTGCCATTGCTTTCTGTGGTAGACTGGTTGCTATCCAAGGCTATAGAACCCAATCTGTGTCTATTATCTAACCCATAACTGGAGGGAAGAGACGGATTAATACCTTTCCCAAGAGAATTCGCGCGTAAGTGAATGCAATGAATTTAACTGGAATTCGAATTCGTTTGTCCGATTTCTCGTTCCGAACCACAACGCGCATTCGTGGATATAGTGGATATAGAAATTGGTTATATATGTGCTATGGCAGTCATGAGTTCAAGCCTAAGATCTGGTAGTGACGTACTAATTCAGCATTAAGATTGTATTTAAATTTTTGAAGATCAAAGTTGATTTGGAAGCAAGATGCCGGAAGAGAGTTTCACAAACGAGAATTGCTATAGAAGAAACTGTTAGCATAGAACTTACGGTTACATATAGCACTTTCAGCTGCAAAACGATGAAACCACTGGAGGCCTACGACTATTGACCTACATCTAGTGACTACGCCTACGTTTCAGCATACGGAATACGACGTCTGCCGTCCATTACGTCTACTTCCTAGATTGTCCTACCCGGTTACATTTTCCTAAGCCGCTTAGCTACCTCGAATGATATATATATATATATATCTTTCAGGGACATATAAAAAAGGCACAGGAATGGTACATTAGGGCAGTGGGAAAGTGAGTGAATTCGAGATGCCAGGACAGTATTTTGGATTTTATCAAGAGTCTCTAAATATATAGCAGAGACACCAGATGAGATATGGCAGCAATATTCAATTTCTTCTTCAGGTCATGGCACTTTACACTTTCTTTTTCGTTTTAGCTATAAGAACGTTTCACTCTTTATCATCTTTCTTTGTCCCCTTTACCATCCATTCATAAAAATGCATTAGGTAGAGTATTCGCTATTTGCTTCTACTTCAGCTTCCTTCCTTGTGAGTGTTAAAATTTCTAAACCATCTTTCTTCATGAAATCTCAACTGTTTTTTTAAAATTTATTCATAAGTGTTGTTTTCGATCCATTTTCCTTTACAACTTATTCTTTCACATGTTCAGTGCATAGTTTTCTCTGTATCTTTCTGTATCTATCTGCAGAACCGCCCCAATGTCATCTCGGGTCTCTTTATCTGCAAGGAAATCTTCCAGCGACCACAACACGCCGAAATATGGATTTTCGTACAATCATCGAAGTTAAGCAACGTTGAGTTTGCTCAGTACCTGGATGGGTGACTGTTGGGCAATACCCTGTGCTGTAAGTATAGATGTACCGGTGGTGTAATAAATAATATCTCGGAATTGTTTAATCAGAGAACTGGGTTTCAATTCTCGTTGGGTTCTTTATTTTCACTTGCACCGAAATACTCTTGAGAAAGGCATGAATCCAACTCTTCTCTTACCAGCTATGGATTAATTAGTAAGACTCGTAACATTAAACTATCATCATTTTAAAAAAAATAGATAAATAAATAAATAAATAAATAATCTTACACTCTTAATATATATAACATGCATAGGGTTGACAAGCCATAAAAAACAATCAATCAATCCATAGTTCCAGCGATCATTGCCATATAACAGAACAGATATTACATAAAAAGTAAAAAGGGTTGAACTGCTGAGAAAATTTCTCGTTTCTTAATACCTTTTTTAGTCTTTGGAAGGCATCATTCACTGTTGGAATCTTTCGGATGTTTGTAGCCTATTTTCGGTTACTACATTATCTAGATGTTTAAATTTTTCTGATTGCATCATTTTGATGTTTCTAATTCGAAACTCCAAACTTCGGTGGCCTCTTGCCAAGAACTATACATTCTTTCTTCTTATAGTTAAATTTAATTTGTTCAGCATAGTTCATTCATAATGTAGTTCTGAGAAATTACACATCTGGTGGTTTATATAACGAAAAGTTTGGTTGGCTCACACGTTATATTAACGCTGTAGTGACTAAAGGGGGTAATTGAGTAATCTAAGAGCCGAGTTAATTACATTCATTTACGTGCTAATACACTTGAGAAAGTTCTGAAGTAATCTCTTCTCGCCCCAGGTACGGTTAACCAGCAGAATAGACTAGATACTTTAGCTTTGGCGGAGCAACCGGTCTAAGAGAATTAAAGATTCTGAATTAAAAAACAGCATGGAGAGGGTTGGGCTCTGACAAGCTATCTTGCCCAAGAAACACTACTGCTACTGCTACTGCAGTACATAAGATGCTCCTACGACCATAGATGGTTAGGAGTTTGGATGTCTAACCGTCCTGATGAGATGTGATACAATGAAACATGAATGTCTGCGGATGACTATTTACCCTCTCGCTCGTCGATTAAGCACTATAGTTAAATGGTAGATATTAAAAACAGTAGCTACTCACGGCTATTTACACATGGTTCTTCAGTAATGAATTGAACACTCTCGGCTACTGGCTTGTGTTTACATTGTGTATATAACACACTAAAATCTTCCTTCCTCCGCTGTTCGCCGATAGCTTAAAAGTAGAATCTCCGACTGATGTCAAATCGGTGGTGGCTGGAAGTAATCGAATGTCTAACCGTACTGATGAGCTTTGATACAGTAAAACAAACAGAACAGTCTGCGGATGATATATATATATATATATATATATATATATATATATATCATTGAATATAAGGATGATTAAATCAATCTTTTATATTTTTTCTTTTTTCAGGACTTATAAGATAAAATTTTCCATAGTTTTTATTGTTCCAAGTGCTATTGGCCAGAGCTTTAGCCAATCTTAAGGGTGTTGTATTATATGGTAGTTTTTACTGTAGGAAGATTCTTGTGGGAGAGCGTCCGTTTAGAGCAGCCACGTTCATTGCGCGGCTGGGTTGACGGCTTTTTAGATTCTTTTACTCCTGGTAAAGGAAAAATAATGTTTGAATGCTGGGAAAAACTCAAAAGATTAATTAAATCATCATTGTGGGCCATAATTAATGAAATATGCTTTAAAATAAAGGTAGCTATATATATATATATATATATATATATATATATATATATAGCAAGCGCCCACAGCTTAGAGATAGAATAGCCGACTGATGTCGATTCGGTCGGGTTTCAATCCTGGCTAAAAGCAATCAGATGTCTAACCGTACCGATGAGTTGTTATGCAGCGAAACAGACCTGTTTTCGTATCTCTCTTTCTCTCTCACTCTCTCTCTCTGTATATATATATATATATATATATATATATATATAGTGACTTATAAAAGTATGAAATCAATTCTCTTATACATAAAATTATTGTTTATTCAACTCTAGACTGATATCGGTGTGTGTGTTTCAAGGGATTTTTTCCCATTGTGATTATATATATATATATATATATATATATATATATATACACACACACATATATATATATATATATATATATATATATATACATATATATATAGAGAGAGAGAGAGAGAGAAAGAAAGAGACTATTCAGTTGTTTTACGAGAACAACCTAAGCACAATGAGTCGATCAAATATTGACCAGTTTATGCAATTGAATGCTCAAATCTACACCTGGTGGCTAGCAGCACAACTTACAGGCCAACCCACTGATGCATATGGCTTCTTTCTCCTTCTCTCCTTCGCTGTCTGTTGTGACACTAAGGGCAAAGTCTAATTTGGTATCAACTGGTGTGAACCAAGCATATATTGGCGCCGTCACAGATGTAAAAACAAAGGTTCTTATCAGATTTGTTTTCTACTCTCTGATATGTCCTGACACTAATCAGACGCGAGATCCTTGCACGTGTGCAAAGGCATGCATGGAGAGAGATATACGCAGTGATAGTAACGAAAATAAAACCAAAGAAAGACGCACGATGATCATCCTATTGAAATAGAATTTTCGTACCTTCACAAGAATTACAGAATTTAATTTCTTTGATAAACGATTCTGCTGATTCCATTTTATGGCAAGGTTGGTGCCATGTCACTAAGTTTATCTCTGCTGGTGCGAAATAAAACTGACACTTGTAAAAGAGTTGGAAAAGCAACTGGTCGATATGACACAACAGTAGAAGGAAAGCTTTTGAAACACAATAGAAAGTAGAGAAGGTGATGAACACTTGACGAATAAGGATATATCGGGGCCACTTTTTCAATGCATCCATTTCGAGTCGCGTTGGAATCATATTCTTTCGTACAACAAAGAAAAAAATCAGTTAATGCAAGAATAGTAACAAATGCTCCAAATGTGACAAAAAACATGTGATTCAGAAATTGAGATTTTTTTGAAAACTAATTATTTTTTTCTGCCCTAACTTGCATTTCTATTGACGTTTCCAGTTCTACAAAAGAATGGTTTTGAAATCCTTGGTGGTATTATCAGTCGAAAGCTTTTTTCATTTCGTTATGAATAAAATCGAACTTCCCAACCCCAACACAAAAAAAAGAAAAGGAAAGAAGTATGCGTACAATAATCCACAAATGGAAATACATATTTGTACCAGCATTCTCTCAGAGAGAGAGAGAGAGAGAGAGAGAGAGAGAGAGAGAGAGAGAAGACACAGAGGGACCGACAAAGAGATAAAAATGAAGGGAAGAAGGAAAAAACAAGTGAAAAGAGGAGAGAGAAAAGAAAGAGAAAAAAGAGGAGAGTAAAGGGAGAGACAGAGAGAGAAGAGTGGTGTGATGATAAAAAAAACAATGTAGAGTGGGGCTAGAAGAGAACGCAGAATGTAATCAGACCAGGAGAGAGGGTAGAGTGGAGTAGGACTAGGAGACAGAGAGAGCAGTGAGACAAGAAGACAGAAAGTGTGAGCAAAGTAAAGGTAAGGTTAAGAGAGAGAGAGAGAGAGAGAGAGAGAAAGAGAGAGAGAGCAGAATAGAGTTAGGCTTGAAGAGAAAACACAATTGAGTGGGTCTAGGAGAAAGAACAGAGTGGAGTGGGACTACAGGAGAGGTGTGTGGAGTGTAGCTAGGAAAGAGAGTGAGAGCTGGATGGAGCATGTCTAGGTAAGAAAGAGTGAGTAAGGGGAGTGATAATATAAGAGAGAAGAAAGCAGGGGAAGTGATGTCGTTAAAAAGGAGAGAGCAGGGAGAGTGATGTTAGCAGAAAGGAGTGAGAAAAGTGGATTTATGCCCGGAGAGGGAGAGAAGGAGAGGGAGAGAGAGAGAGAAACTACTTAACGCCGTTGTAAAGAAAAGAAAGTAGCAAACACACACACACAAACGGAGAGAGAGAGAGAGGTGTAGCTAGGAGAGAGAGAAGAGTGGAGTGTAGTTAGAAGAGAGCGTGTTGGAGTATGGCTAGGAGAGAGGAGAAGGCAGAGTAAAGAGATGTTAGAAGAAAGAGTTGGGGTGAGAGAAAGACTATCAATACTATTGCAAACAAATAAGATGCACTCTTTCACAAAAATTGAGGAGAGAAAGCGCTCGCGCGTGCGATATACATATATATATATATATATAGAGAGAGAGAGACAGTCTCACGCAGAAAGAAACAGAGACCTGCGCATACTCAAACACAGAGAAAAAAAGCCAAAGAGAGCGAAAAAGAAAATAGAGATGAAGAAAAAGATGTGAGAGAGAGAGAGAGAGAGAGAGAGGAAGAGAAAGAAGTGTGAAAGAAAGAGCTAACGTAAAAAAAGATCACACAAGTTACAGCGCTGCTCTAAGCGAATTAAAATCAATTCAATGCCAGAATGTGACATTTTGTTTTGTTTTTACACCACCGCGCTTTTTCTATCTTGTAGTTTTCATTAAAATCCCCGAAAAGTGTCTAACTTTTGATTGTGTTCTGAAATCAAATTATTTTTGTAAATATATGAATAAGGTCGCATTCTTGTTTGGTAATGGGGTGTCATCATTGCTGGATATCATTAACTAAGGATATTTTTTTCATTATTCCTTCAGATTCATCACTCTATGTAACTTTTGATCTTCAAATAGTTTTTCTGCAGAGTCATTTTCCATATAAGCATTTTTCATTCACAACTGGAAGAAATGTTCTTATTTAAAATTCATTTTGGTCTGTTGTTTTTTTTTACTCAAAAAATGTTCTCAAAATCCGGGTGATTTATAACAGCTTTGTTTCTGATAGAGAACAGAAGAAAAGAGGAAGGAAAGAGGGTGAAAACAAAGGGGTAAAGGAAGAGAGAAAAGACAAAAGAGAAAAAGATGGAAAGTGAGAGAGGGGGAGAAAAGGCAGAGAGAGAGCGAGACTGGAAGAAAAGTGCTTATTTGAAATTCATTTCAGTCTGTTGTTTGTATTGTTTTTTGTTTTTTTACTCAAAAATATCCTCAAAATCCCGGTGATTTATAACAGTTTCGTTTCTGACAGAGAAGAGAGAGTGAGAGGGATGAAAAGAGAGGCATAGAGAGAGGGAAAGAGGAAGGGAGGAACAGAGAGAGAGAGAGAGAGAGAGAGAGAGAGGAAACAGGAAAGAGAAAGAAAGATAGAAAAATAGAGAGAGCGAGAAAGGGAAGTGATGAAAAGATTGAGGGAAAGGAGAGGAGAGAGAGAAGAAGAAAAAGAGAGCGAGAGGTGAAAATAGATAGAAGGGGAGAGGAAAAGAGGGAAAAGAGATATAGAGACAGGAAAGGGAGTGAGGCAAGAAAAGGGAGAGAAGGAAAAGGATATAGAGAGAAGAAAGAGAGAAAGAGAGAAAAAGAGGGAGAGAGCATTGAAAGGATAGTGTGAGAACAGAGAAAGTTGTCATATCAAGAGAAAATAACGTTTCCGAATTAAATTCCAGTTAGTCTTCGTAGAATAGAAGCAGCTTGAGGATGTTTCAAGCTATTGCAGAAAAGGAACTGGATAACGGAATGGTTTCTTTTTGCAGAATGAAACTTAAAAAAGAAACGTTGTTGGACTGATTGAATCCAACATTCTCCATAAAATAATGGATTGAGAAAGGCTGAGGCAATCAAGAAATGCAAAGACAATTGAAATAGTTCATTTACTAAGCGCCTTTTAGATGTGGTACAAGGCCGAAAGTATGAGACACCTAGTGAGAATCGAGCTCACTTGCAACTGGTTCTAGCAAGACAAGTCTGCTAACCATTACATCACGTCAAGGTGTCCAGAGTCAATTGAAATAGTAGCACGGAAAAGAAGAGTTATGTTCATTTCTGAATCAGGACTGGAATTTAGGTTTGGGAATATTCACATTTTTGTAGATCTGAAAATAATCTTCTACATATAAAATTCTGTGACTTCCGTTAGTCCGTCTATCACACCCTCAAATATAGCGATAGATTTACCGATCGAGACAAATTTTGGGGAGAAGTACTAACAGGTAGAGGGGTACAAGGTAGTGTTAGTTTTACTAGAGTGTATAGATTAGTATAATAAATTTTCATTAATTTTTTGCTAATAATAAAAGATCTATTATTTAATACTAGCAGTATAGCCCGGCGTTGCTCGGGTGTAATGAAAGCTTTAAAACTAATCCATGGTCCTGGAGCTCAGACTCTTTGGACGTTGGCACGAAAGACTAAAAAGCAATAGTTGTTTTCAGTTACAGTGAAATCGTAGACTGAAAGAAAAATGAATGGATGTAAGTCAAATCTTGATTTCCTGGTACCGATATAAAATTTTCTGCATTATTGTAAGAACTGTAACCATGAAACTTCTGAATATCATTTCTTATGTCTTTGTCTATGAGTGTATCAAATTTGATTAAAATCGGACCACTCCTTCTAAAACCCGATTTTTTCGATTATCGATTTTGGATATTTATCGGGGGGTACCTCGACACAAAACCTAGCTAAGAACACTCGCAGACACTTATAGTTCAATTGTGTAAATTTTCAAGAAAATCAGTTCAGCCATTTCGGAGTCTATAGGCAACGGACACACACACACACACAGGCACACACACACAGACAAAGTTTCATTTATAAATAACTTTAAATACAAAATAATCCCACTATTTTAAATATAGTTTCATGATTAGAATAAAAAATACATATTTATCTTTTAATTTTGCATATCTTTTTTTGAAGTTTTTACAAACAAAAATCAAGTTTACAGTTCGCCTTGTATTTGAGTGAGCTATAAACAAATCAGAAAACCAAGAGCTTAAAAAAATGGAATCTGACACCAAAGAGAAATATTTGCTCATGGTCAGGTGTATGTTAGATGCTCGAGAGTAAGAAATCCTAAGAATTTATTTTCCGCTGTCAAAAAAGGAAAAAAAAAAAATTCTTAAAAATATTGTTTATCCTGATTAACTATAGAATGAAATTAAATTAAACGATATTATTAAACCACGATATAGGAACTTTGTCAATGTATTTTTCCAAACGAATCAGCTTATTCAAATTTCATCAATTAGTTTGCGAAATTGAAGATAGATTTGAGATAGAATGTGACTTTTGTTTAACGGTATATCAAACTCTGTGGGTTATTAATGCCAAAAAGTTGGGGCTTGAAGATATTTTTTACTGTTCAGTTATAGTGAAAAGGTTGATATCGTCAGATTTTAATGATTTTTTTTTATTTTAGAAAACTGAAGATTATTCTAGTTTTGTATTCAAAAATATTTTGTTGAGGATAATTATTTTTTTCCTTCAAAAATGTGTTATGGTAATAATGTTTTCTTCAGAAATGTATTGTTTGGTAATATATTTCCTTCAAAAATGTATACTTTTCTATAAAAGTTTTTTTTCATATATATATGTGTAAAAAAGTATATTTTTATACTTTCATAGTCTTTTGACCCTAGTTACCTAACTATTTGTTCATAGCTGGGACTCTAACAGGTGCTACCACTCCGGGTCAGGGTGAACCTGAGAACAACAACAATTAAGACGTGGTTCTATGCTTCCCACAACCTCCCAGTCAGAGGTCTTGCTGCCGGATTCAGTTTATCGTCATGCCCAGGACCCGAAATGTAGAGTTTGTAATTGTCGACTAAAAAAATTAGGATTATCTTCAACAGTACTAAATACTGTGAGTATGTCAACACAAGTCGATGTGTTGAAAAAAGAACTAATATATTTAAATGAAACAACCTTTACGCCATTTGCTTATTTTAACTTTATTACTCACCAACTTCAATTTTTTTTTTGCTGTACTTTTAGACGCAGGTTTAAAGCTCTAAAAACCCTACTTTGTCGTCTTTTGTTGGCATGCGACAGTATAGATATTTATCTCTCTTATTACGAAACTTAAAATAGACCAACTGCCTAACCTGCAGAAAGGTGAGACTTTACCAAAACAAACAAGCTACTAAGTAAATGTTTACTCAGTCAAATAGAAACGACGAATATTTCTTCTTTTTCCTTTCGCTCTTAACCACGGATGGAATCACTGGAACGCCAACATGCTGAGTTGTCCACGATTCTCCTCTATCTGTTGCGGTCGTGTACCTGGGTCTTCGCAAATGGTTTCTTGGCATAATCATGTGTCATGTCTTGGGCGTTTTAACCTGGCTGGGCCCATTCCTCTCCAGATTAGACCACAGTCGATCTCCTCCAAGTAGTTGGCTCGCCTTGGTCTTGAATATGTGCCCGTTGAAGTTAATTCGACGAACATTTCCGCTATAGCAGGTGACTTTCGTCAAGGAGGTTCTTCGCCCAGTGTTGCTGTGTTTGCACCACTCACTTAACCTGAATTTAGTCATCCAGCTGAAAGAGTTTTTAGATTTGAAGTTGTGATGCCCGTCCACTCGAAGGTGCAGTGTGCCAAATATCAAAGGTACGACCTCTATCAAGAAAAAAACTTATACCCAATACTTACAAATATTTACTTAACGCCAAGCCAGGTAAATGCTTTTATTATGACTTTTTTATACTAAAAACATCCAATACAAGACGTGAGGGCTACTCAACGTGCTGGTCAAGACTGCAGTGATCATGGTAGTATTTTTGCACGCGTTTACTTCAAAAGGGAGAAATTCGTGGAGAAAAGCTGACTGACTTAACCCTTCTTTTTACCTTTGAAATACATGTGAAAATATTATGGTGTACTCTAGCTGTGCGGATGCGCGTTGTGGTGCAGTTGATATCGTCTCGGAACGAGAAATCGGGGAGCCGAGTTCGAATTCTGGTTGAATTCATTGAATTCACTTACGCGCAAATACCTTTGGGAAAGGTATTAATCCGTCTATTCCTTCAAGTTATGGGTTAAATAATAGGACAGATTGGGTTCTATAGCCTTGGCTGGCAACCAGTCTAATTTAGAAAGCAATTGCCACCATTTACGGGATAATCTTCTGCCCAGTCAGTCATGTCTCTTTCGAGACATGATCGCCCAAGCGTGTATCACGTATGGCACTTAACTCACTGACTCTATCTGTAAGAGTCTGAATTAGCAGAACTAAAGAACGAAGATACCCTATCATTGGAACAAAGTCTGTTGATCTTTGTATCATTGCACAGGGATACATTTCCGAGATAAAAACAAACTATTATAATAGATTCCCTTATCCAAATTGAAAATAGGTCCTTTTTTCTCCAATTCATTTAATTTTAGTTGAGATGTTAAAAGCTATCATGGATCTAAGTATGATTTTTCTCATTTTCGATTCTCACATTTTATTGTCAGCTATTATTTAGTCTGAAAGTACACTGGAATAGCTAAAGAGGCATTCCAATGAAGTCTTTTAACAGAGTACGGAAAATACGATACCGAAATCGAACTGGAATAAGCAAAAACACTTCCTTCGAATGCGTCTCTAACAGAGGGCGGAAAATACGATAGTGATATTCAGAAATCGCGCCTTGGGATAGAAAAAAAAACTTTCCAAGGAAATGTCTTAACAGAGTACGGAAAATGCGATACCGAAATCTCAAAGCACACTAGGTTGAAATAAGAAAAAGAAAAAAATCAACTTCAAAAATGCATCCTGATATGTTTATTGTTGTCTGGTTCAGTTCAAATTGAACAAACAATTACTAATGATTTTTCTTTCTTATATAATCAGAAGCTATGTTTTCGTTTGCACAGTGAAGTTTCCGTGAGGAATTTCTTTTCGACAATCGTTATAATTATGGAAAAGTAAACAGCCGATATTAAAAATAAACACTAAGAGAAAACAAATCATTCTTTTAGTGTCCATAGTTCTTTTAGATATCGTAGTGGACAAAGAGCACAAACGATAGCGAAAAACATTCAAACAAATTAAGTGTGCAAAAAATGGATAGATATTTATATTTGTATTGAATTAATATATCTTCCAAAAGGCAAACAAGGACAAAATATACCAAATACTTGGCTAATAGCCATGTCATAATTAAATGAATAAAGTCCCTCAGAGAATTAAGAAGTGAACAATGGTGTTGTTGTCTAGAATACTTAATTAGTGAAAGTTTCATGGGAACTTGTTAAAATAATTTTTTTCGCAAGCAAGGCAATAAATCTATTGAGACGCAAAAGGTTACTGAGTGTTAAAGAATATGAAAAAGAAAAGCACTACTAGGATTTGTTTAGAGAGGTTTGAGTTTTGTTTAACGGCATATCAACCCCTGTGGGTTATTTAATGCCAAAAAAGTGAAGTTTTATGTTTTTTTATGTTCAGTTATAGTGAGAAGGTTGATTTAATCAGATTTTAATAAAAATATTTTGTTTTTATTTTTTTCATTTTAGAAAACTGAAAATGTCTTCTAAGTTTGTATTCATAAATGTTTTACTGAGAACATTTTTTTTTCCTTCAAAAATTTGTTATGGTAATAATTTTTTCTTCAAAAATGTATTGTTGGTAATATTTTTCCTTCAAAAACGTATATTTTTCTATGAAAGTCTATTTTTATGTATATATTTCTATAAAAAAGTATTTTTATACTTTCATAGTGTTTTGAACCCAGTTTGGGGGTTATCTATTTGCCCATAGTTGGGACCCTGACAGGTGCTACCACTCCGGGTCAGGGTGGATCTGTGAACAACAGCAATTAAGAGGTGGTTCCATGCTCCTCACAATCTCCTAGTCAGAGGCCTGGATGCCGGATGCAGCTCACCGTCATGCGCAGGACCACACTGTTAGGGAGATAGAACAGTAAAAGAACACGAGTTAAGAAGACAGAAGCTAACGATTGAATTTTTGAAGATCAAAGTTGGTTAGGAAGCAAGAAAATGGAACAGGATTTTACAAGCGAGAAGTGCAACAGAAAGAAACTGTTAGCATAGAACTTAAAATTATATCAAGCCATTTCAACTATAAGACGATGAGACCTTGCTGCCAATCTAGTACTGTGTTCAAATTCATGAAATCATGCTACCAAAAGTAAATTTCATCAGAACAATTACCATGAAAGTATTTATAGAAAAGGTACAAGGAAGTCTAGATGGCAGGCCACATCCAATAACATTGCAAATTATTCATTGTGTTTCATCAATAATCTCTCTATATATTACAGTGACACCAGAACAAACATGATAGCAGTACTCAAGGCAAGAACAAATGGTAGACTTATAAATATATAAGATATTGTCTTCATCTTTGTTGCCATTTGTACGACGTTTCGGCCATTGCACGCTCCAGCCTTGTTCAGGTGCTAGGAATTTAAAACTGAACCCTTTATTATGATCACTGGGGTATATCGTTCTCATTCCTTGTGCGAAATCACTTTAGTAGTCATGAGTTATGATTGGATATAGACGTTCGTTATTTGAAGTGACTTGATCCAAAGTATTGTGAGTTTAATACCAGGCTACAGCAGTGGTGAGGAAGTAACTTAGTGTCGAGTTAGAGGGAGATAACACATGACTACCAAAGTGGCTTTGCACAAGGAATGAGAATGATATACCCCAGTGTTTGTAACAAAGGTTCGGTTCGAAATTCCTAGCAATTCCTGAAGATGGCTGGAGCGTACAACGGCTGAATCATTGTACAAATAGCAACAAAAATGAGGACAATAGTCCGAATAATGTAAATAGTGTAAATACTACCTCATTTCAGAAATATAGACAAATAATGTAAGATATCTTCCTAAATAGATTTATATCAAAGCAAATGACCTAATCCGAGGAAAAAGAATAGATGTCAATTACATCCTGCAACTTCAGTGGGTCTAAAACTGACTGTATTGTAGAAGAAAGAAAAATAAAAGTTGATTCAGTTAATTTACACTCATGTGTATCTTACCATTTAAGTGCTTATTGGTTCAAATAAAATCGATCAATATTTACCTGTTCTCGAAAGAATCAAACTCGTATTTAGAAATTTACATAAAAGAAAAACTGATTTCGACATTAAATAACCAAACTGAATTGCTACAAAACCAAAAACATTAACCAGAAAACTACTCATATTCTTAAATAAGCCCGTATATAACCAGTTTCTAAGATCAATTGCTGAAAATGTCATTGAGCGGAAGAACCTGATCAGTTTTTATTTAGACCAGATTTCTTCGACCCATGGTGACTCTTGCTACAGAATCATAAACGAAACCTTTACCAAATAATTTCTTCGACCCATGGTGACTCTTGCTACAGAATCATAAACGAAACCATTACCAAATAATTTCTTCGACTTATGGTGACTCTAGCTACAGAATCATAAACGAAACCATTACCAAATAATTTCTTCGACCCATGGTGACTCTTGCTACAGAATCATAAACGAAACCTTTACCAAATAATTTCTTCGACCCATGGTGACTCTTGCTACAGAATCATAAACGAAACCATTACCAAATAATTTCTTCGACCCATGGTGACTCTTGCTACAGAATCATAAACGAAACCTTTACCAAATAATTTCTTCGACCCATGGTGACTCTTGCTACAGAATCATAAACGAAACCTTTACCAAATAATTTCTTCGACCCATGGTGACTCTTGCTACAGAATCATAAACGAAACCATTACCAAATAATTTCTTCGACCCATGGTGACTCTTGCTACAGAATCATAAACGAAACCTTTACCAAATAATTTCTTCGACCCATGGTGACTCTTGCTACAGAATCATAAACGAAACCTTTACCAAATAATTTCTTCGACCCATGGTGACTCTTGCTACAGAATCATAAACGAAACCTTTACCAAATAATTTCTTCGACCCATGGTGACTCTTGCTACAGAATCATAAACGAAACCTTTACCAAATAATTTCTTCGACCCATGGTGACTCTTGCTACAGAATCATAAACGAAACCATTACCAAATAATTTCTTCGACCCATGGTGACTCTTGCTACAGAATCATAAACGAAACCATTACCAAATAATTTCTTCGACCCATGGTGACTCTTGCTACAGAATCATAAACGAAACCTTTACCAAATAATTTCTTCGACTCATGGTGACTCTTGCTACAGAATCATAAACAAAACCGTCACCAAATAACAAAAACCACATCACCTGAACATTTTTAGCAGCACAAACATCTAAAATGGATATCTCATGTCATGTAAGAGAAAATAACGACATAATAAACATGTTGACATTTTTTTTTTAATCATCTCACCCCAAGCAAGGCATTCCACTGCCACTATTGCGCATGGGGCTACATAGGGGAAGGTAAAGAGAAGGAGTGGTTAGATATAGGGAATGTCAGGATTAAGGTGACAGATGAGAAAGGATAGCGAGGATGAGGACTGGGCAGATGGGAAGAGTGTTTGATAGAATGGGAGCAGGTTAGTGTGTTAGGAGGTGTCTATTGACCTTACATTTAAACGCCTGGAGATTGTAGCCGTCGGGGAAGCAATCGTTTGGAAGAGAATTTCACACAATACTGGAAACAGCGATAACAGCTACTGAACTTGAGAAACCTCTTTTCCTAAGAAAATTTATTAAGAGAAAGATTTTGTACATTTCAACCCAGAGTTACACTGGCTGCTCAGTCAATGAATACCAGATATTTCCTTATAAGAAAACGGCTAATATTACACTCTTTACCTAGTAGCGTAATTTCCCTTCATACCATCACATTACTTCAATAATGGAAAGAAAGATATTAGGTACTGGACTTGAGAAACCCATTTTCCTGAAAAATTATTTTAACAGAAACATTTTATACATTTCAACCGACAGTAGGTCAAAGAATACCGAATATTTCTTTATAAAGAAACGGCTAATATTGCCATAACCATGAGAATGTGACATATATAACATTTCTGGATTTCTGCGATGAAGTGTTATCGTCATTTACATGTGGACTATTGTCCCTATCTTTGTTGTTGTTAACACAATATTATGGCGAATAAACTCCACGGTCTTTACCAGAGGACTTTATAGATTTCAGATCGAATATTAGAAAAAGAAAATAATTTTGAAACCGTTTTGTAATTGCATAAATATTAGCCTGTTTATGGAGCTCGAGATAGCACAGAAAAAAAGTTTTCAGAAAAAAGTACTTATCAGCAGAAATCACCTACCTGTTAAATTTTATCCACATGAAGTAATAATTTTGATGAGCACAGAAGCACATGCCAATAATTCTTGTGATGATGACATCATACATATTTAAGGGGAAAAAACCGAAATATAAAAAATATCATCGGTGATAAATATCCTGGAAAACGCTGAAAATGCAGTTTGTGTTAATTTTACAAGTTAAATGTCAATTTTCTGAGATTTGATTTATCTAGATAAAGAATCGAGATAAATCAAATCTCCGAAAATTGACATTAAATAAAAAACCTAGATAACCTCATGGATGAGTGGGTGCCTTACTTAATTTTTATATATACATAGTTTCTAGTTAGTTTACGTCAGTCAGTTAAGTGCCTTATGTGATACACATTTAGGCGATCATGTCTCAAAAGAGACATGACTGACTGGGCAGAAGATTACCCCGCAGTAGATTGCCATAACTTTCAGAGGTAGACTGGTTGCCAGCCAAGTCTATAGAACCCAATCTGTCCTATTATTTAACCCATAACTGGAAGGAATAGACGGATTAATACATTTCCGAAGGGCGTTCGCGCGTAAGTGAATGCAAGGAATTCAACCAGAATTCGAACTCGGCTCTCCGATTTCTCGTTCCAAACCGATATCCACTGCACCACAGCGTACATCCTAGTTTACGTAGGAATGTGAAATAGCTTCTATTTGATTATTAGTTGAGGAGCTAGAACTCCGTGCTTGGAACAACCGTCAACGTCTTCTGTACAACTTTGTCCTTCCACTTTTGTACACAGGGCTTGGGTCAACACTTGGAATGGTTTTCAGGCATTTGCCAACGCTGCCACATACTGGAACCGTTTTTTGCAGTATGCACTCTTAAAAAATTTACTTCTTTGCCTAAGTGAGTGTACTTAAATTCGAAATAGTAACACAATACAAGTTGAGTCAAAAGACGCGAACTATAGGGGTTAATAGATAAATCAAAGAGATCTTGTTGTGAGGCCACCGAGTTAACCAGAGCTCATACCCTTGCATTTTTCTGTGGGCTATATAAACCTTTAGTTTTTCAGAAGCGACCAAGAAATACTTAAAGAAAGAAGTAAAGATCAATGTTACGTTTTGCTGGCAAAAAATTCAAATGTATTTAAAAAAAAGATATTTTGAAGCAGATATAACGATTACATAACCAGTAAATATTTTTAATGTATTATTCTACTATTCTTCTTCTTTTATGTGCCATGTCCTTTCAGGACGTAGGCGATCATGGTTTTCCACATCTCCTTGTCCCTGATGGCACTTAGCCCGCTTTCTCTTGTTGCCCCATGCAACCCTCGTTCCGTCATCCACCTGATCATGTCCTTCAAATATGTTATACGCTGCTTTCCCTTGTCTCCTTTTCCCTCTATCTGGCCTGTTAGTAACAGGTTCTCCAAGCCCTCCTTCCTCACCTAGCTACAAAAACAAAAAAGAATTACATATAAACTACAAGAAAACTGAAGGCATGGTCATCAGAAAAAAGAGAAGAGGCAACTACAAGTCGGGGATATTAAAATCAAATAAGTACAGATATTTAAATGCCTTGGGTGTCATCTAACAGAGGACAGAAAGTGTGACACTGAGATCCGAAGGCGTACTGGCATGGCGAAGAATGCATTCAAGAATAAGAGTAGAGTACTGAGAGACAGGAAAATTTCATGGAAAGAGAGTACTGGATGGTTATGCGACTTCAATATGGCAGCGAATGCTAAACAATCTCATCAAGGATGACGGAAATACTTAAAGCAACCGAAATGTGGTTCTACAGAAGGATTCTGAGGATACCGTGGAATGAACATGTGAGCAACGACGAGGTTTTGGCGAGGATGGAACCGAAAATGAAACTCACAGCTAACCTTAGAAAAGATAGCTTAAATTTCTGGAACTTGTAATGAGGAAGGAGGACAAGACAGATAGAAGGAAAGTGAGACAGAGGAATGCAACACGTAACATGTTTGATGGGCTTGAGCAAATAGATGATAGGGCAGGGTTTTGTAGAGGTAACAAAAGAAAGTGTGTTAGGAGCTACAAGGGACAGGAAAATGTGGGAGGGGATGATCGCCTTCGTCCTGAACTGACACGGCACACAGAAGATTTAATAAATTATCCCTATGATGCGTGACTTTTGCGTCAAGCATATGCTAACTTCGTTGCTAAACTATTAGTGAGTATCTTTGCTCTGTAAAAGATCATTGTCATACCGTTTTCATCGTTTAAGTTTGGACTGTATTTTTCTTTAAATTTTCACCCAATGTATTTTCTAGTTGACGGATGTGCGTTGTGGTGCAGTGGATATCGGCTTGGAACGAGAAATCGGGGAACCGAGTTCGAATTCCGGTTGCATTCACTTACGGACAAATACTCTTTGGAAAGGTATTAAACTGTCTCTTCCCTCAAGTTAAGGATTAAATAACAGGACATATTGGGTTCTATAGCCTTGAATGGCAACCAATCTACCACAGAAAGTAATGGCAACCTACTGCGGGATAATCTGCTGCCCAGTTAGTCATGTCTCTTTCGAGACATGATCGCCCAAGCGTGTGTCACATCTGGCACTTAACTGACTGATTATGTAGTTGTGAAATCTTCCAGAGCGTTTATTGTCCTTGACGTGAACAAATCTCCTTCCCCCATTGCACGTTAATTCGCATATCTGTTTGCACATCGTGCACCATTCAGTTATTCATTGTCTAGATTCTAAAAATACAGGGAATTCATTAACGTTGAACAAAAGAAAAAAAAAAAAATTAAACGGATGCAGGTAACATTTGCGTATATTTCTAAATATATAGAAACAAAAGAAATATTTCACTGGGTTTGTGAAGCCGAAACTTTGAAAAACATTACCTACCAACCGTCGTTCATGAAATTTGAACTGAATGCTATTCTTTTTATTTAAATCTTTTTCGTTAATCTTTGTTAAAGGAACGTAAGAGGAAATTGAAATCGAAAAAAGTTTAATAAAAATTCTCGACAAATTCAGAAAATAAATTTGATAAAAGAGGAAGACAGAATTTATTAAAAAAAAATAAACAGAGTAAAAAGGTGGAAGGAAAAAGCAAAGAAAAGAAACAATGTGGGACAGGATGAGAAAAAGGAGACAGGCGGGAAGAGAAAACGAGAGAAAGAGAGAAAAATAGAGAGAGAGAGAGCTGAGAGGGAGAAAAACAACGATAGAGAGGGAAAGAGATAAAAAGAAAGAAAAGGACTGCGATAGTGAGACAGACAGAGAAAAAGAGAGCGATAGCGAGGCAGACAGAAAAAAGAGAGCGATAGCGAGGGAGACAGAGAGAAAAAATACAAAGAGTTGGAAAGAGAGAATGAGAAAAAGGACAGAGAGAGTGAGAGAGAGAGAGAGAGAGAGGGGACAGCAATAGTAAGGGAGATAGAGAGAAAATGGTAACAATAGCGAGGGAGATAGAAAGAAAAAGACAGCAATAGAGAGGGAAATAAGGAGAGATAATGACAGCGATAGAGAAGGAAAGAGAGAGAAGGAGAGAGAGAGAGGACAGCGATAGTAAGGGAGATAGAGAGAAAATGGTAACAATATGGTAACAATAGCGAGGGAGATAGAAAGAAAAAGATGGCGATAGAGAGGGAAATAAGGAGAGATAATGACAGCGATAGAGAAGGAAAGAGAGAGAGAGAGAAAGAGAGAGAGAGCACAGCGATAGTAAGGGAGATAGAGAGAAAATGTTAACAATAGCGAGGGAGATAGAAAGAAAAAGACAGCGATAGAGAGGGAAATAAGGAGAGATAATGACAGCGATAGAGAAGGAAAGAGAGAGAGAGAGAGAGAAAGAGAGAGAGGACAGCGATAGTAAGGGAGATAGAGAGAAAATGGTAACAATAGCGAGGGAAATAGAAAGAAAAAGACAGCGATAGAGAGGGAAATAAGGAGAGATAATGACAGCGAGAGAGAGAGAGAGAGAGAGAGGAAAGCGATAAAGTGGAAGACAGGGAGAAAAAGAAGATAATATGACGGAAAAAAAAACACAAAAAGAAGCACAAAAAAGAAAAATGTTGCAATTGTAAAAAAAGAAAAAAAAAAGAAAATCACAAAAACAATTGTCAGTACAAATTTGATTATAAAAATGGCAAACTCGTCCATCGTTCGTGCTGCAATCATTTCAATCTTCGCAAGTTTCGTTGAGAAACTTGGCATTGCATTCAGCCTGGATAATTCCTACTCAACAAAACCCCAAGAAACTGGGGAAAATGTTAAATACGTTTACCTAATAACAAATATTTCTCCTGCTCACTGCTATTTCTTATTAATCCCCTCTTTTTATAAACCTTTATCGTAAAAGTTTTTCCTTTCATTTTCCTATTTTTCTGTGGAAAAGGATAGAAGCTAATATTAGAAAAAAGTTTTGGCAAGATAGCCGCAGTATGCATTTCCATTATTTTACCGACTAATCCATTAGATTTGTAATATTTTCAATTCGTGTCCATAGAAACAATATACGGTTCAATAATAAGGAAAATGAAATCGGTGATTCAAGTTCAAATTCAAAAGACAATTTGTGTTAACTTCACACCAATGTCCTTAGGGAAAACAAGAATACATATCTTTGCTAAAATAACAAAAAAAATTAAAATAAATAAAATAAAACTGCTCTATTTAATTGTCTTAGAGAACCAATTTGTCTTGTTGCTGAGGCTACAGTGTTGATAGTAGACACAGAAAGGAAACTACAAGACCCCCTAAAAAAGGTAGCTGAAGAGAGTGACAAGAAAGGACTACAAATAAACTGCAAGAAGACTGAATGTATAGTCATCAGCAAAAAAGAGCAGCCTAAAATGCCAAATACAGATAGGGGATACTAAAATCAAACAGGTCAGTCATAAGTGCCATACGTGATACACGCTTTGGGCGATCATGTCTCGAAAGAGACATGACTGACTGGGCAAAAGATTATCCCGCAGTGGGTTGCTATTGCTTTTTGCGGTAGACTGGTTGTCAGCCAAGGCTATAGAACCCAATATGTCCTATTATTTAACCCAAAACTGGAGGGAAGAGACAGATTAATACCTTTCCCAAGAGTATTTGTGCGTAAGTGAATGGGAGGAATTCAACTGGAATTCGAACTCGGCTCTCCGATTTGTCGTTCCGAGTCGATATCCACTGCACCACAACGCACATCAACCAGGTACAGAAGTTTAAATATCTGGGAAGTGTTCTAACAAAGGACGGAAATTCGACACAAAGATCTGAAGGCGAATTGGCATGGTAAAGACGCGTTCCAGAAGCTAAGTAGAATATTAAGAAACAGGAAAATTTCGCTAGAAACAAAAAAGAGAGTACTGGATTGCTATGTGATGTCAGTTCTTCAATATGGCAGTGAATGCTGGACAATATCATCAAAGATGAACGGAAAACTTGAAGCAAGTGAAATGTGGTTCTACAAAACGATGCTGCGGATATCATAGACCGAGCATGTGAGCAATGATGAGGTTTTGGAAAGGATGGAAACGAAAAGGAAATTAATACTGAGCATCAGGGAAGGACAGCTAAAATTTCTGGGACATGCATTGGGGAAGGATTGCTTGGAGAACATGATACTAACAGGCCAGATAGAGGGAAAAAGAGACAGGGGAAAGCAGTGGATAACATATTTGAAGGACCTAATCAGGTGGATGACGGAACGAGGATTGCATGGTGTAACAGGACAAGGCGTGCTCAGAGCCACCAGGGATAGGGAAAAGTGGAAGGCCATGATACTAACAGGCCAGATAGAGGGAAAAAGAGACAGGGGAAAGCAGTGGATAACATATTTGAAAGGCCTAAGCAGGTGGACGACAGAACAAGATTGCGTGGTGTAACAGAAAAAAGCGTGCTAAGAGCCATGAGGGATATGGAGACGTGGAGGGCCATGATCACGTACGTCTTGAAATGACATAGAAAAAGAAGAAGATACTAACTACACTGCGCTTTCTCTGACTAACATTTACATGAGTTTCTAAGTGTACAGCTAAGAAATATAGTTCACTGTTTCATGTTCGAGAACCTCTCTCACCGGAATCTCTCTTACACCTTAATAAATATGCAATTCGTCCGTGCATTAAATGTTGTAACCACATCTGGTCTGGTGCTTCTAATATGCATCTAGAAATTCTTGACAACATCGAAAGAAAATCTGTAATATTATCAGTCGTAAGCTGACAACTCGGCTTCCATTACTTTCCTACTACTTTAACGTATATTTTCCTTTCTATAAATACATTAATGGCAATAATTCTTATAAGCTTTTATCTTTGGTACTCTTGTTTCATGAATGTAAGGAATCTTGTAGATTGGAAGTTAGGGTTCTTCATTTTTAAAGTTGAAATTGTTAAATGTAAGCGCAAGTTCTCTCGCCTGTACAGGGCAAGCCGAAAGTAAGCCTACGGTTGTTACACTGTTTATTGCGTCGCCAGCGCTAAATTTACCGAACTGTTCTTTCAACTTGATAGAGCATCTCTCCATTATTTTGGCAGTAAGAGTCTCACACAAATGGACTTTGGGGGTGTAATAAAGAGAAAGGTTTAAGAGAAAAATCCCCACACAGAATTAAAAGAGTACATCCAGTGGATATAGGCGTTGGTTAGATCCAGTGACTTGATCAAAAGAGTTGTGAGTTCAATACCTAGATATAGTAGTGGTGAACAAATAACTTAAAGGGTTGAGATAAAGGAAGATAATTATATGGCATCCGGAAGTGGCATTGAAAATGGAACGAGAATTATATACCCCCAGTGATTGAAAAAAAAAGGTTCGGTTCGAAACTCCTAGCACCCGAAGAAGGCCTGTGCGTAAAACAGTAGAAACGTCGTAAGCATGACAAGAAAATAAGAACAACTGCCCGAACAGTGTAAATGATATAAATACCACCTCATCACAGAAGTATGGAGAAATATATCTTAAAAGTATTTATTAAAGCCAATGCAGATCCGTATATGCGCCATACTGTGTGTCATAGTGATCTGGAGAGGTACGAGGAATGTTGCGATGTTGAAGGACAACATTTTGAGCACATAAGAGATTAAAAAAATGTAAGTAAAGTTTTAGGTAAATGTATATAAGCAGTTTTGAATAAATATGGTTGTAACAAATAAATATAATAAACTGTTTTTTTAAAAAATGAAAAGTTTCACTTTTTAGAACTCTCTTCCAGCTTCTTGCTTTCCTGTTAACTACGATCTTTAAAAATTTAAAGTCCTGGGTATGACGATAAACTGCATTCGGAAGCAAAGCCATTAATTAGAAGGTTGTAAAGAGCATGGGACGACCTATTAATTGCTGCTGTTTCCAGGCCCACCCTGATCCAGAGTCGTAGCATCTGTTAGTATCCTAGTTATGTGCATATATAAATAGGCTTTTAAAATAAAAATTCCAGGAATACATTTTTGAAGAAAAATATTACCAGCCATAAATTTTTGTAGGGAAAAAATTACCAGCAATACATTTTTGAAGGAAAATAAAATATTACCAACAATACATTTTAGAAGAAAAAATATTACCGGTAACACATTTATTCAAGGGGAAAAATATTACCAGCCATACATTTTGAAGGAAAAAATATTGCCAGTAATACATTTTTTAAGGAAAAAATATTGCCAGTAATACATTTTTTAAGGAAAAAAATGTTGCCAGTAATACATTTTTCAAGAGGAAAATATTACCAGCCATCCATTTTTGAAGAAAAAATATTAGCAGCCATTCATTTTTGAAGAAGAAATATTACCATCTATACATTTTTGAAGGAAAAAGAATATTACCAGCCATCTATTTTTGAAGAAAAATATTACCAGCCATTCATTTTTGAAGAAGAAATATTACCATCTATACATTTTTGAAGGAAAAAGAATATTACCAGCCATCTATTTTTGAAGAAAAAATATTACCAGCCATTCATTTTTGAAGAAGAAATATTACCATCTATACATTTTTGAAGGAAAAAGAATATTACCAGCCATCTATTTTTGAAGAAAAATATTAGCAGCCATTCATTTTTGAAGAAGAAATATTACCATCTATACATTTTTGAAGGAAAAAGAATATTACCAGCCATCTATTTTTGAAGAAAAATATTACCAGCCATTCATTTTTGAAGAAGAAATATTACCATCTATACATTTTTGAAGGAAAAAGAATATTACCAGCCATCTATTTTTGAAGAAAAATATTACCAGCCATTCATTTTTGAAGAAGAAATATTACCATCTATACATTTTTGAAGGAAAAAGAATATTACCAGCCATCTATTTTTGAAGAAAAATATTACCAGCCATTCATTTTTGAAGAAGAAATATTACCATCTATACATTTTTGAAGGAAAAAGAATATTACCAGCCATATATTTTTGAAGAAAAATATTACCAGCCATTCATTTTTGAAGGAAAACATATTACCAGCAAAAGATAATTGAAGGAAAAAAGTTACCAGCCATGCAGTTTTGAAGAAACGAATATTATTAGCCATCCATTTTCAAAGACAAAATATGACCAGCAATAGATATTTGAAGAAAAAAATATAACCATCAATAGATGACTGAAGGAAAAACATTACCAGCTATAGATAATTGAAGAAAAAATATAACCATCAATAGATGACTGAAGGAAAAACATTACCAGCTATAGATAATTGAAGAAAAAATATAACCATCAATAGATGACTGAAGGAAAAACATTACCAGCTATAGATAATTGAAGAAAAAATATAACCATCAATAGATGACTGAAGGAAAAACATTACCAGCTATAGATAGTTGAAGAAAAAATATAACCATCAATAGATGACTGAAGGAAAAACATTACCAGCTATAGATAGTTGAAGAAAAAAATAACCATCAATAGATGACTGAAGGAAAAACATTACCAGCTATAGATAATCGAAGAAAAAATATAACCATCAATAGATGACTGAAGGAAAAACATTACCAGCTATAGATAATTGAAGAAAAAATATAACCATCAATAGATGACTGAAGGAAAAACATTACCAGCTATAGATAATTGAAGAAAAAATATAACCATCAATAGATGACTGAAGGAAAAACATTACCAGCTATAGATAATCGAAGAAAAAATATAACCATCAATAGATGACTGAAGGAAAAATATTACCAGCAATAGATAATTGAAGAAAAAAATATAACCATCAATAGATGACTGAAGGAAAACATTACCAGCTATAGATAATTGAAGAAAAAATATAACCATCAATAGATGACTGAAGGAAAAACATTACCAGCTATAGATAATTGAAGAAAAAATATAACCATCAATAGATGACTGAAGGAAAAACATTACCAGCTATAGATAATTGAAGAAAAAATATAACCATCAATAGATGACTGAAGGAAAAACATTACCAGCTATAGATAATTGAAGAAAAAATATAACCATCAATAGATGACTGAAGGAAAAATATTACCAGCAATAGATAATTGAAGAAAAAATATAACCATCAATAGATGACTGAAGGAAAAACATTACCAGCTATAGATAATTGAAGAAAAAATATAACCATCAATAGATGACTGAAGGAAAAACATTACCAGCAATAGATAATTGAAGAAAAAAATATTACCGTCTACGCAAATTTAAAGGAATAAAATATTATCAGCAATACATCTTTGGAAAAAATACATACGAGCAATACATCTGACTCTCAACGAAAACTACTTTACAAAAATACGTCAAAGAAAGCTGATCTATGAACTTATTTCTTAGAAGGAGTGTATATTCTATTCATACAAATCTATTGTAAAAATCATGTCGACATTAAATAGCCTATTGAGGTTGATATGCCGTAAAACAAACAAAATAAAGGTTTAAAATAATACACACCCGACTTTATCTTCTGTTTCATTGAATTCTGTTCTTTTAATTGTCTTTTCTCAGTTTGTTTCATTTCCATTAATTCCTTTCATTAAAAATAAATCTGGATTTCATAGTTTTATCTGATAACATTTCTAAGGACAATTACTGAATTCAAAGTCGTGGAGATAGCAACGAGAACACCACTTCCCAAGTAAAGTCATGGTAATACACACAGTTTCTTTTCTCGCACTTCTCGCCTGTGAAACTACCTTCAATTTACTTGCTTCCTTGATAGCAACAATCTCCAAAATCTTCTTGAATCCCATTTATCTTTTATCTTTTCTTCAATATAATCCTTACTCAATCTATTATTTCACTGTAACCACTTGCACACTAGTGGCGGTCTCACCTTGCATGGGGTGAAATGATTAAAAGATAATAATATTAAAAAATATAGTTGTGGAACTAAAACATGTGTGTCGGAAGGTTTGTTTCATGAAGGTTTTAGAATTTGGAATTTTAATCAAAATATATGAAATATGACTTTGATACGTACGCTGATACGAAAGCTTCAAAAAAAAGTAAATGCCAATAATTATATGATAGAGTAGGTTGGCCACACCGGGCTTCGTGAGCCACATGCGGATTTTTAACATTCGACATGCACCTCGTGTAATCACGTTTGCGGAGTTCAATTTAACATCACAATTAATTTTAAGGTCAACATGAACCCCACTCGCCCCCCCCCCAAAAAATAAAAAAACAAAACAACTAAAAAAACAAAACAAAACAATTATTCCTTATTTTTTTTATCATTCATGTTACTGTGATGAAAGTTTTTAAATCATTATCAGTCGCTTACTCCGTGTTGTTGCAGATTGTACATCACCAGAGTTATTATTTCATGTTAATTTTATGGGCCTACTCTTCCATGTTGGCTCAAGGCATGTTGGAAGAGAGCTCTTGGAAAATTTCCCAAAGTACATTGGTTGGGAGAAAAATACTAGCAAAGTCTGTCCTTCAAGCTGTTTTTTTTATTTCAGAGTTTTCTTGCCCTAAACTGGTTGCCCACCCAAAAGGCTATAAAATCAAGCCTGTCTTGCTATTTAGTCATATATGGGGGAAGAAGAGATAGATTCGTACCTTTCCTAAGGGTATTAGTACATAAGTAAATATAATGAATTCGACTGGAATTCGAACTCAGCTCTCCGATTCCTCAATCCATCAGTCCGAGCCGCAATTCTTTACTCTTCCGTGCCTCCTAATAAGCACACATAATAATAAGAAAGAAAGAAGAGATAGATTCATACCTTTCCCAAGGTTATTAGCACGTAAGTAAATATAAGGAATTCGAACTCGGATCCCCGATTCCTCAATTCAAGCAGCTATCCACCGTGCCTCCGATGAAAAAATGCGTAGTTTTTATTTTGTCTGTATTTCTGGGATGAGGTAGTATCACTTTTTACATTATTTATATTCATTCTATTGTCCTCATCCTTGTTGGTTCATTCACAACCTTTCGGCCGTTGTGCTGTCTGGCCTTCCTCGAGTGTATATCGACCTGTGTAACCTACAAGAGATCCTGAAGTGAACCCTTTATTTAATCTACGGGGCTAGACTTCTCGTTCCACGGCCTATGTCTCAGGATATCTCGTATAGTTCTTATTTTTTATTCAGCACTGTTCAGTTATTGCTCACCCATTTTCAGTGAGCGCAAATACGCACTGCCCGACCCAAGAATTGAACTCACGACTACTATGTCACCAAATCTACAAACCAACGTTCTTAACCATGACGGGACAAACAGTCGAGAAATAATTGAACACTACCAAAAAAATATAAGAACTAGACGATATCCCTGGACATGACCAGTGGAACGAGAACAGTATCTCTGTACATTAAATAAAAGGTTTAGTTCGGAATTTTCTATCGGTTACCCAGGCTGATATATAGCTGAGGAAGTTTCAAGAGCACAATTGCAGGAACGTTGTGATAAAAACAACAAAGATGAGGACAAGAGTCATAATATCAGTAAGTTAAGTGCCATACGTGATATACGCTTGGGCGATCATGTCTGGAAAGAGACATGACTGACTGAGCAGAAGGTTTTACTGGAATATGTTTTCATTACTTTCTGTGATAGACGGGTCACAAACCAAGGCTATAGAACCCAATATGTCTTATTTAACCTATAGCTGGAAGGAAAAGCGGCGGATTAATACTTTTCTCAATGGTATTTGCACGACTGATTTAACAGGAATTCGAAATCGGCTCTCCGATTTCTTGTTCCGAGCCGATATCAACTGCACCGCAACGCGCAGTCCGAATATAAATAGCGTAAATAATGCAGTTTTTGTTTTCGAAATTAATTCACATATCATCATCAGTCCCACATCCAGGTAGTGTTATTGAGCACGTGAGCCCTAACCAGTTTTCTCCATGTGCCAATATTGTGTGCCATTGTATGAGTTTCCGCAAGGCATCTTCTGTTTCACTCAATGAGGTTTCAGTCCATTCTGGAGACCAATCCATGAAAGCATCACGTGTTTTGTGCAAATTAAACTTGGCAAAAATATTTCACATCTTAAATAGGCAGAATTAAAGATCAAGCATCTGAGAATAAGTGACATATATATTGAATTAAGTATGATTATTGTCACCTATTGGCATTAAAAAATTGATTGCATTTTCTATTACGGCGCCAACTACGTTTGTGGCATTTTCCGATACATTTTGCAGTTTTGCACCAGTTTATATGCAGTGTTACTTTTATTGTGAAAAATCATATGGCGGTCAACGTTGTGAAAGTTTAGTAATACATTTTTTCATTTTCAATTTTGTTAGGAAGCAGTAGACAAAGTTGAATGTTTTGCTCGTAAATTCTCTTCCAACTCAATGCTTTCCAGCTTGTTTCTTTATTCATAACTCTGAAGAAAACTCTGGTCTCTCTAATCGTCACACTATTAGTCTCTTACCGCTTCTTCGTCAAGTATTTGAGGCTCAAAGCAATGCTGAAATAGTTTAGTATCTTACCTCTCATGACCTACTTTCTGACAAAAATGTAGCTTCCACTTCACCAGCTCTACTACTGAATATATATACCAGGATCTTGATATTAATGGCGAATCTTGAGTTTTGGTTCTAGATATCGCGAAATGGTTTAACAGGGTTTGGCATACGGACCTTTTGCTCAAGTGCCAGGGACAAGGTATTTCTGGACTATTGTTTGATTTAATCAGTCGTTCCTATCAAATCGTTAAATGAAGGTCGTTATGAATGGGCACGCTTCCAGAACCATTCACATGAACGTTCTTTCTGATCTGATTTGTAAAGTGGTAACACACGTATACAAAAACCAAAGACGGACAGGAATTATAACGATTTACTTAGTATGGCTGATATGCAGTCGTACAAAGTCTAAAGCATGAAGCATCTAGTAAGGACCGAACTCACTACTTAGTCGTAATTGATATAACGAGACAAAACTTTTAACCAGTATTCCATAGCGAAGTGCCGAAGGGCAGAATTATCATAGCGATTTACTATCGAACTGACCTGACTTATTAAGCCTAATTAAATGTAGCCCAAAGCCGCCATTATGAAAAACTCAGTGAGGATCGAACTCACTACTCAGTCATAATTGATTTAGCAAGACAAACTTATTAAATATTAGATCGTTTTGAGGTACCACAGGGTAGAAATAGTATCAGCACTAAAGTGTGAAAATGAGTCTTTTATTGTGACCAGAAACAACCTGATAAAAAGCCATTAGGTAATAAAAAGGCGGATCTGAGAAGACTTAAGTATTTTCAGATCCGCATTTTTATAGGCTAATGGATGTCCTTTCATTGACACGACCATCTTCAGGTGCTAAGCATTTCGAACCAAACCCATTATTACAATCACTGGGGTATATGAACTTCATTCCTTGCCTCGTGCCTCTTCTGGAATCATAAGTTATTTCCCTCTAATCATGTAAGTTACTTGTTCACCACTGCTGTAGCCTGGTATTGAACTCACGACTCTTTGGGTCAATTCACAGGCATTAACCAAAGTCTATATCCACTGGGTCATGTGTCCTTAAGGCCTAGGCAAATTCATATACCATAGTGATTGTAAGAAGGGGTTCGAAATTCCTACCACCTGAAGAAGGCAGAAGCGTACAATGGCCGAAACAGTAGTACTAATAATGTAAATACGGTAAATACTACCTGATCTCAGAAATATAAACAAATACGATTAGCAAATCAGCGTTGGTTAGTCGATCTTGTTTATCAACACCTCTATGGGTTACTAGCAGTATAGCCCGGCGTTGCTCGGGTGTAACGAAATCTTTAAAACTAATCCATGGTACTGGAGCTCAGACTGTTTGAACATTGGCACGAAAGACTAAAAAGCAATAGTTGTTTCCAGTTAAAGCGAAACCGTAGACTTAAAGAAAAATGAATGGATGTATTTTGATTTCCTGGTATCGATATCAAATAAGATTTTTCATCGTAAACTGAATTTTGAAGGCTAAATAAATCCTTTGAGTAAATGGTATCATGGCTGAGACTAAGAACTACAATTATACCTACTTAGAGCGAAACCCAAAGCAAAAACTAAAATAAAAGGGCTGAAAAAAAATACAGACATACAGGCAGATAACCCCCCCCCCCACACACAAACATCTTGCCTTTTATATGTATATATTATCGATTTTCTGTACTATTGTAAGAACAGCAACCTTGAAATTTCTGAATATCGTTTCTTATGTCTTTGTCTATGAGTGTATCAAATTTGATTAAAATCGTACCACTACTTCTATAACCCGATTTTTTTCGATTATCGATATTTATCGGGGGTACCTCGACAAAAAACCTAGCTGAGAACACTCGCAGACGCTTATAGTACAACTGTGTAAATTTTCAAGAAAATCGTTTCAGACATTTCGGAGTCTTTAGGTAACGGACAGAGAGATACACACACATACACATACACAGACAAAGTTCCATTTATAAATAAGTTTAGATTTAATGCTAAATTCTAAATATTTTCAACACAATTTTATACACGTTTCTATACTTCTGAGATGTGGTATCGTAACTATTTACACTACTTACATTGTTCAGACGGTTGTCCTCAGCTTTATAGTTATATTCAAGACATTTCGGCTGTTGTATGTTCAGACCTTCTTCAGGTGATATACGCTGGAATTTCGAACAGAAACATTTACTTAGTCCACGGTGGTAGATTGTCCAAGTTCCACATTCTATGCCTTTTCTTAATATCTCAGTTTTCAGTTAATTCTCTCCAACATCTGCTGTGACAAGGTATTGGACTCACAACTCTATGAGTTAAATCCCTTTTGGACTACTTCAACTAACAAAAAACTTATGACTTCAACTAAGTAAATTTTGAACGCCCTTGTATACTTTCAACTTATGATAAATTCTATTGTCAGTTAGTTAAGTGCCATACGTGATACACGCTTTGGACGATCATGTCTCGAAAGAGACATGACTGACTGGGCAGAAGATTATCCCGCAGTAGGTTGCCATTGCTTTCTGCAGTAGATTGGTTGCCAGCCAAGGCTATAGAACCCAATCTGTCCTGTTATGTAATCCATAACTGGAAGGAAGAGACGGATTAATACCTTTCCCAAGGGTATTTGCGCGTAAGTGAATGTAAGGAATTCCGCTGGAATTCGAACTCGGCTCTCCGATTCCTCGTTCCGAGTCAATATCCACTGCACCACAACGCACATCCTAAAACATTATCCCGTAGTAGGTTGCTATTGCTTTCTGCGGTAGACAGGTTGCCGACCAAGGTTATAGAACCCAATCTGTTCTGTTATTTAACCCATAACTGGAAGGAAGAGACGGATTAATACCTTTTTATTGTCAGTCATTTTGCTTTAAAATTGGATTATTGGTAATTTTGTTATGTTTTATTGGTATTTTTTATATAAAAAATAATGTTGGCATTTTTATATTTTCATGGTGTTTGTTTTTGTTAGAGTGTTTACTATTTTCTCATAGATGTTATCCCAACAGATGATACAACTCCTGAAAACAGCACCAATTAAGAGGTGCTTCCTCAAAACATCTAATTTCCCGATCAGAGACCTTGCTGCCGGATGTAGTTTATTGTCATACGCAGGACTAGCAAAGCAAAATAATGATCCAAAGAAGATAAATAGAAATAAGAGGAACTGAACCAGATGGATAGTGATCCGGAAAATGAGCGCTGAAACAAAGAAGGCATCCAGAACAGAGATCAGATCGTTCATTCGAAAGACTTAAAAAATAAAATTGCTTTCGTTCTATGTGAAACAGGAAGTTGACTACTCACAAAAGGAACTCGCAAACGAGAATTGCTAGAAGCAGCATCTTTCTGAAAAGTAGGTTCACTCGGGTCGATAGAGGATTGAAGAAAATTGAAATACGTTTGTTTTATGAACACATTTACTGTTACGGTAAACAAATATGGGCTTTTGGTCAGTTTGCTTATTCCCTTTGATGGACACGTCCGCCCATTCCGGGATATTCTTCTTCTTCTATGTGCCCTGTCTCTTCAGGACATAGGCGATCATGGCTCTCCACGTCTCCCTATCCCTTGTGGCTGTTAGTATGTTTGCTCCTGTTACTATTGGCAACCCCGTTCCGTCATCCACCTGATCAGGCCCTGCAAATATGTTATCCGCTGCCTAATATATGTTTATCTGTCTCTCTCTTTCCTTCTATCTGTCCAGTCAGTATCAGGTTCTCCAAGCTCTCCTTCCTCATTGCGTATCCCAGGAACTTCAGTTGTCTCTTCCTGATGCTCAGTATTAATTTCCTTTTTGTTGCCATTCTTTCCAAAACCTCATCGTTGCTTGCATGCTCAGTCCACGATACCCTCAGCATCCTTCTGTAGAACCACATTTCCGCTGCTTTCAGTTTTGTCCTCATTTTCGATGATATTGTCCAGCAATCACTGTCGTATTGAAGGACTGACATCACATAGCAATCCAGCACTCTTTTCTTTGTTTCTAGTGAAATTTTCCTGTGTGTTAGTACTTTACTCAGCTTCTAGAACGCGTCCATTCCCATGCCAATTCGCCTTTCCAGCTCCTGTTAGAACACTTACTAGGTATTTAAATTTTTGTACTTGCTTGATTCTGGTATCCCCTACCTGTATTTAGCATTTTGGGTTGCACCCTTTGCTGATGACCATGCTTTCAGTTTTCTTAAAGTTTATTTGTAGTCCTTTTTTGTTATTTTCCACCGCTACCTTCTGTAGGAGATCTTGTAGTTTCCTTTCCGTGTCTGCAACCGGGATATTATCTAACCATTTAATCTTCATCGTCATAAAATGGAACTAAAATGGTTTAGCACTAATGAGTTATTTGAAATAACCTATATCAGTTTTCATCACGAAAATGCCATACCATAAGATTTCTTAGAAACAAAGAAAATGTGTTGAGCTGTGACGTAAAGTGCAACACTGAAATCCATGGTTCATTTAGACCGTTAAAGATGCCTTTAAAAAACTGAGCAACGACACAGAAAAAATCTATATACCCCCTCCCCACCAAAAAAAGAGTACTGAATTGTTACGTAATGCCTATCGTTCTGTGCGACAGTGAATGCTGTACAATCTCCTCACAGATAAAGAGGAAAATTGAAAGAACAGAAATGTGGTTCTACAGAAAGTTGCTGAGGATACCATAGACCGAATATGTGAGCAACGACAAAGTTTTAGAGAAAATGGTAAACAAAAGGAAAAATACATAACACTAGAAAGAGGCAGTTGAAATTTCCAGAGCACATAATGAGGAAAGAGGGCTTGGAAAATCTAATACTCTTAGGGCAGGTTAGAGGGACAGATGAAAACAACGCATAACATACATAGTGAGAATAAGTAAATGGATAGCGAAACAGGATCTAGGACAGATAACAAAAAGGTGTCGGGTTATCGGTGACTTAATTGATTTTCTCAACAGACTTTTCTGGCGATAACTGTGGCTAAAAACTCAACAGAATTAAAAAAAATACCGGTGAAAGGACGAATGAACCTATTAAGGTCAACGTTTATCTAACTAAATAGTGTATACATACCACCATAGCTATGTTTGGAGCCAGTCTGGTGATAATACTGCATTCCTGGGGAGAGCGTTTCCCCAGACAGACGTCAATGACCAAGCGGCAGGGTTCGCACTATGTAATTAAGAAGCCAAGCGTTCGTGATCAAGGTTGTCGTTTGACCTAGAGAGGAATTAACTCGGCCTGGTCTACTTTCTCAAAACATGCAAAGCATGACAGAATATTTAACCGGCTTTTAACTCATATATGTGATTGGAAATTTGTCAAGGGTCAAACGTCTCCTCGACCATATCCGGTCACACGATAATTAATGTCTAATTTTTTTTCATATAAACTTATAATTAATTCCAGAATTAAAAAATGTAAATTTTTAAACATAAATAAACATAGCAATTAAAATTCTGAAGCATATCTAAAATAAATTGACAGTTCTGCTGCTCCTAATACATTGGGAAACTTGTAGAAATGTAAAATAACAAAAAAAAAAAAAAAAAAGAAACAAAAAAAAACAAAGCAAAAAAGAAAACGTATCTATGAACAAAAAAGGGAACTTATACACAACAATTTTCAAATACATTAGTTATACGTAGAAATAAATTCAACCACTACTTTAATCTAAAGAATGCTACAATTACTAAAGAAAAATCAACTTAGAAGGCAAATTCTCGAGATTGTCTCTAATGAATCTTACTGATTCCGGGATGTTTTCAAATAACTTAATTCCTGAAAGGATTACTACTGTTCCCCAGCCAACATTGTGAGAAATATATTCACATAGCTTAGCGCTTAAGCAGTGAAAGGAAATTATCAAACATAACAAGACATACCTGGTATAGAAAAAACAATTTATTTGTCTTGCAAAAATATGCTGAATTTTGCTGCTACAGTGTAGCTTGGTATAGTCTCTTTTCTTTGCTTAGCTTGGTATAGTATCCTCCGTCTAGGAGTGGGATGAAAAAAACACAAGGAACTGCGATCCGCGACGTACAGGAACTTTCTTCTGGGTCAGCTTCTTTCACAGTTTCTTATCTTGGTATAAGATGATAGTGCTTAGAGAATTTTTCTCTAGGAAGGCAAGGCTTTGCCCATAGGGTATCCTTTTTAAGGTAAGAAGGGTAACAAGAGATTTTCTCTGTTACAAAGTTGTGGCATTAGCCTAAAAGATTACAAAGAATTGGTAAGATGGTCTCGATATAGCGAGACAAGTGGGCGCCAATTTAGGCCCTGCTGCAACAAAAATCCGGAGCGGCACAAATACGTCCGATACTGTTCGTGCTAGCTGACAAAAGGAGTGAACAAAACCATCGTGTAAAAAAAACATAAAAACCTCTGGTAAAGCCCGCCTAAAGTTCAAAACGAGGTTCGGGTTAAATCAGCCAATCAGGAGACCCGTTACATCTGTAAATTTCCGACAACATACATGGCTATAAAAATATTCAAAAAATTAAAAAAAGACATTTAAATTCATTATTTCCTAATATAAAAAAATATAACATAAATTAATCCTGAACTAAACAAATTCAATTACTAATTTGCATTAAAAAATTGAAGAACACCATCAACTCACTTTCGTTAATTAGACATTGAATTGTCTTTGCAGCCCCGATCAATGTTTGTCTTTAGTATTGCTCCTGTTCTATCATACAAGGTAACTCCACAAAAAACAAAAAAAACAAAAAAAACATAGCCTACAAATTTTTGAACAAAACTGTTAATCATTGGGATTAATCGTAGATGGATAAATCGGAATTAACGGTGATCCTAGCAAGATTGGGCCACGCTTAAAACATCAAATGACTACCTTGCTGAAGGGGCGTTTTAAGGATCAGCAGGGAGTGTGATATTGAGTGATCACTGCAATCACTATACTTAACCCCCACCCCAGATTTTTATTTAGGAGGGAATCAAAGATAATGTGTACCAGAACCCTCATCAAACTGGTCAAATGAAAGTAGCAATCACCGCAAAAATCAGGGTACTCCCCAAAGATGAATTAGTTTGAGAAATTGAAAATTTTGCGCAACGTTTGCAAGCTTACTTTTGAAAACGGAAGTCTATTTTAGAAATATCGTGACTTTTATGCAAAACAATCAATTTAACTAAATCTTTGGGGAATGATCGTACACAGATTAAAGTGTAAATCTACCAAAAAAAAAAAAAATGAACATTTGCAGGATTTATTCCAATGTTCATGGGTTCTGTTATTTTTTGGTCACCCTGTAGATTTAGGTAGGTCTTCAGATTATTCTGTGATTTTTAAATTTTCCAAGCCCTCTTTCCTTATTGTTTGTTCAAGAAATTTAAACTTTTGCTTTCGCAATTCTACGTTTGCTTCAAATTTCATTGCATGTTCCATTTTTGGCATTCTCAACATCCTTCTATGGAACTATATTACTATTGCCATTTGCAATAAAGTTTTAACAGTTTTTATTTTTTGTAAATATCAATGACAACTTGAATACTGCCATATTTGTTACCTGGTTTTGTAATATTTTTAGTAAAACGACCATGATGCGCAATTCGCTATAGAGCACAATATGCCCGTATGGAGGACAAGAAAAATGCAGATGACTCGCATTAGCGTCATTCGTTGTTGTTTCAGAAATTTAAATTATAAAATAAATATTTATGTAAAGCATTAAAATGGGGAGAAAAGTGTCTAGTGAGGAAGTGTCGGATTTGATGGCGTACAAGACATATACAAGTATTATACTTGCTTATGGTTTATTTACCTGGTTTTGTAATATTTTTTAGTAAAACGACCATGATGCACAATTCACTATAGAGTACAATATGCCCGTATGGAGGACAAGAAAAATGCAGACAACTCGCATTAGCGTCATTCGTTGTTGTTTCAGAAATTTAAATTATAAAATAAATATTTATGTAAAGCATTAAAATGGGGAGAAAAGTGTCTAGTGAGGAAGTGTCGGATTTGATGGCGTACAAGACATATACAAGCATTATACTTGCTTATTCTTTATTTCCGATTTAGGTGACGGAAGAAAATAATGAAATAAGAGAAAAATTAGATGAAAAATACTAAAAATAATCTGAGAAATCCAGTTGTGTAAAAATTTAAACATACAGGTGGCGTTGCATGCATAGTTTAGTTCAGTAAAAATATAGCAATAGGACTAAATTTGGATGGCTCTTAATAGTCACCTTAACCTGTTCAGCAAGATAGCAAATTTTCTAAGCATCTCTTAGATGTGGCACAAGGCCGAAAGCATTGGGAACCCAGTTAGAATCAAACTCACTACTCAGGTTTTAGCGAGACAAGCTTGTTAACCATTACACTACACCGAGGTGCCATGCTCAGCAAGATAGTATCAAACCAATCTTTCACTGCTCTTTTGCTACTTCCATGGAAAATGCTTAGACTAATTACATTCATTAGTTCTACCAGTCATTTACGGCCAGGACCAGCCATGCTACGGACATTGTATCAAACCACCCTAATTCCCTTTGTATTTCATGGGTGACAAGTATAATTATTCCTTGAACAGCTTTTTTCCGCGAAGTGCTAGTCCGTGGAACCAACTCCGGGGAGAGATGTTTTCCCGATCACTACAATCATAACCTGTTCAAGGCAACTGCTCTGATGAGCTCCCCACCCTTGGTTCCCTGACCACATGTATTTACTCGTGCTAATAGATTGACTCCCTTTTACCACCGAAATAGTTAAATGTAACCTCCTCTTCATCTCTAACAAATTCTTATCTCGCGTTTTTCGTTTATGGAATTACCATATTTCGGTGATCGACCAGTGTATTCAGCGTGATAAGCCGTAAGCCGACCTCAAATGAAATGACGACATTGAACCAATGGCTGCTTCTACGGCTAAGAAGGTTGGCTTCCTGTGTCCCTCTACGAAGTTTTTCTCGTCAGAATCCATTCCGCACATTTTGAAAGCTACAATTTATCCGTGCATTGAATACTGTTGCCATATCAGGTTGGGTGTTTCTGCTGTTCATCTTGAGGTTCTCGACAAAATCCAAAAGAGGTTCTGTAATACAATTGATCCTGACTTGGCAGACCGCCATCAGTCAGTTTCTCATCAACGTGATGTAGTTTCCCTTTGTCTTTTCTACAAGTATTCCCATGCCAACTGCACTGACGAGCCATTTTCCCTGGTTCCCGATCACATGTATTTACTCGTACTACTAGATTGGCATTAAGGTCCCACCCCTTTACCGTAAAATAGTTAAATGTAACCGCCAATTCGGGTTGCCATCTTCTGTGTAAATGAGTCCTATCCATCTTCCTTCGACATCTCCTGTACCTTGATTTTTTTCTCTCACTGTAACCACTTGCTTGGGGTGAAACAAGTTTGAGTTTTGCTTAACTGCATATCAACCTCTGTGGGTTATTTAATGCCCAAAATAGTGGAGTTTTAAGGTATTTTAAAAAATTCTTGGTTATAGTGAGAAGGTCGATTTAGTCAGATTTCAATGAACATTTTTTTACTATTATTTTAGAAAACTGAAGATGTCTTCTAGTTTTATATTCAAAACTGTATTACTGGTAATAATTTTTTTCTTTCAAAAATTCATTATGGCAAAATTTTTCCCTTTTTTTCTTTTGAAAAGGCCTTCTTGGTAATATTTTTCCTTCAAAAAGGTTTTCTTGGTAATATTTTTTCTTTGAAAAGGTTTTCTTGGTAATATTTTTTTCTTCGAAAAAGTCTTTTTGTAATATGTTTCTTTCGAAAATGTATATTTTTATATAAAAGTCTATTTTGTGTGAAAGGATCTGACTTTGAGTTTTGTTTAACGGCATATCAACCTCTGTGGGTTATTTAATGCCAAAAAGGTGGGGTTTTAAGGAATATTTTAAATTTTTGGTTATAGTGGGAAGGTTGATTTAGTCAGATGTTAAAGAAGTTTTTTTGTTTTTATTCGTTTTTTTTATTTTAAAAAACTGAAAATATCTTCTAGTTTTGTATTTAAAAATTTTTTGCTGAAAGTTCTTTTTTGTTCAAAAATGTGTTATGGTAATAATTATTTCTTCAAAAATGTATAGTTGGTAATATTTTACCTTTGAAAATGTATATTTTTCTATAAAAGTCTGTTTTATATACACATTTTTATAAAATTCTATTTTTAAACTTTCGTAGTGTTTTGATCCCAGTTTGGGGGTTAACTATTTACCCATAGCTTAGACCCTAACAGGTGCCTTCACTCGGGGTCAGGGTGAACCTGAGAACAACAGCAATTATGAGGTGGTTCCATGCTCCTCACAACCTCCCAATCAGAGGCCTTGCTGCCGGATGCAATTTACTGTCATGCCCAGGACACTGCTTGGGATGAAATTATTATAAAAGAAAAATAACCCGAATAAACTGTGCCCCTTACTCTTTAACCCCCTACCTCGTGCGGCTCCCAGGCCTTGTACATGTTGAACCTCACTGTAAAAACATTTATAGAGAGAAAGAAAGAATGTTAAAATCAATTCAAAATCAAAGTTCGATTCTACGGTTCAGTTAATTGCCACGCTGGAAAGTGATATGCCATGTAAAAAAAATTAGCTTTTTTTACGGTTTAGTTTGGTTTTGTACTCGACTGAGCTTTGAAAAAAAAAACGATAACAGGTTACAATTTTCTTTTTTCTTTCTTTATGATCAGTGACCACAAAAACAAAATGTGATTTCTTATTCACATGGTAGACTCTGCAGATTGTAATGTATCTTTGAAAATTTTTTTAATTTTTTTTTTTTATAAGCGTTTCACCCCGAGCAAGGCATGTCACTGCCACTACTGCGCAGGGGGCTACGTAGAGTGGAGAAATGCTGATTAAATATAGGAAATGTCAGAGGGTGGGTGATAGGCGGGTAAGGATACTGAGAATGAGGGTTGGGTAGATGAGAGTGTTCTGAGAATAGTTGGGAGTTAGTGTGATAGGAGGTGTCTATTGACCCTACATTTAAACACCTGGAGATTGTAACTGTCGGGAAAGCAGACTTGTGGAAGGGAGTTCCACAGGCGGGAAGCGCGAGAAAAGAAGCTGTTGGAGTAGAATTTACGGTTACATCTTATTTGTTTAACTGTAAAAGGGTGGGACCTAGTTGCTAATCTAGTATCTCGTGTAAATTCCTGCTTAGGCGGCACCAGTGATCTAGAAGATGACTCAAAATACAAGGATCAAGTAGAAATTAAAAAAAATGTGGCAGATTAGGATATCGATAATTCCAGATGTAGTTGGAGCACTCGGATGAGGTTCAGACAGACTCTGATTTTGGTAGCTTATTCCTTAAAGAAAGTAATATGTTTTTCTTTTATTTTCCTCACAATATGTTTTTTTATTTTCTTTTTTATGTTTTTCTTTTATTTTCCTCACATATATTTGTATATACTATATGAATATAGACTTTTTAATACATCTGTTTTAAAATATAAATAATATGTAAAGTATAAATATTTAAGTAGTGATATACGATGATAATCATTAAAAAAGCTGGAAAAAACGATAACAGGTTACCGTTTGAAGAATGAGCCTTTTATTATACACGACAGCACACTGTACACATAGAATATAAATAAGAATCTAGTCCCTATCTTTGATCAGTCTTTACCAAAATATTTTAGTTTAAGACGAGTTTAAGCAGAGAACTGGGAATAATGATTTTTTTTTCTAATAAAGACAACGAGAAAAAAATAAATGCATATTCCATTCAGACAACTTAAGACTATTACATATTACTACTTGGTGTAAATAAGCAAGAGAAATAAATTGAGACAAGAATATTACATCTTATTACTACTTGGGGCAAATAAGCAGGAGAAATAAGATGAAAGAAATACGAGTCCGAAATTAATAATAATTGACAATATTTCCTCTAAGAAATTAAGGCAACTTAAAACTATTACTTCTTATTACTACTTTTAAACAAGATAGAGAAATAAAATGCCAAAAGAAATGCTCTTCTAAAATTGTAAATGACTACATTTATAAGTGGTTTATCTCTACACAATCTTGGCTAAAATTTGAAAACGCACCACCCGTAAACAATACACGACGAAAGCTTGTAAATGAATCTTTCTGTCTCTCTCTCTGTGTGTCTCTCTCTCTTATATATATATATATATATATATATATATATATATTTGGGAAGTTAACGACGATTAACGAAACTTAGTTATAAACAACCGACAATTTAAAATAGTTTGTTCGAACCTTATTTTTGATCGATACTCGTATTTAATTAAATTTTCTGTTTATAATTCAACAGTATATTATTTTTATTTCTCCCGCTCTGATTATTTACGATAGATTTTTATTACGAAAATGTATGTCATTCGGCCAGATTCGTAACTGCGACCCCTATCCACATAGGGGAAGCCACCATGTGATCTGACGTGTCTTAGACTTCTCGACCACGAATGACGAATAAACTTAATTACGAGAAAATGTTCAAACAAACTATATATATATATATATATATATATATAAAATAAAATAAATTTCGATGTTCTAATCTATTGAATGATCATTTCAACATGAAATCCCTAAGAGAGATTTCACATCTCATCGGCAACTACCACAGTTCAAAATGAAATAAACAAAGAAATAAAAAATGAAGGTTAGGAATTAAAAAAATTACCCGACAAAAAAATCGGTTAGTAATCAACGTCTATTTTTAGATTTTGGACAATTTTACTTTATATAGAGTTGTAAGTGAAAAAATTGGAAAATTTGGCTTTGTCTAGCTTTACAAAGGGAAAGGGGATAAAGGATGGATTATTAACCGATTTTTTTGTGACGTAAATTGTTTAATTTTTAATCTTCATGTTTATTTCTTTTTAATTTCATTTTGAAATGTGGTAGTTGCCGATGAGATGTGAAAGCTCTCTTAGGGATTTCATGTTGAAATGATCATTCAATAGTTTTCAACATCGAAATTTATTTTATTTTATATTAGCTCTGTAATTTTATTTACATTGAGCTCTCCACCTGTATCAATTTTTAATATTAAAATATTAATATTAATTAGGATCGGGTCTTTGGAATTTATATATATATATATATATATATATATATATATATATATATATATATAGTGTAATGGTTGTTACAATGTTTTTAAATTCATAGTATCACTACACAAAAAATTTCTCATGTTTCGAAGCCAGCCCATTATGTTTTGGCTTCATCCTCAGGTGATTTTTTTAGAAATACGAATTATCCAGTTGAAAAGACCGTTTATTTGTGTTGGATTTGTTATTTTCGGGTGTAAGAGGGGTTGGTCTGCATTTTGAGTTCCGTTGACCTTTTTACTGGTGTTGGGGTTAAGTGTTTGTTTTTGGCAGAGTTCATGATAGGTTAATCTATTAATCTTGAAAGGGCTGGTGCTAATGGCGCCTTTGGTTTAGGGGTTGGTAGGTGTTGTTTTGTTTTGGGGTTGGTTTCTCCTTAATTTAATGTATGTTATTTTGTATTGGTGTGTGTGCTTTTTTTTTGTTTTGTTTTTTCACTCTCTTGCTTTTTATAAAATATATTTTCCACAAAATATATCTTTTTCACAAAAAAAAAAAATTATAATATTCTATAATATTAAGCTATTTTATAATATTATAAAATATAACATTTTATAATATTTAAGAAATATATTTCTTTCATAAAATCTATCCCCTATACAACATATTTTATAAATATAAAGTATATTTTTTTATTTATTTACCTACTATTCTGTTGCAACTGCATTATTTTTTGTTGGTATTGTATAGGGTTTGTTTTCTTTGGGGGGGGGGGCTGTTTTTTTTGTGTTGACTTAAATTTTAGCGAGAAATATTTGCGATGTTTGCATATTACTGCTAATTCATCTCTACAGTGTAGTAAATCGTTGCTGTTAGGGTACTGGAGAATGTGTAGTTTTTCACTTAGACATAAAGGGCAGATGTCATTAAGTGAGTTGCAAGTTCTAGTTTTTTCTAGGATTTTCCATTTTACTTTGGGTTTCTGTTTTAGCTTCCAAAAGTATGTGGAAAGGGATGTTTGGTTTCGGTATACGCTGTTTTTAAATGAGGTTAGGTGCAAGTACCAGCGCTGCTTAAAAGTATTCTTAGTTGATCCGATATACACTTTATATATATATTGCCCTACGTTGATAGCACGACTCGGAGTTTCATGCGGTATGCAATCATCTGGTATTGCATAATGCATGAAACTCCGAGTCATGCCATCAACATAGGTCAGTATGTATATTTATTAGTATATATAAGATATCTCTGTTCATACTACAATGAGCACTGTTTTATTAACACCTGACTAATAATATACATATTTGTATCCTCATAATTCACGTAAGTATGTAAGTAAGTATCTATCTATCTATCTATCTATCTATCTATCTATCTATCTATCTATCCCAGCCTCTTCATATCTATCTATCTATCTATATAGTTTGATTTATACCAGTAAGTCTGAATGAATGTTTAGTGTATACGCTATTTCGATGACTAATGTGTTGGGTTTCTTAAAAATATTTTATAGTACATGAAATCAGCCTTTGAGATTTCACTCGTTCGATCAACCCAGTCGATTAAAAACTTAATTGGGCGATTAAAGTTTATTGCTTTACTCGCCCACGGTCGATTAAAATCTCAAATATAGAAAAAAGAAATATGATTTCTTTTGAAACCCGAAAGTATGCCATTGAAGATTCACAAGTTACTTAGAATGACCTACAATGACATTATTGAACTTTTGGCTTTTATCATCCCGGTCAGTGTAAACATTCGTTTAATTAACGCTTCAGGAGTGGAGCCAAAATGTCTCTGTAGCCCAGATTAAAGCAGCTCACAGATTTTTAGAAACAAATTTAGAAAATATTATCCTATATTTCCTTCTCGCTTACGGAAAGTAAAAACGAACATTTGAAAGAAAGAAAAAATACACATACTTCTTTCAATCACGCATCAAAAATCAAATTATACAAGTCATTTCTTTTTAATAGAAAATCGTTAAGAAAATCAGATTTGTTATTTTTTATCATCTATGAGATGGAGGTTGCATTCAAACAAAATAGAGAAACTACGAATTTGCGTACCTCCACTCAATTGCCAAAAAACAAAAAAAAAAATGAAAAACAGCATGTCATGATGTTATAAAAACAAAGTTTTATCATTAAAATGTTTATGCTATTATTAAGAGGAAAGATCAAATTTTGTTGTTATTGTTTCAAATTTTTTTTTAATTCTTTTTAACACGTTTGAAATTTTAATTAAAATTTCATTTTTGCTTTCCGTCAGCGATTCACGCTATGTTTACGTAAGGCGACTATTAAGAAAATGGAGTCGGTCGAGTAAAATGAGTTTGGGGCGAGTAAATTTTCCCTCGCTTTCGACCGCCGGTCGAGTTATTTCTTTTTCAAGTCTCAAAGGCTGCATGAAATAATGGTGGTGTAAAAGGGTACATGCACAAAATAACAGACCAATAATTTCATTAAACAAAATTAATAAAACGCTACAGCATTAGTGAAGTATCTTAGAGAGTTAAGTTAAAGGGAGATAACTCATGGCTACTAAAAATCGCTTCGCACATAGATTAAGAATGATATACCCCAGAAATCGTAATACAGGGTTCGCTTCGAAATTTCTAGCACCTGAAGAAAGCTGGAGTGTACAACAGCCGAAACGTCGTAAACATGACAGCAAAGATGAGGAAAATAGTCCGAATATAATAGTGTAAATACTAACTCATCTCAGAAGTATAGACACATTTTTTCTTTTCTTATTATTTTTCTATTAACTCTATGTAATTTGTGATTTTATATCTATAGAACCCAGTCTGTCCTTTTTTTTTTTAATCATGTCAACCCAAGCAAGGCATTCCACTGCCACTATAGCGTAGGGGGTTACACAGGGCGATAGACGAGTTAGGATGTACATAGGGGGGAGTTGGGGAGAATGGGAGGGTTAGTGAGTTAGGAGGTGTCTATTGACCTTACATTTAAACTCCTGGAGGTTATTTAAACTATAACTTGAGGGAAGGAACAGATTAATACCTTTCTCAAGGAATTCATTTGGAATTCGAACTCGGTTTCCAGGTTTGTCGTTTCGAGTCGATATCCACTCCATCAGAACGCACTTCCTGTTACTATATGTATTTTATTTAAAAATATTGTTAATTTGAAGTCGAATCTAGTGAAAGTAATTTTCATAAAAAAAGAGAAAAACCTGTGTGAAAAAAAGGTTTAAAAAATGAAAAAAAAAAAAGAAAACATCTGTAGTTCGTAGAGTAATACTCACTCTTTTATAAATCCGTTTAAATCAAAACTTTGAAACCTTACCAGGGTGAAGTTTTAATATAATGTTTTTTGAAAGAAAAAAATATACGTTAGCTTAAAAGTTTTTAGTCGAAGTTACCAGTTTAGTGTGTTCGTTACTTCGATAACTAATGTGTAATGTTTCTTACGAGATTATTTGATATTAAATGAAATAATGGTGGTGAAAAAGAGTACATGTACAAAGTAACAGAGCAATTGATTTGCAATGCAAGATGACGTTTATTAACACAAAATTAGTAAAAAGAAACTTTAAAACAAGAGTCTCTTTTGTTAGAAGTAAATTGCATATACAACGAAATGCTAACGAATTTATTCGAGTGGGACTTAATGTACTGGTATGTTTTAATGTGAAGCGTTCACAGCGCTTTTATCTTCAGCACTGAAAGTTCATGTGACCCATTTGGAAAAAGGAAAACTCGAAAAGGAGGGAGAGTTGATGATTTACGTGTTTCTATATTCCGGAGCTGTTGCTGATAGAAGGTATATTAAGGGCTGCTACTGATACTTCGTTACAGATGTTAACGTGTTCATCAGGAACTTTTGTTCTAAAAGGAGTTAATCTACGGTGACCCAAGCCTGTACGGTCTTCGGACTTAGAAATGCCAAAGTAAGCTTTGTAATTGGGGTCATCTCAAAAAGTTAAAAGACCTACAATCTTCGAGTATTCATCTCGTATGTTGTCTCAAAGGTGTCGTTGGGTCAACAACAAAAAATCGTGTTAACCCAGCTGAAATTAAGATGTATATACACAAGTCAACCGAGTTATATAGACGCCGAGATATAGAGGAGAAAGTTAGAATTCATTGCAAAAAGATCGAACGTTTGAAGAAAAATCAGAAACCACATAACGATAGACGACATTATCTGACGGAGTTCCTAAGTTCATAAACAACTGCCTCAATTAACAGTCATTACTAGCGTGTATTATTTTAAAATCGTATCACCCAGAGAAAGTTGGTAACGCCACTTATGTGGAGGGGTCTACATTAGAGTAAAAAGATTAGATAGGAGAGTGTAAAGAGAAGCAAGAGAAGAATGGGAATACAGGCGTGATGACAGTTGCAAAGGTAAAGAGAAAGGGGAGGATATACAGGGTGGTGTAGAAAGAACTAGCGTCAAGTGGTTAAAAGATGAGTATTGACATTGCATTTAAATTCCTGGAGGTTGTAGCCGTCAGAAAAGCAAGAATATGGAAGCGAGTTCCACAGGCGGGAATTGCGAGAAAAGAAGCTGAAGGAGTAGAATTGTCGTCTGCATTTGATTGATCTAACTGTGACTGGGTGAGACCCAGTTGCCAGTCTGGTTGCACGAGTAAACATCTGTTGCAGAGGCACCAGTGACTTTAGTTCGTTGGAGTAGAAGCCATGAAAGTATTTATAAAACAGACAGAGGGAAGCCATATCCCGTCGTTGGGGAAGTGGCTGGAGTCGAGCTACCAAGTCAGTACATATCACAAAACTGATTCTCTTTTAGAGCCTGTCAGGAACACTCGGATGAACAGCAAGGGGCGCCTGACTATATATGACAGTATTACTCCATGCACGGACGAATGGTTGATTTGTATATATGCAGGATGAATTCAGGTGGAAAAAACATCCTGGCCCGACACAGTGACCCAACCTTCCTAGCAGTGGATTTAGCTATTGGCTCAATGTAGAGATTCCACTTTAGATCAGAAGAGAGAGTAAGACCGAGGAGGCGTAGTGTATTGCTCTCAGGGAGACTCGCTTGTTCCATGCTTATGAGAGGTAGGAGAGTTTGCCTGTGATGATTGACATTTATATATATATTGAGAGAGAGAGAGAGAGAGCGAGAGAGAGAGAGAGAAATTGCAAGTTATCAATGTTATATTTTTATATTTATCAAAGCTCTATGAGCCTCATGCCTAAAAAAAGAACAGGACGTTTTACGATAAAAGAACATCAAAGTCGAAAGATCATTTCTTATGCACGGTTGAGTAATTAATTACTGAAAAGATTAATCTTAACACTGCTGATTGAAATAATGAAAGAACATTTTGAAAAGGTCCTGAGGGATATGGAAATTTTAGAGAAAATGTTCAGATTTTCATTTGGAACAAAGATTCAAAGCAAACCTCCCTTAATAATTCCGAATAACAAAGCGTTTAGCGCATGCGCACACACACAAAATAAAAAGAGAAAAAAAACCAATATGGATTTCAAAGTTAATGTCGACACATGGTATTGTTTGGTTCATTAACATTTTTTTCGCCCGCAACTTTAAAAATATCAAACAAAATTTCAGTTTGTATGTGAGTTTCAAGAATACGTCGGAAACAGGAAATATATTTTGTTTAATTATTGCCTTTTGCAAACAGAAATCCGAAAACAATTTTATTTAAAAAGAAAGCTTTTAACAAGAAAATAAATATTTCCCTGTTTGAATGTTCGCATGAAGGAAATGAAGAAACTGGAGATTTGATACCAAATATTTGCAAAAGTGTTGTTTGCTTGTTTTTCCCTTTTTTTGAAGTGGAATGTTTTTTAATCAAACCAGCTATGTTCAAGGGGAAGATAAAAAAGAAGTTAAAAGGAATTTGTTACAAGAAGAAATACTCAAGACGTTAGAAGTCAGAGAGTAAAAAGAATTGGAGTAAATTAAACAATACAAAGATGAAAGATGATAAAATGGAACAAGCATTTAATATTCTATTCTATTACACGAGATAAAAAAATTCGTTTTCAATAATTGTGTCCAAGACACTTTAAAATATTTGCAAATTGTTCTATATTTTCAATTTACAGAATATTTTCATATATTTAATAACATTCAAAGTATCTACAAACACAAATGTGCACGATACCATTATATATATATATATATATATATATATATATATATATATATATATATATATATATAAATCAACGCTATTTTGTGAGACACTTGCAATAAAACCTTTTCTTTCGATTAAGTTTTCTTTTCATACGTGAAATACTTAAAATAAAATTTTCGTGCCGTGCTTCCTTAGGACGAAATCGTCGTACCGCGCTTCCTCAGGACGGAATAGTCATGCTGCGCTTTCCCAGGACGGAATCGTCTTACCGGGCTTCCCCAGGACGGAATCATCGTGCCGCGCTTTCCCAGGACGGAATCGTCTTACCGGGCTTCCCCAGGACGGAATCATCGTGCCGCGCTTTCCCAGGACGGAATCGTCTTACCGGGCTTCCCCAGGACGGAATCGTCGTGCCGCGCTTTCCCAGGACGGAATCGTCATGCTGCGCATCCTCAGGACGGAATCGTCGAACTGCGCTTCCCCAGGAGAGAATCGTCGTTCCGCGGATCCCAGACAGAATCGTTGTACAGCGCTCCCCAGGACAGAATCGTCGTCACGCGTTTCCCCAAGACAGAATCGTCGTGACGCACATCCTCAGGACAGAATCGTCGTCACGCGTTTCCCCAAGACAGAATGTCGTGACGCACATCCTCAGGACAGAATCGTCTTACTTCTTTCCCAGGACAGAATCGTCGTACTGCGCTTTCCCAGGACGGAATCGTCGTACCACACATCCCCACGACGGAATCGTCGTACCGCGCATTGTCAGGACGGGATTGTCGTTCCGCGCTTTCTCAGGACGGAATCGTTGCACCGGGCTACCCCAGGACAGAATCGTCGTACAGCGCATCCTCAGGACGGAATCTTCGTTCCGCGCTTCCCAAGGACGGAATCGTCGTACCGCGCTTCCCAAGGACGGAATCGTCGTTCCGCGCTTCCCCAGGACGGAATCGTCGTTCCGCGCTTCCCCAGGACGGAATCGTCGTTCCGCGCTTCCCAAGGACGGAATCGTCGTACCGCGCTTCCCCAGGACGGAATCGTCGTTCCGCGCTTCCCCAGGACGGAATCGTCGTTCCGCGCTTCCTCAGGACGGAATCGTCGTACCGCGCTTCCCCAGGACGGAATCGTCGTTCCGCGCTTCCCCAGGACGGAATCGTCGTACCGCGCTTCCAAGGACGGAATCGTCGTACCGCGCTTCCCCAGGACGGAATCGTCGTTCCGCGCTTCCCCAGGACGGAATCGTCGTACCGCGCTTCCCAAGGACGGAATCTTCGTTCCGCGCTTCCCCAGGACGGAATCGTCGTACCGCGCTTCCCAAGGACAGAATCGTCGTACCGCGCTTCCCAAGGACGGAATCGTCGGACCGCGTTTCTCGAGGACGGATTCGTCGGGCCGTGCTTCTCAATGACTGAATAGTCGGGTAACGTTTCCTCATAATGGAATAGTCATACAATATTTTTCAGGACATAGCGGTCGTGCCACGCTTGCTCAGTACGGTATCGTCGTGCCACATTTCTTATGACTGAATCATCGGGCAACTTTTCCTCAAGACGGAATCGTTAGATCACACTTACACAGAACAGAATCGTCGGGCAACTTTTGCTCTTGAGGGAATCTTTGTTTTTTCAAGACAGAATCATCAAAGATGATTCAAGATAAAATCATTTTTTTATAGAATAAACTCGTTTTCAAGACAAAATCATTTTTTACAGAATAAACTCGTTTGGCAACTTTTCCTCTGTACGGAATCGTCATGCCACATTTCCTCAGTGCGGAATCGTCGGGTCTTGTCTCCTCAGGACAGAATTGCTGCGGTGGCAGTTTGGAATTGCTGAAGCATGATATCTGAGAAAGAAATTGCTGGGCCACGATGCTTAAGGAAGGAATAGCTGGGCCACAATGCTTCAAGAAGGAATGGCTCGGCCACGGTGCTTCAGGAAGTAATCGCTGGGCCACGGTACTTCAGGAAGGAATCGCTGGGCCACGGTGCTTTAGGAAGTAATCGATGGGCTACGGTGCTTCAGGAAGGAATCGTTGGGCCATGGTACTTCAGGAAATAGTCGCTAGGCCACGGTGCTTCAGGAAGGAATCGCTGGGCCACAATGCTTCAGGAAATAATCGCTAGGCCACGGTGCTTCAGGAAGTAATCACTGGGCCACGGTGCTTCAGGATTGAATCTCTTGAATATGTTTGTATATTCAAAGTAAATAAAAAATAACATCTATTTATGAGCTTCTGCCTGAGATTAAAATTGATGCAGCAATATTTGTTGTGGCTGAGATAGCTCTGGAAGACTTGTTTGTTTTATTGCTCTTTATAACCTGAAACTATCTTATCTCAAGTGGTCTTATGTTCGTGGTCTGGGCGTCTAACTCTACCTGTCGAATTTTCTCACTTAATTAAAAAAAAATAAGATAGAAACTATGTAAGGACATTTTCGGACAAGTTGTTCAAAACATTCTCAGGAACAAAGATTGCAAGTTGTTCTTCTATGTGCCCTGTCCCTTCAGAACGTAGGTGATCATGGCTTTCACGTCTCCCTATCCCTGGTTGCTCTTAGCACGCCTTCTCCTATTTCACCATGCAACCCTCGTTCTATGATCCACCTGGTTAGGTCCTTCAAATATGTTATCCGCTGCTTTGCCCTGCCTCTTTTCCCCTCTATCTGGCCTGTTAGTATAAGGTTCTCCAAGCCCTCCTTCCTCATTGCATGTCCTAGCAACTTCAGCTGTCTCTTCCTGATTCTCAGTATTAATTTCCTTTTTGTTTCCATCGTTTCTAAGACCTCATCATTGCTCACATGCTCGATCCATGATATTCGCAGCATTCTTATGTAGAACCACATTTCAGTTGCTTTAAGTTTTTCCTTTATCTTTGATGATATTGTTCAGCATTCACTGCCATATTGAAGAACTGACAACATATAGCAATCCAGTTGTCTCTTTTCTGTTTCTAGCAAAATTGTCCTGTTTGTTAATACTTTACTCAACTTCTAGAATGCTTCCTTCTCCATGCCAATTCGCCTTCGGGTTTCTGTGTCGCACTTTCCGTCTTCTGTTACATGTAAAGAAAAAAGTTACCTTTAGAAAAAATAATTACTTATGAAAACAGTCATGTAGAATTTATTAGTCAAATGTTACGCTTATCAAATCAACCCTTCCCAATTCTGTGGTCTACCAAACTACAACCGGTTTGGGAGTTAGTAAGTTTCAGTGTTATATACAACATATCGCAACAATAACAACATTTCTCCAGATTGATAGGTAGTAGTTAGTTTAATAATTCAGACAGAAAACTTTGATCTCAGACCTCACAACAAAGTTGGCATCGAAACCAATCTCCAACTATCTCACTTCTTGGGCTGGGGAAATGTCTTCAGTTGACCAAAATATTCTTAAGCAGTTACTTGCTAGGGGGGGTGGAGTACGAGACAAAAAGAGATGATGATGCCAACTATTCCGTTACATTTTGTTCTCTGCTTGTAGGTCCCTGTTAAACGATGAATACATTTCTTTCAGGTGTCAGGTTACAAGTCGATTTGCATAGTAATATATTCAAGGAAGTTATTGGACGACATCACTCTCTTGGCACATACAGCAAAGATCAGCTGAATTCTTGACTCGAACGGACAATCAAGGCAAACTTTTATATAGTATTGAATTTTGGGCGAGATCTGATATAGAAGATTTCTATTAATTCGCTTTTTTTCTAGAGGTGAGTTGGAGAGAGATTTGGAACAGTAATTGTTTACTGGTAGTCGGTAAATAAATTCAGAGGGGAACTTTAGTCTCGAGCGGCCGACAATGGTATCACCAATTCGTATCTCGTTTCAGCGACATACATATGAAAACTCTTTGAGTCGGGAAATATTTTTAATTGACGAAATTGTAATGCTACATTGATGCTGCAGTCTAAGGTTTAAGAGAATCATGAATCAGAATGACGACACAGAATGCCCTATTCTACCCCGTATATATAATGAAGAGTGACGCTTACAGGAGTCAAATTTCAGCTTGATTTGCATATGCGCATGTTAACTTCGGAGAATTTTGATGTTCCATCCTCCTGGGACACAGTCAGTGTTGACAAATTTCTAAGTTAATATACAATCAAGACATAAAAATGGTGAATGGGATTATAAAACGAAACATTCTAAATTTTCGAATTTTAGCCAGATCCGAGTCGATATAAAAAAAGGCTGGTATATCTCGGCTGACATCATCTGTAACGGCAGATGTGAGTCGGAACTCTCTGTTTTACCTGATCATAGTATTTGAAACCCAATTCATTAGTATGCATAAACTTTCCACATGTTTATTTATAAGTAAAAAAAATTAATTTTTGATAATGGCTAAAAGTATAGCAGAAAAAAACTTTGGACAATTCTTATATATTTTGAAATCGGAAAAGAAAAAATTATAGGAACACATAAAAAATTATATAAAAAATTTAATGATAATACCTTGTTTGTCAGTTTTAATGAAACCTGTATTTGTAGTGATATTATAACATATTTATGTTATGAATTCTAAATAAATATTGTTCTCTCTATTTTGTATTGAGCACTTTTTTTAAGAATAGTGTTTCTTTCGATACAGAATTTTATTCTATCCATACCTACCTTATACTTGGACACACACACACACACACACACACACACACACACACACACACACACACACATATATGTATATATATATATATATATATATATATGACTATTACGATCTCACACCCTGATTGAGCACTCTGGAAGAATGGTAGACTTTGAAAAACAGTAGCTTCTCTAGCATATATGCATCGTTCATTCAGCAATGAATTAGAACACTCTCAGCTATTGAATGTGTATAATGATAATATACACGTTAAAAAGTCTACCTCCTTCTACCGAACGCCCATAGCTCAGAGGTAGAATCGCCGACTGTCACCAATTAAAAAATCGGCTGTCTAACCGTACTGATGAGCTGTAATACAGATCTTTCTGCGGGTGACTATATATATATATATATATATATATATATATATATATATTACTACTGTTTCAGTGAGAAAACATAACAACCTGTGTTATTAACCAAAACGAGGAACATAGACATTGATGACAATCGGTAACATCAGCAACAACTCATGCAGACTTGATGGTAATTACAAACGATCGCTTGGATTTCAGCCAGCGTTGACCGCGGCGTTATTCCGACAGTTTTAGATCGGACCAATTAAAAGTTAATGGGCATTAATGGAAGAAAATAAAAATAGCCCTGTACTGCGATAGTATGTTATATTTGTAAAGATGTTTCTACCATCGATTGCCTGTCTTTATGAGTCATTTTTCTGTCAGTGAAAGTTGAATTGAATTTAAGTTCTTTTAGTTCAGAAAAGGAGTACTCCCTCACACTTAAAAATATCAGCAATATAATGGTTGATAGCAAAATACTAACACACAGGAAGATCTCAATAGAAACGAAGAAAAGAGTGCTAGACTGCTACGTGATGTCAGTTCTTCAGTACGGCTATGAATGCTGGACAATATCATCGAAAATGAGGACAAAACTGGAAGCGGCCGAAATGTGGTTCTACAGAAGGATGCTACGGATATCGTGGACTGAGCATACAAGCAACGACGAAGTGTTAGAAAGAATGGCAACAAAAAGGAAATTGATGCTGAGCATCAGGAAGAGACAACTGAAGTTCCTGGGACATGCAATGAGGAAGGAGAGCCTGGAGAACCTGATACTGACTGGTCAGATAGAAGGAAGGAGAGACAGAGGAAGGCAGCGGATAACATATCTGCAGAGTCTGATCAGGTGGATGACGGAACGGGGGTTGCCAGGAGCAACAGGAGCAAACATACTAAGAGCCACAAGTGATAGGGAGACGTGGAGATCCATGATCGCCTACGTCCTGAAGGGACAGGGCACATAGAAGAAGAAGAATGGTTGATAAACAGCCATTTAAAATTGTCATAGGTAATATTTTTACTTGTGGCTTCCTTTGCAGTTTGACTTTACCATTGAAAAGGGATGAATCATGCACACCTCTGGACACAGTGATATGGAAGTTAATTAATAAAATTAGGAAAAGATATACACGTCTTTATCACTTTATTTAGAATATGTAACTGTCAACAGCTTCATGACGCGAGGCATTTGTGCTGTAGTTTCCATATCAAATAGGCTTTTAAAATTATTGTACTATATTTAATGTTATTTGCATAAAAGTACAAAATGTGGCACAAGGCCAAAAAGGGGGTGGGTAGAGAGTGGTACTCATTAACTATACCTAGCTAACCACTTTCACGACCCTATCACTCATTAACAGTGTGCAGGTTCACCACAAGAATCCATCCATCACCTTCCAATCCTTCACACACCACAATACCACAGGGGCACCTAAAACGGGGAAATGAACCCATGACATACAAATTTGCTATTATATACAATAATATAAATAAAATAAAATATATAAAATATAATATATAAATGGAATTTTGTTTCTGTGTGTGTGTGTGTATGTGTGTGTGTGTATCCGTTACCTATAGACTCCGAAACGGCTGAACCGAGTTTCTTGAAAATTTATACAGTTGTACTACAAGCGTCTGCGAGTGTTCTTAGCTAAGTTTTGTGTCGAGGTACCCCCGATAAATATCAAAAGTCGATAATCGAAAAAATCGGGTTATAGAAGGAGTGGTCCGATTTTAATCAAATTTGATACACTCATAGACAAAGACATAAGAAACGATATTCAGAAGTTTCAAGGTTGCAGTTTTTATAATAGCGCAGAAAATCGATAATATATATATATATATATATATATATATATATATACATATATATATATATATAAAAGCAAGATGTTTGTGTATGTGTGTGTCTGTTTATCTGCCTGTATGTCTTTTCTTTCAGCCCTTTTATTTTAGGTTTTGTTTCGGGTTTGGCTCTAAGTAGGTATAATACTAGTTCTTAGTCTCAGCCATGATACCATTTACTCAGAAGACTTATTTAGTCTTCAAAATTCAGTTTACGACGAAAAAAACTTATTTGATATTGATACCAGGAAATCAAAATTTAACTTACATCCATTCATTTTTCTTTCAGTCTACGGTTTCGATTTAACTGGAAACGACTATTGCTTTTTAGCCTTTCGTGCCCACGTTCAAAGAGTCTGAGCTCCAGGACCATGGATTAGTTTAAAAGCTTTCATTACACCCGAGCAACGCCGGGTTATACTGCTAGCAAAATATAATTAAGAATTCAAAGAAAAAAGAAATGAGGGGAGGGGGATGAAATATTCAAAACGAAATAAAATACAACAAAAGTTTTCTGTATCTCTAATTTGTAATTTGCATGTTGGGTAGTTCTTTTTGCTAACAACCAGACATTGTTTTCTTGTAATTGATGTTTAATTTTTCTTTTCACTTCCCTCCACTAAGTTACACACACACACACACACACACACACACACACACACACACACACACACACACACACACACTATATATATATATATATATATATATATATATATAATTAGTTTTTAGCTATAATTAAATTAGACCAGTACTCAGTTGTATTAAAAAGTGTTCCATACATTTATAATGTAGAACTTTTGAATATTTTCTACTTGCAAATGGTTATTTCCCCAACCTAGATTGCAACCCTTCGTTATTCTTAAGTGATTTATAAATCATTTTACAGTCATTTCAAGGTACTAAAACGCAAGGGATTACCAAGTGTGAAAGAATTGACGGGAAAAGAAAACTTCGTTAAAGCGAGGGGACAATAAAGCAATAATGTGTTTTCCGAAGAAAAAGGTCAAATAATTATCACTGCCTGACCAGAAGGAGTATAAAACTAAGTTACAATGTGGCCAAACGGTTTCCCGCAGGAAGTACACATATTCATTCGCGGCGTGGAACTACAATTAACCATGATATTATGCGACTGTTAACAATAATAGCCTCTTTAAACGCTACCAAAGAATTTGAGTTCTTTACTACAAGTCGAAATGCAGCAACCAGAAAACTTTCAAGCCGGTACAGACAACGAAATATCATAACTACTGATCAGTCAGATCAATAAAAAATTAAGACGGTTAACACATTAAGTCCATGGGAAAAAAGAGAAAGGAACCCGTAAACTATACCCTGAAAAGGAAATAATGGGTAATCTTATTCGATAAACATAGAAGGAGTATTGACCGAGCGATAGATTTTAAGGTGTAAGCTGGTGTCATTTCTTTTTTTGGATAGGTTATTTTTGGTGAACTTTGCTTTGTGTTTTTGTGGGTCATCATACATTTTCCGTTTGCTTATATTTTGCGATAAAATTTTCTCTGAGCTTTATAATTTCCAGGGACCATTTGTTATTAATATATTTTTTCTGTGTTTTCCTTGAGTTAGTTAATACACGCTTGGTCAATCATGATTGACCAAGGTACTTCAGTGAAACGGAAAAGATAAGAGGTACTTCGGTAAAACGGAAAAAAATTGTAAAAATAAATGCGTCAATCAAGACAGATGAAAACAGTGAATAAAAAAAGAATAAATAAATAAATAAAAAATAAATAAATAAAAACTAACGAACCAAATGTTCTCTGTGACGAATATGTGCCGAAAACCTGATGTAATAATGACGTCATTCCGTCATTGTTTTTCTCTCTTTCTCTTCATTTACTTTCCCTGTCTTACTCTCTGGATAATTGGCTGTAAAACAAAGCCGTCCTAATATAATTTGCAGTGATTAAGGGACAAAAGCAAGTAGTATGCATTATTTTCTTTTAATATTTTAGCTAAGGTTGTATCGAAACTGACCAACAAGCTGTATTTAAATTGCTTGATATGAACCATTGAATAGAAGGCGTATGAGTGAATGAATTTCTTTTTCAATTAGCTTTCACCATTAAAAATTAAATTACGTTCAAGAAATTTAATTTTCACGCACATGTGTAGGCATTATATATATATAGATGGTATCTATAGACAAAGAAAATGAAGAAAAAGAGAGAGGAAGAAAAACTATTCTTGGCTAACAAGGACTTTATCAAGGCAACGTAAGATTTATTTAGTTTCACGTAATTACATACAAAGGCGAGGATATTATTGTAAATTAAGGCTTTTAAAGAACGTTTATTAATGTTGAGCAGGTTGTTATATAAATGGGATAACGATATATAAATTTTTATATAGTAAGAAGAATTTTGGAGGAAAGATGTATAACAAAGTGGAAAAAGTTTTCGTGTGACGCGTTTCGTCCCCGAGAACTTTATTAGTTTGTTTAATTCGATCCAACGAACGAGAGACGTGTCTTGCGAAAACTTTGGCACTTTGTCATATTATATATATATTTTCGTTTGCTCTACTTTTGCGTTGGGTGCTTTGTGCCCTCTACTTTCGTGTTAAGCTCTTTATTGTTAAGGTTTTCGTCTTGGGTTTTTTTCTTTCTCACGAATGCTTGACTTCTTGTTCAAGTATTTCGTTTGTTTCTTTTTTTCCTCCTTCTTTTCCCTCTGGGTTAGTTCCCGGTGGGTTTCAAAACGTTCTTAGTTGTAGTTTAATTATTGATAATCTTGACCGAATTAGTTCTGTTGTTATTGGTATTACAACTATAATTAATATTATATATATATATATATATATATATATATATGCAGCTTTCATTAAAAATGATAACCAAAATATTATTAGTTTTTTATATAACTTTTCATGTGCTCTTATGATTATTTTCTTTTTCAGAACTCAAATTATATGCGAATTATCCAAAGGTTTTGAACTTTCGGGCGCTTTCAGCTATACTTTTAGCCATTACTATTTGTTTTACTTATCAATAAACATGTGCAAAGTTTGTGTATATAGCATCGTGTGTATGTTAAGTTTCAAATACGGTAAGTACATTGTTACCGTGTCTATAATTCGTGTTATTAAGTGAAGGATATCTTTGTTTTATTAGTAATGCCACAATGATTTTAAACTTTTTTGCATGTAGTATACATATATATGCCAACTACAGTTTAAAGCAAACCCCGCCCAGAATTAGAATAGTATGAACTTGACAGAAAACGTGAAACATTTTGTTCCCCGAAATCAAGAAGAGATCTTAGAATAATTAGTGAAAGAACCAAATCCGTTATCAAACATATACTTTGAGAAATTTTTGCAAGGAATGCTAAAGATTTCTACTGCAATAACCAAGGCTAAAGGAGAATATTTTGATGAGAGCAAAATTTAATCATAAATTTTTTTGTCAATAAAATTTCTCATTAAAAATCAAACTCACTTTTTTCTAATCATGCATAATATTTTTTCTATTTTCTATTTTTTTAGTACGAAACAATTTCTTTTTGGAACTATTTAAAAAATCAAGTATATCGCAGACAATGACCGTAAGGCAACAGATAGTCGCGACAATAGTATTTGGGCATGAAAATACACCCACTGAAAAAGATACATATAATGGCCCACTATGGCAAACAGCCTAATCTGAGGAAAGAATAGACATAGATAACACATTGTCATACCAGTGGGTCTAAAACTGACCTTGTTGTAAAAGAAAGTGAACTAAAGTAGTCGTTTCAATGAATTTGTACAAGAGTGTGTGTGCATATATATATATATATATATATATATATATATATATATATATATATAAGCATCGTTCGGCATCAATGAATTGAAAACTATTGACTGCTGGCGTTTATTTACATTGTGTATATATCACGCTAAAATCTGCCATCCTCCACCATGCGCCGATAGTTTAGAGTTAGAATCTCCGACTGATGTCAAATCGGTCGGCTTTTAATCCCAGCTAGAAGCAATCGTATGTCTAACTGTACTGATGTGCTGTGATACAGCGAAACAGGACTGTTTGCTTATATATATATATATATATATATATATATATATATATATATATATATACTAGTTTAAAAGTTTGAAGCCATCTTCAGAATTACCATTGAGATTAACTTGACAGAAGAGTGAAAAAATAATGAAAAAGCACTTTTGGGTCATTTAAGAAAGAATGGACAAAAAAACTTTCAGAAATTTTGCAACCAACGCCAAAATTATTTTTCTTTTTTAAAGTATGCAACAATTACATTTTGAACAATTGAAAAATATTACCAGGTGTCCCATCAAATTTGGGAACTGTAGTGTGTGTGTTGTAGAAAGAGAAAATATACCAGCGATGGGAAGAATATATTTCACGAAAAGAGAGAGCAACCGATAATACACAAAGATGAGGACGGGCCGGAAATATTGAAGTCCGAAGTGGAAGCTGCAATGGCCAAACTGAATAGAAACAAAGCAGCTGGTTCAGACGGCATTGTAATAGAGCTGCTGATAGCCTTGAAAGAATTCGGTATAGAGAAATTTTACAGAAATAATAAATTAAATATATTATAGTGGCATAGCACCAGACGACCTATGCAAGTCGCTTTTCATAGCACTGCCTAAGAAGCCAGGTGCAAACGAGTGCGAACTACACCGAACTATCAGCTTAATGAGTCATATTCTAAAACTGATCTTCCGAAACCTCATGAATAGAGCAAAAAGCAGAATCAAGCCAGAGATAGGACAAGACCTGTGCGGGTTCATCAAAGAAACTGGAATAAGGAACGCCATATTTATGATTAGGATACTCTCTGAAAGAGCAATACAAATGAAGAAGGACTTGTACCTATCTTTTATCGGTTATGCGAAGGCGTTCAACAAAATACGCCAAAAGAATTGATGGAAATGCTCAGCAACCTCGACATATTTGGGAAAGACATTAGAGTAATCAAGAATACAAAGATAGAAAGGGGTGTAAGACAAGGATCCTAGATATTATGCAAGGATTTGTCATCGGAGAACACAACTTGAACAACATAAGATACGCAGATGATACAGTGCTGATAGCAGACACGGAAAGGAAAATACAAGAACCCCTACAGAAGGTAGCTGAAGAGAATGACAAAAAAGGTTTACAAAAAAACTGCAAGAAAATCGAATGCATGGTTATAAGCAAAAAAGCAACCCAAAATACCAAATATAGGTGGAGCATACTAAAATCAAGCAGGTTCAAAACTTAAATATCTGGGAAGTGATCTAACTGAAGACGGAAAGTCGACACTGAGATCCGAAGGTGAATTGGCATGGCAAAGGACGCGTTCGAGAAACTGAGTAAAGTATTAAGATACAGGAAACTTTTACTAGAAACAAAGAAGAGAATACTAGATTGCTATGTGATGTCAGTTCTTCAATATGGCAGTGAATGTTGGACAATATCATCAAAGATGAAGGAAAAACTTGAACCAGCTGAAATGTGGTTCTACAGAAAGAGGCTGAAGATATCATGGGTCGAGCAATGATGAGGTTTTGGAAACAATGGAAACGAAAAGGAAATTAATTGTGAGCATCAGGAAGATACAACTAAAGTTCCTGGACATTCAATGAGGAAGGCGGGCTTGGAGAACCTGATATTTACAGGCCAGATAGAAGTAAAAAGAGACAGAGGAAAGTAGCGGATAAGATATTTGAAGAACCTGAGCAATTGGATGGCAGACAGAACGGGGGCTGCGAGATGTTACAGGAGAAAGCCTGCTAAGAGCCACCAGGGAGACGTGAAAGGCCATGATCGCCTACGACTTGAAAGGACAAAGAACATAGAAGAAGAAGAAGAAGAAGAAGAAGAAGAAGAAGAAGAAGAAGAAGTGTGTAGATTATATATAAAGAAATTGTATGACGAAGTGGAAAACTCATGACTAGCAAATTTAATGCGATAAAATTCTGAAGGATAAAACGCGTCATAACTAAACTTTTCCCCTTTGTTATACATTTTTCTTGGGACTGTTCACCTTTCTCTTTCTTTATATATATATATATATATATATATATATATATATATATATAAGCATGCGGTGTAGAAATAGAAGAATCCAAAGGAGTATTCTCTACATACAGTAGTAGGATAACTCTCTAAGAGAGCTCTAAATATATATGTATATAAATACATATAGAGCAAATATAAGAAAAAATTTAGGCAGGCATGTTATTTCATGGTAAATCGGAAGTATGGTCTATTTCAGGTGAACCATCATCAGCTTCCGTCTTTATTGTACAGAAGATTTTACACGAATGTATATATATATATATATATATATATATCACTTGTAAACGAGTTATTACACGACGTAGCTTTCTACAATGTGGTGTCTTCAGGCGATTTGTAATAAGTGGTTCCACCGTGTTTTTTAAGAACGCTCACGTAACGTGGAATTTTTGAACAAGCAATCTTCAAAACTAGAAGTCATAATGTTTTCATCCATGGTTGTATAACCCTAGTGGGTATTTTATAGTATGGTTAAACTTAGTCATAATTTCATTCAGTAATTCATTTTAACATAATAGCTAACTTTTCTTCCTGGCACAGTCTACATATTTTGTCACCGTTGTAAGGCTTGTCTGTTTTCACATTTCCACAAATATCTAGCGAATTTTGTACATATTTTTAAGTTTTCTATTTTAAATGTAAGCCTTTGATGGAACCATCTAGTCTTAAACTATTTTGAACATTTAAGTAACGTACTCTTGCTTTGTAAATGACTTTTTTTGTATTACAAAGTCCTTGAAGTGGGAATTTATTTTGTTTAAGCAGTTACATTCCTTATTAATGATCTTGATTTTACAATGCTACTTAAATTTCTTGCGTTTTGTTTCTTTATAAAATTTTCTAAATTACTAGTACAGCTATAACTTTTGATAAAGTTTGATTGTATTCCTATTGAAAATTTTGTTTAGATTTGAGCTTTTTGGAAAGTATTTTTCGATCAATTTAAAAACATTTGTCCTATTTTAGTTTTTACTTCTAAATTAAATGGTGGATTGAACCAGATAATGTTTCGTTTTCTATCATTGTTTTTGTCTGTTTGGTTGGGAATTGTATTACAAAATTTTCTTATTGCCAGACTTTCTTAGAGCATCTTCATAGTTTCTTTTCTTTTCATCAAATATTGTTTTGTTTGACGAATTCTTTGATAGCTTGCGTTCCATTCATTTGAGAATATGCTTCATTATGCTTTGGAATGGTTAGATTGGTGTTTGCTTTCATATATGGAGAGACATTGTCAATTTGCAAATTTAATTCTACATCTAAATATTGGACTACTTTTCTATTTGTTTCCACTATTATCTCAAAATCTATGTGCTTAAATAATTTGTAAAGTGATTTCCTTATTTTATCATTTTCTTGTTGCTATCATTAATCCGTCATCTCTGTATAATCTGTGGTTGTCTGTGTGAACTATTTTGTTGATTTTATTTAAAATGTATATATCCATCAATTCTGAAATTTTGGCTCCGTCATACGATCCTTGTGGTACATCAAAAGTGCCGTTGTTTGATATTTTTAATATCATTTTAATGCTTCACGATTGTGGAAGAGTAATGATTTGCGGCAATGTAGAATTATATCAATATGTTCAGATGGTATGTTTATGTACCTTTTAGCAAAATTAAACGCTTCCATCAAACCTTTTACAAAAATTGATGGGTAAAAGTTTTTATGTCATATTTAATGAACGTATATTTATTTTTGCTTTGAATTATTTGGAACCAGGACATGCAATCAATTGTGTTCTTTCACTGGTTAGCTTGAGGGGCAGTTCTTAGTAAGTCAGAAATATGTTTAAATATTTGATGGCTTATTTTGCCCACCACTGTTTCTGCTTGATTTTATAAGTCGGTATGAGGGGTTATTGGGAAAATCTTCTCTTTGGTCTTTGATTGTTAAGAAAGCTTGTCCGTTGGTTAAAATTTGCATTTTTTGGCTTAAATTCAATTTATTTGTATCAATTTTAGCATCCTTGTTAATATTTTCAATATAGGAATCCGGGACTTTTATAAGATTTTGGGATTTCCTCATTTATCTTTTTTTTTTGTGAATTTCTGGTTATTTAAAAAATTAGGGAGTGGTAGTTGGAGGAAATGCATTTAGGTTGGTCAAAATTATTCAATTAAAATTTAGAATTTTGTAACCACAGATATATATATATATATATATATATATATATATATATATATATATAGATCTGTTTCGCTGTATCACAGCTCATCAGTTAGTCTCCGATTGCTTTTTTACCCAGGACTGAAATCCGGTTATTAATCCCGAATTGGCGTCAGTCAATATATATATATATAATGTGTGTGTGTGTGTGTGTGTGTGTGTGTGACAGAGAGAGTGCGATAAGCGTAGTGTTTAAGTCGGAATCGTTGCATTCCCTTTCGCACAAATACCATTGGGAAATATATGAATGCATTTTTCTACAGTATTTACATTATTCGGATTATTGTCATAATTTTTGTTGCCATTTGTACGACGTTTCGACCGTTGTACGCTCCGGCCTTCTTCAGGTGCTAGGAATTTCGAATCGAGCCTTTTATTACAATCACTGGTGTATATGAATATTCTTTGCCTAGAGCCTCTTCTGGTAGTCATGAGTTATCTCCCTCTAAACCTGTAAGTTACTTGTTCACCACGGCTATAGCCTGGTATTGAACTCACAACTCTTTGTGTCACTCACAGGAACTAACCAATATCTATATACTCTGGGCCATGAAGAACGGTCGAAACGCCGTACAAATGGCAACAAAGATGATATTATATGACAAATCTCTTTGGTTACATAAATTTTAATTGAATAATTTTGATAATAAAGTAAAGTTTGGTATTTGGAATAATAATTATCAGATTATGGTTAGTTGTTTAGTTTTTCTACTGGTTGATGTGAATTAAACAACACACTCTTGGTTACACAAATGGACTAGTCTAGATGCTTAAATAAAGAGATTTAATTAGTCTAAAAACAACTCATTGGGGAAGGGGGTATTACTAACACTAACTTTTTTAGTGTTTTTGTAAATACTTTATCATTTTGTAGATACATATGGAGATTAGATATTCTTAAATTGTTGTTTTATTCCTCTCACCACACAGACAAGAATTGTACATATGAAGAATGGTTAGAACTTCATAGGAATTCCGTTGTCTTATGGTGGATATTGTAAGAATGTCAAGTAAGAATGGGTTATTTTGGCGTAAAGAATAATGTAGGATGTTTGGATTAGTGGTTAGCTAAAATAATTATAAGACGGAAGAAGTCTATCCTTTCCCAGTCCCCCTTTTAACTGTGCCAAATTTTTGTATTTTTACAAGATTAATATCAAACGGTTAAAGTCAGTCTTCAGAGTATTTCTTACAGATGTCCTGTCGAGTGCCAATGCAAGACAAGATATTATAACCGACAGAAACTGAGTTATAACAATGGCGACAAAGATCGAAACTCATACGAGTTATAACGGGAGTTACGAGGATATCGAAATTCATACTCAGTGATACAAATAGGAAAAATACTTGTTGCTTTGGCGCACAGGATACCAGTGACGACAAGAATTTGAAACACATTAGTTTAGATTGTCTTATGTGTAGAAAAAAGAAAGGAAAAAACAGATGAAGGAAATATTGGCTTCTGTAGTTAAATTCAAAAGTAACATAAGCAGTTGTTGGAACTGTAGAAACAACAAAAAATGTTGAACAGAATAATAAACTTACACTAAAAGAATTATCGGAAGAATGTCAGATTATCCTAAATGTGGTGCCGAAACAATTGAGAAAAATAAAGTGCATACGTACAAGCGAAAGAATAATGTACAAAAATGAAAAGGAATCCATGTTTCAGATGTCGAAGTGAAGTATATATCTCGGCGATGACTTTCCCTTTAATAATTCGAAATGCTACAAAAGATATATCATTGACAATGATCGTCAATCGACAAACGTTACTAAGCTACAATCATTTTAAGAACTAGCAAACTATCAAATTTGTGTACTTCATCTGCAGAATTTGAGTAATTGAGTTGAATTTGAATGATAAGTTGTCAGAAGACGTTAGGAAAAAATACCAACGTCAGACTTATTAGCGCACTTCTATTTAAAAGCAATTTTTTGTATATATATATATATATATATATATATATATATATATATATATGCCTATATACATATATATATAAGCATAAACATATATAGATATATAGATATATAAATATACATATGCATATATATACATATATATACATTTGTGTGTTTAGACAACAAATTTTCTTTAAGATATGTCAAGTACTTTTAATCATCTTCAGGGGTGTGAGGTATGGTAACAAAAATAACTGCAAAACTGACATTATTAGACATATTAGATTAAATAAATTGCAAACATTATATATGTATATATATATATATATATATATTAGTCATTCACATACAAGCCTGTGTGGCTAGACATCTACTTGCTTTTGACCGGAATCGAAACACGACCGATTTGGTGTCAGTCGGAGTCACTAACCCCTAAACCATAGGCACATGGAATCAGAGAAAAGAAATTTTAGCGTGTTATATATAAGCGGTGTATAAACATGCTCGTTACCGAAAGAACTCAATTCATTGCTAAGAGTAATGCGTAAATCGCAAAATTAATGCGTAAATCACAGAATATATATACTCTCTAGCACGACGTATTTGCACAATAGTAGCATACGGAACGCTTCGTAAAATACTCCTAGAGGAACTACGAAAAATATTACAAATAAGAGGATACCCCATATTACTAATAATCAAGGGTTTCTAATTGGGAGAAGAAATACAATTAGAATCTCTCTGGAATTAAAAAAAAATGAATAAAGGCAAACATTCTCGCATGCGTCTCCAAGCACAACAAAAGCAACCCAGAATTATTTACAAAGATAAAAAGACACATAGAATTACTGAACAAAAATGATAAAATAAAAAAAAATTCAGAAGACAAAAAAAAATAAAAATTCTGAAGACAACTTAAATAATTAAAAGAAAATTCCAGCTCCGATATTTAAAAAACATGCTAATCTCATGAAAATTCGATTAGCACACAAAACGGTTAACAAAATGCAATAAAAAATATGTGGGGTATGCAACATAATAATAGAAGGAAACCTCTTCAAGTTCGAAAACACATTTACATTGGAAATAAAAACATCTGAGCTGTAAATCTAAAATGTAATTTATGCTCTAAATTGCGATAAATGCGCAAAAATATACGTGGCGGCAACACAAGGCCTCAATAAAAGCGTAACCCTGCACAGAAGTAACATTAAAAACAGGAAATTGTACGTTTCCCAACGCTTACACTAATGTAGTGGAGGTAAATCTAGTGTAATGTCTGTCTACCAAAATGCAGATTTTGGTAGACACTCACGATGCAGGAAGAAAAATTTATAAAAAATACCAGCCCTCTCTAAACAAAACAACATGAAAAACCTACCACACACACACACACACACACACACACACACACACACACACACACACACACACACAATCCAAACGGACTAAAAAAAAAGAAGAAATTCGAACAATAGTCAATAAATAGTATTCCAAAAGAAACAAGAAGAACTGGATGACCAGTAGAATTGAATCAAAGTTTCTGAAAACAATTTTGAAGTATAAAGACGAAATAAAATATCACAAATCAGTGTAAAACATTCTTTTGGCCAACGAAAGGTAAATGATTCCCAAAACAGTAGAGATTTAGCAAGCGAGTGTAAAAAACAAAAAGAATAAAACAAACTCGCACACATATGAACTTTCTGAGCTGCTCACCGACCACTTATACATATATATATATATATATATATATATTTTGGGAATCATTTACCTTTCGTTGGCCAAAAGAATATATATATATATATATATATATATATATATATATATTTATTTATTTATTTATTTATTTATTTATTTATTATAAATTATATTTTAGAACATGTACAGAATTTTTTTATTTTTTTATGTTGTTTCGACATTGAAAATACAATGTCTCATCAGGCGGTGTGGACAGGAATGGAAAGTCTCTTTTCTTATATTTGATCAGCTGTGTGTGGGATGTTGGTGGGGATTAGTGATAAGGGAATAAGCCTTGTGGATTGAGCGTTAGAATTTTGAAGAAGGTGGTGTGGGTAGTGAATATGGTTGATTAATGAGTATCTATGATTGAAACGAAAAAGAAAAAGGAATTAATACTGAGCATCAGGAAGAGACAGCTGAAGTTATTGGGATATGTAATGAGGAAGGAGGGCTTGGAGAATCTGATATTCACTGGTCAGGTAGAGGGGAAATGACAGGAGAAATCAGCGAATAACCTATTTGAAGGGCCTGAACAGGTGAATGGCAGAGCGGGGGTTGGATGGGGTAACAGGAGAAAGTGTGTAAGAGCCACCAGGGATAGGGAGACGTAGAAAGCTGTGATCGCCTACGTTCTGAAGGGACATGGTACATAGAAGAAGGAGTCATTATCAATAACTGCGTGTTATCAGTGTGGTTTGATGGCTACGACCGAGATTATTTTTGAAATGTTCGGTTTGGAATTAGTTCAAAGTGATGTTATGTTTAAAAGAGTTATATAAAGCTAGAGAGCATTGGTAAATCATGTGTCAAATATTTATGCGTATTATTTTTATATTGCATGCATATTAAATACTCTTAACAAACTTTGATGACATTATTTCATGTTTTTCTCAAAAATGCTATTGTGATGTTCTCGAAGCCAATTTAATATAAAGCCGAGAACAACGATTTTTATTGGAAACCAAATTCAAACGTTTCTTTGTTTAGGGTTGGACAGAAAATGCTTTCTGTGTGAAGACTATGTGCGTTGAGGTGCAGTAGATATTGACTCGGAACGATAAATCGGGGAGCCGAGTTCGAATCCAAGTTACATTCACTTACGCACAAAAAAATTCCAATCTTTTCACTCTTTTATTTATTTATTTATTTATTTTTTCAATTGGAGTAGATAGACTAAACTATCGCCCGGTTCACATCCACCCATATCTATTGAACAGGTGTAGAGGCTCATCCCTTGTTCCCTGTTTAGGATGTGGTTTCCGGCTTTCTCTTTTCCAATCTTTTCACTCTTACGTAGTCCCCTGCGCTTCAGTGGCGTTACTGCCTTGCTCGGGGTGATACGATTAAAAAAAAAACACCTAGGAAAGGTATTAATCCGTCTTCTTCCCTCCAGTTACGGGTTAAATAACAGGACAGATTGGGTTCTATAGCCTTGGCTGGCAGAAAGCAATGGCAGCTTACTGCGGGATATATCAAGTTGAATACACCAGTTCTCGTTCGATCACCGAAGTTAAGCAACGTGAGCCTGGTCAGTACTTAGATGGGTGACCACTTGAGAATACCAGGTGCTGTAAGCGTTCAGTGACGGATGTGCGTTGTGGTGCAGTGGATGTCGACTTGGAAAGAGAAATCGGTGAGCCGAGTTCGAATTCCAGTTGAGTACCCTGCATTCACTTAAGCACTGGTATCCTTGGGAAAGATATTAATCCGTCACTTCCCTCTAGTTATGGGTTAAATAACAGGATGGGGCCTGGAGACAACCCACCCAGTGTTGGTGTTACAATAAAACACCCTTGGTAGCCCTGGCGAAGCATAAAGTATTCAGTTATTTGACAAGATTATGAATTTCGCTATAAACTGCGCCAGGGTTCCAAATGCACAGGGAATATTGGAGGGGTGTAGTGAGTTCTATCTCGGCCGAGGCCGCAGGATGACGACGACGACGACTGTGGAATAATCTTCTGCCCAGTCTGTCATGTCTCTTTTGAGACATGATCGCCCAAAGCGTGTATCACGAATGGCACTTAACTGACTGAAGAACTAATATGTAATATAATATCCATAGATTTTGAAATCGGCTGTTATTTAATTCCATGGATCATTGTCAATGTGCTGTACGAATACATTATAGAAACTTTGGATAGGGAGATATTTAATAAGAGTTTCATAAAATTTGTTCGATCCATGACAGATGGCAAAGGCTAAGGATAAGAAAACTGATAACTTAGAGAAACAAATTGAATTTGTCTCGAGTTTGAATGACCAAATTAAGATGTGGCAGGAGGAAACAGACAACCAATAAATGCCGATGTTAAAAGTCGTGATAAAGAAAGAAAGATTGCAAAGACAATAGGAAAGAAAAGATAAAACCTTTTGTCCTTTATGTCTGGACAAGGCACTCGACATGAACTATTCTTATTGCCTAATATTATAGAATTATGAGTGTCTATGAAAAACACGAAAATTTATTTGTTTTCTTATTCAATACGTTTATTTAACCTTATCGATGCTGCAAGTAGGAGAGAGATAGAGACGACGAATCTCAACATGGTGGACAAAACTTTCATCGCTACGTGCTGGCTTGCTTCACTAAATCTGGATGCGGACAAGAATTTTGACCTTTCTAATTCTTGGAGCCATACCAGTATCTTTGCTTCTATTTTATCTTAAACAAAAGGCTGTCAGAATTATACGTCCACTGAATTCAAATTACCTCCACTTAGTTCGCGCAGTCAACGTTCTGACCAATAGTTAGTCATTTTGGGTGAGTATATGCATTGCATAACAACATTTCCATTATATAAACGCCTTTAAAATTTATTTCATCTCTGCATCTAAAGTCTCCCTGACTCCATTACATAATAATGATAATAAAAATAATAACAAACAAAATCTCCTATCCATCAGTAGCTAGCAGACTTATTTCAACCCATAAATCTTCTATACGCTGTGTTCCTTCAAGACATAGGCGATCATGACCCCCACACCTCAATCCTTTGTAGCACAAAACACCTCATATCTATCTATCTATCTATCTATCATCCACATACAAGCCTGTGGTTAGACATCCACTTGCTTCCAGGCGGGATCGAAACTCTATCGATTTGCTGTCAGCTGGAGTCCCTACTGCCTAAGCTATGGGCGCATGGAATGAATGAAGGGACATTTTTGAGAGTGCTATATATATGCGGTGTACACACACGCCAGTCTTTGTGAGAACTCAATTCATTTCTGAAGAGTAACGCATATATATATATATATATATATATATATATATATATGAATACATATGCTATCCGCTTACTCAATCCCATCAAGTAAGTCACGTGTTGCTTTACCCAGTCTCTTTCTTTTCCACTATCCGACCTGTGAGTATCAGATTTTTCAACCCCTTTTTCATCATTATGTGTTCCAGAAACATCAGCTATCTCTTCCTGGTGCTACGGATAAATTTTCTTTAATTTCCAACCTCTCCAAAGCATCGTCATTGCTCACATGCTTAATCCATGGTATCCTCAGCATCATTGATTGCTTCAAGTTTTTTCTTCATCTTTGATGTGAGTGTCCAGCATTGAACTAAAGGTTTCATAATTACTGCCCATGATCAATGTTTTCCGCCCAGAATAGTAATGTTGTAACACTTAACAGAAGCCCAACCGTCCGCGTATGTAGAGAACATCCCGAGACAATTGAGCACATATTAAAGTGCTGCTGACTGACAATAATTGCGTAGTTACGACGTGATAGGACTGTACAATACATATATTTGTCACGTATGCAATCACTCTGTAAAGAGAATAGGACAGGTGAGAATGTAAGACACCATATGTTGTAGGTTTGATGCGGTTGCGATATTCTAGAATTTCAGATTTATTTTTTATTTTTATTTTTTTAATCATTTCACCCCGAGCAAGGAAAAAACGCCACTGATGTGCAGGGGGCTACATAAATGTAAAAAGATTAATTAGAAAAGAGTGAGGAGTACAAACTAGTTAGAAAGGAACAATAGAAAGCTGAGAAAGCAGGTGCGATGACAGATACATAGGTGGAGAGAAAGGGAAGGATATATGCGATGGGGAGAGAGCTAGAGTCCAGTGGTTAGTAGATGAGTATTGACTTTACATTTAAATTTCTGGAGGTTGTAGCCGTCAGGAAAGCAAGAATACGGGAGCGAGTTCCACAGGCGGGAAGTGCGAGAGAAGAAGATGCAGGAGTAGAATTGTCGTTTGCATTTGGCTAACCTGACTGTGAATGGGTGGGACCCAGTTGCCAGTCTGGTTGCACGAGTAAATACCTGTTGAGGAGGCATCAGTGACTTAAGTTCGTCTGAGCAGAAGCCATGGAAGTATTTATATAACAGACAAAGGGAGGCCACATTTCGACGATGGGGAAGTGGCTGCAGTCGAGCCGCCAGATCAGTACCTATCACATTACAGACTCTCCTTTGGAGCCTGTCAAGAACACTGAGGAGAACGGCAGGGGCACCTGACCATAAATGGCAGCAGTACTCCATGCACGGACGGATGGTTGACTTGTATATATGCAGGATGGATTCAGGTGGAAAAAACATCCTGGATCGACATAGTGACCCATGAAATGATTAAAAAAAAAATAAGCGAATACTGACGCACAAAGCACGCCAAGTGTCGGGAAAGCGGTGGGTATTGGGTCATGGCTCTTGACCATTGCCGGTGCGTTGTGCACTCATGCATCAGTTCTAGTTCAAGCTTGTCTGCTTTATGACTTTAAGTGGGGTTTGTTCACTAAAAATATCTTGAAACACTAAAAGAGTAAATTTATACAATAAAATTGACATTGGCTTCAATAACGGCCTCCAGACGACTGCGGAAACTTTTGCAACTCTTCTGATAGAGACAATTGCATCATTACGCTACTTTTCTCACAAAAGGTACCCAACTGACCCTACTATATTGTGCAGTCGACAAAATATCAAACAAGGCGCATGTGCGGAATTGCGAGAATTTACCTATCGCACCCTATATACGACTGCTAAAAATATAACATTTTTAACTTAGCTGATTGATGTTATTTTCATCAATCAAACTTTTTCGTAGACGAACCCTCCAGTAATCGCTCCGTCCACTCGACACAGTAAAGTATCAGTTCCTAACTGAAGATCCTACCAGATGTTGTTATCAGTGGACGTAATATTATCAGTATAAGATATGCTGATGAGACCGTTAATGGCCGATACAGAAAGGAAGCTGCAGGACCTCCTCGGCAGGAGGGTATAATAAACCTAGAAAATAAAGTTACTGTAAAAAGACAAAATATATGCTCATGAGAAAGAGAATAAGCCTGAGGTGCGAGTTACGAATTGAAGATATAAACCTCAGAACCCCCTTGGCAGAATTGTAGAAGAAAGCGAAATAAAAGGGCTAACTCTCAGAAGACAAAATGCATTCTCATCAGAAAGAGAATAAGCCTGAGATGCGAGTTACAAATTGAAGATATAAACCTCAGAACCCCCTTGGCAGAATTGTAGAAGAAAGCGAAATAAAAGGGCTAACTCTCAGAGGACAAAATGCATTCTCATCAGAAAGAGAATAAGCCTGAGGTGCGAGTTACGAATTGAAGATATAAACCTCAGAACCCCCTTGGCAGAATTGTAGAAGAAAGCGAAATAAAAGGGCTAATTCTCAGAAGACAAAATGCATTCTCATCAGAAAGAGAATAAGCCTGAGATGCGAGTTACGAATTGAAGATATAAACCTCAGAACCCCCTTGGCAGAATTGTAGAAGAAAGCGAAATAAAAGGGCTAACTCTCAGAGGACAAAATGCATTCTCATCAGAAAGAGAATAAGCCTGAGGTGCGAGTTACGAATTGAAGATATAAACCTCAGAACCCCCTTGGCAGAATTGTAGAAGAAAGCGAAATAAAAGGGCTAACTCTCAGAGGACAAAATGCATTCTCATCAGAAAGAGAATAAGCCTGAGATGCGAGTTACGAATTGAAGATATAAACCTCAGAACCCCCTTGGCAGAATTGTAGAAGAAAGCGAAATAAAAGGGCTAATTCTCAGAAGACAAAATGCATTCTCATCAGAAAGAGAATAAGCCTGAGATGCGAGTTACGAATTGAAGATATAAACCTCAGAACCCCCTTGGCAGAATTGTAGAAGAAAGCGAAATAAAAGGGCTAACTCTCAGAAGACAAAATGCATTCTCATCAGAAAGAGAATAAGCCTGAGATGCGAGTTACGAATTGAAGATATAAACCTCAGAACCCCCTTGGCAGAATTGTAGAAGAAAGCGAAATAAAAGGGCTAACTCTCAGAAGACAAAATGCATTCTCATCAGAAAGAGAATAAGCCTGAGATGCGAGTTACGAATTGAAGATATAAACCTCAGAACCCCCTTGACAGAATTGTAGAAGAAAGCGAAATAAAAGGGCTAACTCTCAGAAGACAAAATATATGCTCATCAGAAAGAGAATAAGCCTGAGGTGCGAGTTACAAATTGAAGATGAAAACCTCAAGCAAGTGCAGAAGTTCAAATACCTGCGAAGTGTTTTAACAGAGAAAATAGAAATATTAGAAATCTGAAAAGCATTGGATTCGTGAAAGAGGCATTTGAAGCTAAAACAAGGTGCTAGGAAACAGAACAAAATTGTTTAGAAACAAAAGTAAGACTGTTGTAATGAAGAGTGATTTCCATTCTCCTGTGTGATAGTGAATGTTTCACAATCTTCTCATGGATATGTAAAAACTAGAAATAGTTGATATCTAATTCTACAGAAGGATAGTAAAAATTACATGGATGGAGCCAGTAAGAAACTAGGAAGACTTAAAGAAATTGACAACAGAGAGAAGACTCAGAATCCGGAAAAAATAGCTGGAATGAACGCATAATGAGGAAGGAGGTCTTGGTGAACATAAATCTCACGGGGTATATTGATGACAAGAGAGATAATGAACGTAGCGAGCCACTTACCTGTCTATCGTGTGTGAATAGATGGCTGTTAGGCGGTCTTATTAAAGGGAGAAAACTGCTAAGAACCAGACAAGATAAGTGCTGAAGTGGCGTGGTACATTAAAAAGGCGCTTAGTGCTATTTACAAAATAACCTAGGCATATTGTAAAGTTGAATACGAATGACTTTATATATATTTCTTACGAGTGTACCTCCGCTGTCAAAAATGCCGGTAAAATATTTGAGAGGATTATATATATATACTAGCAGTATAGCCCGGCGTTGCTCGGGTGGAATGAAAGCGTTAAAACTAAACCATGGTCCTCTTTGGACGTTGGTACGAAAGATTAAAAAGCAATAGTTGCTTCCAGTTAAACGAAACCGTAGACTGAAAGAAAAATGAATGGATGTAAATCAAATTTTGGTTTTCTGGTATCGATATCAAATTTTCTGCACTATTGTAAGAACTGCAACATTGAAACTTCTGAATATCGTTTCTTATGTCTTTGTCTATGAGTGTATTTGATTAAAATCGGACCACATCTTCTATAACACGATTTTTTCGATTATCGATTTTCGATATTTATCGGTGGTATCTCGACACAGAACCTAGCTAAGAACACTCGCAGACGCTTATAGTACAACTGTGTAAATTTTCAAGAAAATCGGTTCAGCCGTTTCGGAGTCTATAGGTAACGGATACACACACAGACACACACAGACACACACAGACACAAAGTTCCATTTATAAATAAGTTTAGATTAGATAAATGAACCTAATGAGCCAGACGAACATACCTAGGTTTCTCCTAAACGGATCGTCAGGGAAAGCTGGATTTCCCTGACGATTCCTTTGAGAGAAACCTAGGTATGTTTGTCTAGTTCATTAGGTTCAATTAAGTTCGCTCTACCTTTGTACTTAGCGCTTTTTGTTAGATGGTTACTCGCGTCTTTTTTTTTCTTTTTTCTTTGGGCCTCGTGCTGATTTCTGTCCGAACTCTTTCATGTCCTCAGCTCTTTCTTTTTTCTTTTTTAAAACCATTTTTTCCTTCGTTCGAAAGTTTTCGAGGAAGGTTTTCCAGACGAGTATAACTATATATGATATCGTTTGATATCGTTGATATCGTGTATATATATATATATATCACACTTTGGAAGAATGATAGGCTTTGAAAAAACAGTAGCTACTCTAGCAACTACGTATAGTTCATTCAGTAATGAATTATAAAACTTATAACACTTTCAGCTACTGGTGCATGTCTACATGGTATATCACACGCTAAAATCTACGTTCTTCTACCGAAAACGCATGGCTCAGAGGTAGAATCGCCGACTGATATCAATTCAGTCGGGTTTCAATCCTGGCTAAAATCTGATGTCTAACCGTACTGATGAGCTGCTATACAGCAAAATAGATCTGTCTGCGGATGAGCATTTATATATATATATATATATATACTAGCAGTATAGCCCGTCATTGCTCCGGTGTAATGAAACCTTAAAACTAATCCATGGTCCTGGAGCTCAGACTCTTTGGACTTTATCACGAAAGACTAAAAAGCAATAGTTGTTTCCCGTTAAAGCGAAACCGTAGACTGAAAGAAAAATGAATGGATGTAAGTTAAGTCAAATTTTGAAGTTTGGTGAGAATCGGATAAAAATTGCGGATTTGTATAAAGGATAAACAGACACACACACAAACATCTTGTCTTATATATATATATATATATATATTCGATTTTCTGCACTATTGTAAGAACTGCAACTTTGAGACTTCTGAATATCGTTTCTTATGTCTTTGTCTATGAGTGCATCAAATTTGATTAAAATCGAACCACTCTTTCTATAACCCGATTTTTTTTTTAGATAATCGATTTTCGATATTTATTAGGGGTACCTCGACACAAAACCTAGCTAAGAATACTTGCAGACGCTTATAGTACAACTGTGTAAATTTTCAAGAAAATCGGTTCAACCGTTTCGGAGTCTATAGGTAACGGGGACACACACACAGACACACAGACAAAGTTCCATTTATAAAATAAGTTTAGATTTAGATATCCCCTGAGCGTGAACAGCTAATAATTATCTCAAATATTTAGCCGTCATTTTTTACGGCAGGGCTACAATCGTATAAAATAATATTAACTTTGTAACTCTTGACAGCATATTCAGTGTCTTTAATTTTAGACAGGGGCTGATTTACAAGTCCGTATCTTATGAAATTATTAGCAGTATTTCAGTGAGTATTTTCCATATACATATTGTCATCTGAAAATAGTCAATATTTATCACTGAAGTAAATACCTTGAAAAAAATTCTAAGTATTTATTTATTGTATAAAATTAATTTTTTATCATTAGCTTACTGAGTTATGTATCTAAGTACAAAAAGATTATGTCAACGCAAAACCAAGTCGGCCCTTTTAAGCGCTAATTGACAAGAAGTTGTCTCTCATCAACTCACAGACTCAAATGCAAACTCTCATAAGTACTAATCAAATTGTTTCTTAGATAACCAAATCATCTTTTGTAATTATAACAAATTTATAAATACAAACCTTATATATTTAAATGCACTCTTATCTAAGCCTGTCAAAACATAGAAAGTTTTTTCAACCAGATTATTTATGCAACGTCTGGTTATGGGAATCAATCAATAACATCAATCAGTCAGTTAAGTGCCATACGTGATACACACTTTGGACGATCATGTCTCAAAAGAGACGTGACTGTTTGGGCAGAAGATTATCCCGCAGTAGGTTGCCATTGCTTTCTGCGGTAGACTGGTTGCCAGCCAAGGCTATAGAACTCAATCTGTCCTGTTATTTAATCCCTAACTGGAAAGAAGAGACGGATTAATACCTTTCCCAAGGGTATTTGTGCGCAAGTGAATGCGAAGAATTTAACTGGAATTCGAACTCGGCTCCCTGATTTCGTTCCGAGTCGATATGCACTACACCACAACGTACATCCATCAATAACATTACAGGGTTCTATTTCAATATCTCTCCTTTTCAGTCAGCCTCACTTCACATAATAAAAAGTAAATCATACAGTATATCCTGTCAGTAAAGTTTATTATCCCTTATAAGCGAACAGTCAAGTGATTCTACAAAAGACTAATGAGAATACTATGGTCAAAACATGTGAGCTATGAGGAAGTTTTAAGAAAAATGGGAACGAAAATACGGTCTGTACAACGAATCAGAACGAGTTGGGATTTATAAGAAACAATGAAAAAAGAGGGCTTGGAGAATTTGAAAAGAAGTGCCGAGGGAAACATTGAGTAACGTAGTTAATGATCTTGTGTAAATAGATGACAAAGCAAAGACTAGTTGGGGTGATAGTAATGGAAAGCCATTATCACCCGTGTACTGAAAAGAAACGATACATAAAAGAAAAAGAAAAAGAAAGGAGACGTAATTAACGTTGTTTTGCTTTACTTCTCAAATTAGTATTTTTGTCAGAAATTCTGAAGGTTAAAAGAAAGACGCTGTCATATTTTTTTCATCGAAGTTAATTGTGTTGGTCAAAGATCTTCGCAAGTAAAAAAAAAAAAAAAAATGAAAGTAGTTAAAAAAAAATGATTAGGTGACGCAAAGCAATGTTTTTGACGTTCACTCTGATTGAACAGACACAGAGACGCCACACGACCTGACAAGGCTCGACCGCGGGCGTGGCGACGCAAATTTCGGTCGTCACCCAGCGAAAAAGGACAAGAAAAAACATTTTGTTAGAGAGGGAAGCATCATTGCTGGTGATATTTACCATCCTACTACAAGAAACAGAACAAACTTAACTCGCTAAAAAACTAACGAGCAACTAAAAAACAAAAAACAAAAAAACAAAAAAAACATAAAGAAAAAAGAAAAAGACCTTAAAGTCGAAGTTCAAAATACAGAAAGCAGACGTAAGAATAATTTCCACATTTATACTTTGAAAGACTTCAATGATCTCAAACGACTCCTTATCTTTATGGCTTTCAATTAATATTGCTGCAGTCATTTAAGCTCAATATTTAACAGTTATAAGAAGCTATTATTGCGGATATTATTGATATTTGTTCTGTTAGCCTTACAAATATCGATATTGAAAAAACTCTCCCCTTAAGATTAGATTAGAAGACGCAATCTTCATAATCGAGAGGATATGTCGTCATAGATAACCATCATTATAATTCTTGGCACTTGATGGGTTTAATCATCGACCCCTAGTATTATATTAAATAGTAAACACACACACACACACACACACACACACACACACACACACACACACACACACAAAGAAAGCAGCGTAAGACAAGTACGTGTCTCCTCGCCGGACTTGGTCTTCCTTTACAGCGAAACAATCCTGACAGAATTAAAAGTCCTATTAGGATTCATTTTTGGCGGTCGCAATTGAATACTGCTGCCATATCTGGTCGGGTGTCCCTGCTGTTCTCCTCAAGCTTCTCGATAAGGTTCAGAGGAGGGTCTGTAATGTAATAGATACCGACTCGCGCTTCCCGCCTGTGGAACTCCCTTCCACAAGTCTGCTTTCCCGACAGTTACAATCTCCAGGTGTTTAAATGTAGGGTCAATAGATACCTCCTATCACACTAACTCCCAACTATTCTCACAACACTCTCATCTACCCAACCCTCATTCTCGGTATCCTCACCCGCCTATCACCCACCCTCTGTCATTTCCTATATTTAATCAGCCTTTCTCCACTCTACGTAGCCCCCTGCACAGTAGTGGCAGTGACATGCCTTGCTCGGGGTGAAACGCTTATAAAAAAAAAAAACTTGGCAGACCGCCTGCAGTCTCTCTCCCACCCTCCCTGTGTCTCTTCTATAAATACTTTCACGGCTTCTGGGTGAGGGAAGTAGCCTTATCTATATTGTCAGAGATACTGTCTAGTAGGGAGAAGTCGGGAGAAGTCGGGAGAGGAAGAGGAACAGTACAGAAAGAAAAGATTTAAAAAACAATGGGGAACAGTAAAATCTTTACAGAGACAATTGAATTTTTTGTTTGAGAGAAAAAGAAAAGAGAAAAATAAACAACATATAAATACTTTCACGGCTTCTGCTCCGATGAACTTAGATCATTGGTGCCCCCTAAATACGAATTTGCACGAGATACTAGATTAGCAACTAGATCCCACCCTTTTACAGTGAAACCGATAAAATGCAGCCGTAACTTCTACTCCAACAGTTTCTTTCCTCGCACTTCCCGACTGTGGAATTCTCTTCCAAACGATTGCTTCCCCGACGGCTACAATCTCCAGGAGTTTAAATGTAAGGTCAATACACACCTCCTAACACACTAACCTGCTCCCATTCTATCAAGCACTCTGCCTAACCCTCATCCTCGCTATCCTTACTCATCTGTCACCTTCCTCCTGACATTCCCTATGTCTAACCACCCCTTCTCTTTACCTTCCCCTATGTAGCCCCATGCGCAATAGTGGCAGTGGAATGCCTTGCTTGGGGTGAGATGATTAAAAAAAAAAATCTTAAAATCAGGTATGCAGGTGGTACAATGTTGAGAGTAGATACAGAAAAGAAACTAAAGGAATCCCTACAGAAGACAGTAGAGGAAAACTAGAAGAAAGACTAGACTACAGAAAACAGAAAATATGTTGTTAACAAACGGTAACAACACAACATTCGAATGACAAATTGGAGACAACAAAATGCAAAATATGAAATATCTGCAAAAAGTATTTAAACAAAGGATAGAAACGTGGCACAGAAATCCGAAGGTACATTGGGATAGGGAAAGAGGCCTTCCAAAAGAATAGCAAAGTATGAAGAGACAGGAATATTTAATTGAAAACAAAGATAGCTTTGAACTGTCATCTAACTATTAACATTCTCCCTAAATATGCAATGAATGCTGGACCATATCTTAAAAGATGATGAGATTTAAGGCTACGGAAATGTGGTTTTACAGAAGGATCATGAGAATTCCATGGATTAAACACGTGAGCAACGACGACGCTTTAGAGAAAAAAATGAAAATAAAAAGATCACTTACACGTAGCATCAGAAGAAGATAGTAGAAATTTCTAGCGAACATAATTAGAACAGAGGGCTTAGAAAATCTGACACTCACAGGACATATTAAAAACAAAAGAGACAGTGGAAAGCATCCCATAATGTACCTAACGAACTTAAACGGTTGATGAAACAGAGATTAGGAGAGATAACAAAAAAATTTACTGAGTGCTATAAAGGACAAGAAGCTGTGAAGAGTCATAATGCCAAACTCTTGAAGGGACACGGTTCATAGAAGAATATTTAAATGTATCTTTTGTAATAGTTTAGCAATTTATGCGTTACTATCCTTCAAGGACGTTGGCGATCATGACACTCCACATCCTCTGACCCTCTTGAGACTCATTCTATAAAGACTAATTACAGTATAGCTTTGAGTTAGGGAAGCCTGTGTGTTCTGGCGAAGACCATCCTTCTTCGAAACATGTAGACTGGCGATACAAAATCCCACGGAGGCGTATCAGATAATAAAACCCATATCACTTTCAACAGTAGCAACAACAAAAATGACAACTTGAAAAGAAAAAGACATGATGTTGACGTTCCACATTACTTCGAACAAAAGATTAGCAAGGAAACCCTCATCAATACTGAAAAGAGCGATAAAAGCTACTGGACTCAAGAAACCTATTTTCCCGACAAAACATTTAAGAGGCATTAGTACTGATAGCTTGGTCAATGAATGTTTCCTTATTAGGAAACGTCTAATATTAACATAGATTTGCCATTAGAATGTGACGTATATAACATGCCTTAATATTCGAGAAGAGAAGTTATTGTTATTTATATGCGGACTATTGTCCTTATTTTTGTTGTTGTTATCACACCTTTCCAGACAGTTTGTTTTCGGCCTTCATTAAGATATTGTTGGTTCAAATAACCATGAAGATATTTTGAATTGAGCAATTACGAGCCAGATTTTTCTTGTCTCGTTGACCATGTGTAGGATATCTAGACTTGCGCTTAATTAGTACTAATAAGTTATTGCTTGATCCGTTTCTACTGTGTCCATGTACCCAATGGCGAATATCACCAAATGAAAGAACCAACGCTATAATACACTGAGGTTGAACAACGAAAATATAGGTTTAGATTATGAGAATGTGTAAAAGACTGTTGTGATCAGGGAAGGTCTTCTTGGAAGTCTGTTCCACTAAGTAACGGTTTCTTAAAAAATAAAGAAGCTGTTGAAATGGAGCTTTCTTCTTACCAGCGTAAATACGAAGCGTACGTAAATGTGAGTCTCAGTTGTAAAAATGTCAACTGATGTAATAAGGAGTGTAGCCATCCAGAAAATTTTCCATGGAAATAGCGATAGCAAAATTTTGTTTGACGGAAAGGAGCCGTTGGTTTGAAAATAATGAAATACCTAAAAGGCAGTGTAAACACGTTTGTATTGTCAAAGCTGGAAGGTTCGGGCAATTCCAGACCAGATACGAGAACAGTACTCTATTTTTTTGTCAGAAAAACTGAGTATGGCAGGAAGAGTCAGGTACTCTCTGGGATGGTATCAGGAGCTGACCACGTTTCCAGCCTTTTTATCGACGGATCGTAAAATGAAAAAGGACCCGCAAAACGCATGAAAAACAAAAGAAAAATATTTACAATAGTTTATAATTACGTTTTTATTTTTTTAAAAAATTATAAAAATGTTAAGAGCCTAAAAATTAAGAGACCGGAAAATTGAATGGGCCAAAAATTAATAGTCTGGAAAATTGAATGAGTAGGCCGAATTCCAATTCAGGTTGAAACAGTTCGTGTTTATTTCACATTCATCTCCTTGGAAACGAGATGGCCCATCTCTTCTCTCTTCACTATAGGGAAAATTGGAGAACTAAGTAATTCCTTTATAGGCAAAAAATCAAAGATATATACAACTGAAATCAAACCTCGAGTGTTGGACGTGAGGCAAGTAACTCTAAGTAAAGTCTTAAGTAAAAACAATTGAGACGAAAACCCTGACCTATAACTGTTCTTGTAACTGTATTGGTCTTCAGGAAAAATATTTTAAAAAGACTCTTAATGGTCGGTTACTTTAAGGGAGAAAAAAATCATTATTTAGTACCAAAAATGTAAATTAATATTTATTAAACTTAGAAAAGCCAAATAGATAGAAACTGGGGGACATTAAATTTACAATCTTTATATCGTGCAAAGTCAAGAGCCTACTCTTAAGAACGAAGGTGGTGATCACTCTCTACAGACTTATTTTCTGTACAATGTGTGAATTGCAGTACATTCTAGGAGAAGTTAATGGAGTGGTGTTAAATCAACATTGGAACCCTATTCCTCCCTGAGAAACACTGACTTGTAGAAAATAAACCAGCAAAAACAAATTATCGTTACAAAAACCATAGGATACAAAACTCAATACTTTTGCTAATTGCACCACGATAAAATCTTGTTTATCATGCTACCAATGGCGTCTAGGTGCTTATGAAGATAAGCTACCATTCCAAACAAGGCCACATTAGAGACGATCGAACTCGCTATACGAATGAATTATGTTGTGAAGTGAGCTTGCTGACAATCATGTTACGGTAGGCACCTTTGCTTATCAATGTTATTTCTGTCATAAGACCATAGTAATAGGAATAGATTAGACAAGTGGATGACATATAAGACTGAGGTAGTCGCTCACTTATAATACTTTGCTTGTGTAAATGAGGTCATGCATTCATTTTCTAATCGAAAAGAGAAAACTAACAAGAAAAGAAAAAAACAGAGAAAGAGGAAAAAGAGAAAGAGAAAAAGAAAAAGAGAGAAAAGAAAAGAGAAAAACGAAAAAAGAAATAAAAGAAAATGAGAAAAAAAGAAAAGAAAAAAGAAAAAGAGAAAAAGGAGAAGGCGAAAATGGAGAAGTGGAAAAAGAAGGAGAAAAGAGAAAAAGAGAAAAAGAAGCAAGAAAACCATAAACCAAAGGAAAAAATATGTTTACTTATTGTTAAATAAGAAACATCTCAATGTAAATATTAATACAAGTCTATCATACCATACACTGATAAAAAACAATTGTTTCTCTTTCATTCGCTGATCGAAGTTTGACTTGAGTGACAGACGTATTTCATCTCACACAGTCCCGCTAGTTTGGCTTAATAAAGAAAGAAACAATAATAAAAGTTCGTGAAAGACAACTGCTATAAATATCAATTGAATTGTATATCAAGAGTTAAGTGGGCAATAATTTTAAAGATGTCGATACAAAGTTTCTCGTTGACAGAACATTTAATCTGATACTACGTAAAATACTTCTCTTAAAAAAAAAACGAAGAAAGACAAAACTGTTGGTGATCTTTTCGCAAATGTCAGCGACGTTTCTCCTTGAGGAGCGGTGGAAACAGATGGAAGAACAAGGAAACGTAAAACGAAATTGAAAACCTTTCAGAGATGCCGGTAAAAACAAGGTTATTGATTGATTGAAGCCAAAACTTGAAGAGCGCTGCCACACCTTGGATACTCCGACGACCTGGTCACCTTGGTGGAAAAGGCTAACAAGGATTGTTGGATAATTTTGGATAATTGAAAGATTGTGACAGCGAGAGAGGGAGAGAATAAGACGGAGGGAGAAAAATGGATCTGTTTGGACAGATGAACTCAGGTACTTTTAAAGCGGAAGTTGATGGGGACGGAGAGTGTATTGAAGATGACAAAGTAGAAAGCGATCAAGAAATAATCAGAAAGGGGAGGAGGCGAGAAAAGTCCAAGCGAAAAGGCCAAACACGCGAGAAGAATAAAAGAGAACAACTCGAGAAATCATATGCACATCTAAATATGTGGGTAGAGAGAAAAGAAAAATAAATCAAAAGTGAGATTAAATTTCAAAAGCAAACACACACACACACACACACACACACACACACACACACACACACACACACACACATTTAGATAAATAGGTTATTTTTTAGTTGATACCCGTATTCGTGTACACGTTCGATTTATTTAAGTATAATTCGAATAAAATAAACGAAGTGCCTACTCAAACATGGGTTTCCTCTAAAAATAATGTTTCAAATAAACATATGAAAGATTAAAAAATAAAGTCATATATATATATATATATATATATATATATTAATTCAGATACTTCAATCCAAGGGAAAAAAGCAGAAAGGTAAATTCCAAAAACCCGATCCTAACTAATATTAAAAATTTTATTTTATTATTAAAAAATGATACAGGAAGAGAGCTCCATGTAATAAAATATTACAGAGCAAATATATATTAAAAAAGGATTAATTCAAAGATGTTGAATGGCCATTTCGATATGAAGATGCCCACGGGGGATAACACATCACCTCAGCAACAGAAAAATCCTTTCAGAAACTGGAGAAAAATTAGTCTACTTTTCCTTTTAAATAGATTTGCAAAGAAATTAAAAAAGAATTTAAAAAAGAAAATAAAAAGGAAGGAAAAGTAGACTAAATTTTCTCCAGTTTCTGAAAGGATTTTTCTGTTGCTGAGGTGATGTGTTATCCCCCGTGGGGATCTTCATATCGAAATGGCCATTCAACATCTTTAATCCTTTTTTAATATATATATATATATATATATATATATATATGTGTGTGTGTGTGTGTGTGTGTGTGTGTGTGTGTGTATAGCACTGTGCGGAAGTATTAGGACAAGAACTATTTTATCTTTTATGAGGCGTCAAAATAAAGTTTAAAATTACCCCTGTTCTAGCACTCTTGCACACTACCGGTAATGTGCAAAAGTATTAGGACAGGGGTGAATTTCCTAAAAACCTCACCGAAATTCAAATACTGAGTGAAAAGCCAAGTAAATTGCTAATAAATATTGATTATTTAAAACTAGGTGTAAAAGAAATGTATTAAAAAGAAGTTATATTTAATTTTTCCCATTTTCTATTAAACAAGTTATTTTGAAACTGCTCATTATTCTATTATCCTTGGATATGACTGACTTTTTTTTATTCCCCCCTCTAGAATTGATAAATCTAATGTTACTTTGCAAGACACGCTAAATATATATATATATATGATTTTATTTTTATTTGGCACTTATTAATCATATTAATAATAAGACTAGGGAATTTCATTCTCCTAAAGTCCTGGGGATAAGGGTCAAAGCTTAGTTAAGCAGGTTAGCAAGTCGGCTTTTGGTTGTGTCCGTCTGTTGCTCTGTGTTGTGTCTTTCAAATGGAAATTTGTAAGGTAAATTCCACGGGGGGATCGTAATCTGACGAGGACTCAATGGTAGAATTTAACATTAAAATTTATAATGGAAATAAATTGGAAGAATTTACAAATCCAATGATGATAATTTATTTCGAGAATATCTGAAAAAGATGATGATCTTTTATAAATAACTTTTTATAAAAATCACATTTTCTTTAAAATAATTACTCTCATCAGACCGAAATCTTTTACAAAATTGAATTGGCTAGATTTATCCAGATGGAGGAAGCGGGGAGAATGAAAAAAAAACGCTTTTTATTGAGAGGAAATTTCCACCCCAGACGTTAAGATGACTGCGGATTGAATTTTCAGTTCCACATTTTCAAATACAGGACAGTAAATTTAACTAAAAGAATTGAATTTTAGCTTTTTATATGACTTTCAACGAGAATAATAATTTTTTATCTAATAAATAAAATCGTTTCGGTTTCATAATAATAATATTAGTATCTTTGAATATTTTATGTAAGTAACATTTTTAATGATAATATATATATATATATATATATATATATATATATATATATATATATATATATACACACATTATACATCATGTATATAATATATATAAATATATTTACGTTCTCACACCCTGATTGAGCATTCTGGAAGAATGGTAGACTTTGAGAAACAGTAGTTACTCTGGCATGTACGCATCGCTCATTCAGTAATGAATTAGAGCTTTCTGGCTATTGGGCTTGTATAATGATAATATACATGCTAAAATGTCTGCCTTCTTCTACCGAGCGCACATAGCCCAGAGGTAGAATCACCGACTGATGCCAATTCGGTCGGGTTTCAATCCTGGGTTAAAAGCAATTGGAGTCTAACTGTACTGATGAGCTGTAATACAGCGAAACAGATCTGTCTGCTGATGACGATATATAATATATATATATATATATATATATATATATATATATATATATGTACATATTATACATAATGTATATATATATTTCTTAGAAGAAAACCAATAAATAATTATCCAAATGTTGGAGAATTTTTGTCTTTATTTTCAACTGAAATTAAAGCAAAAATACGACGTTTAGAACGGCTCATGATTAAACATAATAGGCATTCATTGTCTCTTATATTTAATAGAATATGTTTAGAATATATATATATATATATATATATATATATATGATAGACTAAACTATCGCCCGGTTCACATTCCACTCACGTCTATTGAACAGGTGTAGAGACTCATCCCTTGTTTCCTGTTTAGGATGTGGTTTCCGGCTTTCTCTCTTCTAATCCTTTCACTCTTAGCCCCCCGGCACATCAGTGTCGTTACCGCCTTGCTCGGGATGATATGATTAAAAAAAAAATACATATAGTGACGTGAATTAATAAATACATATGAGTATAGTATTTAGATTTGAGTTTAAGTTCACTCGATGTTCATAATTAAAACTTATAAATTAAAGTAACTGATTTTTTTAATAACAAAATTAAAAATTTAAATATTCTCAGGTTACATGTAGATAAAAATTAAAAATTTCTATTTAAATTAAAAATATAAAGTAAAATATAGTAAAAAGAATAAAATGCAGGTAAAAGAAATCAAAGGGGCGTCAATAATATTACATGTAGATAAAAAAATTAAATAGAAATAACAATAAAATATGAAAAATTAAAATTAAAAAGTAAAATTTAGAATTAAAATTAAAATATGTTAGGAGTAAAAATTAAAGGGGTTTAATTCATAATTGCGATAGAAAGAAAGAGATAATGAAAGAAAGAAAGAAAAAAGGGAAAGTAATGACGAAATGTGGCGGATGTGCGTCGTGGTACGGTGGATATCGACTCGGAACGAGAAATCGGGGAGCCGAGTTCAAATTCCAGTTGAATTCATTGCATTCACTTACGCGCAAATACCCTTGGGAAAGGAAAGTTATGGGTTACATAACAGGACAGATTGGGTTCTGTAGCCTTGGCTGTTAATCAATCTACCGCAGCAAAGCAATGGCAACCTACTGCGGGATAATCTTCTGCCCAGTCAGTCATGTCTCTTTCGAGACATGATCGCCCAAGCGTGTTTCACTTAACTAACTGAATGACGAAATAGTGAAAGAAATGGGCAAACGTATAGAGAAATTTATATCAATCTACGTCTAAGAATGTAAGTATTTTTTCTTTGACAACATGTGGTCATTAAATCACTTTATTATTTAATTAGGATTATTGATATGTTTTAAGATGACAAGCTTTTCTAAAAGGCATACATTACATCTATTTTCTTTTCCATTGTAATGTATGGATTTAGCTACAATATTCGAGGTAATAATTGGGTTCTTGTTATTTAAGCAAGGTTATTTATTCGCTGATAGTAATAAAATTGTCGTATTAAAAATAAATCCATTGATTTTTAGAAGCTGCTTTGTTTAAATTTCGGATAAGAAATCGAGCGGTCATGGGCATTCAAGAAAATCCGAACGAGTGGATGAGCATCCGTTAAGAGTGGTTACCAGGTCTATGATTGGCTTTGACACACTGTGGCCGAACGGTCTAAAACACACCGGAGTATACGATGATTTTTCCAAGGAAAGCGGACGCAGGTTCGGATCTTATTGAAAAAGACAATTTCTTTACTGAGAGTTCTCAAATGTACAAACCCATACCATATTACATGCAGTTTAATAAATAAAAATAGGCCGTCTATTTCAAATACTGGATGTGTTGTGGTGCAGTGGATATCAACTCGGAACGACAAATTGGGGAGCCGAGTTCGATTTCCAGCTGAATTGCTCGCATTCACTTACGCACAAATACCTTTGGGAAAGGTATTAATCCGTATCTTTCCTCCAGTTATGGGTTAAATAATAGGACAGATTGGGTTCTATTGCCTTGACTGGCAACCATTCTATCGCAGAAAGCAATGACAACCTACTGCGGGATGATCTTCTGCCCAGTCTGTCATGTCTCGAAAGAGACATGATCGGCCAAAGCGTGTATCACGTATGACTCTTAACTGACTGATTTCAAATACGAAGTGTTCACTATAATAACGTTTGAAGTAATCTCTTTATATATATATATATATATATATATATATATATATATATATATATATGGTCAAATAGGAGAAAGTCGTACTTAGAAGGTGAGGAAAGCCGTGATAATTTTTAAGAAGGTGATAGACATTTCTGAGCCCAAAGAACACGACGAGATATGAAAGAGTGGAGAGAGATTACTAAGAAAATGCTTAGGAAAAAGTCGTAGTCGTCGTCGCCGTGCGTGTAAGCGGGGAGGTAGTTTTGTACGGAAATGAGAATTAAGCTAAGATGTCTATTGGCTATTCAATGGGAAGGTTTTATTTTTTTCGGTAGTTTCAATTGTTTTCAGAAGGGCCATTATTGCTATTAGTTGGGTAACGGATGTTGTTTATGTAGGCCAAATATTTATTTGATATCAAAGCATTATGTTGTGAAATATATTTATCTAATTTCTTAAAGCAACTATAACTGATTGTAACATTATTTTGTTGAATTTTTTTTTAATGTGGGTGAATGATAAAAATGTTTGTGAATTGAGTAAAGGACGAGTTTACCAATATTAGTTTGGATGTTACGATTGAATTGTCAGTTAAACCAATTCAGGTTACGTTTACGTGATTTCTGAATATTTCTGTTTTCTTTGTTTTTAACGACGTGTTATAAACTTGGCTGTGCGTTGTAGTGCAGTGGATATCGGCTCGGAAAAACAAATCGTGTTGCCGAGTTCGATTTCCGGTTGAAGCAAGTAAATGGAAGGGAATTCCGCAGATGGGAAGTGTGAGAAAAGAAGCTGGTGGAGTAGAATTTGCGTTTGCATTATATATATATATATATATATATATTTATATATATATTGTATAAAATATATTACATATATTAAATATATATTTATCACATATGTATAGTCATCCGCAGATAGTTCCGTTGGAATATATCTTGCACCCACAGACACACACACACACACGTATATACTGTTCTTCTTCAGTTGATATGTTAAAATATATATAGTATATATTATATGCATAATATATATATGAATCGAATAAAAATAATATATTAAAGATATTAAATCTTTCATTAGTGGATATTTTTCTTGAAATAAGTTATTTGATAAGCTATTTTATAAAATAAAAACGTTTTTGCTTTTAAACATTTTTAATGTCGATTTATTTTATTAACTCAATAAATTTCCTTACTATTTACAGTATGAAAATAAAAACGTTTTCATGTTGTTTTGTATTTTTCAAACTACATTATTAAAATATAAGTAAAACTAATGTGTTTTCTTAAATTATATTTTACGTGTCAATTAAAAATAAATCTTTTTGCGATTTACTTTATAAACATAATTAAGCACAATACACTGTTTCATATTTTACATAATACCCTTTCAAATATCTTATTTGAAAAAATGTACTCACTTATAAAGGCTTTAATGTGTGGCTATAGGTAGATGGTTAATGTTCATTTAATTCGGCCATGTGTCAGACATAACCAAACTCCCTATAGCTTCCAAGTTTTATCCAGAATTATCATCAGAGTTATCAGAAGGTTGGTAGTTGGTTGAAGGTTGGATTTGAGTGGAAGAGCGGAAGAATAAAAAGATACATTTTTCAAGTTAAAATAGAAATTTATTATAGGAAAGGAATAGGAAGAATTGGTAGAAATTAATATTCAATGAGAAAGTTAAGGGTATCAAGAAAGTTCGTAGTAGTAATTTGTTGGAAAGAGTTTATGCGTACATACGTATCTATGTATTAGCGTTTGTTTGGTAGGAATGTCTTTGGATAGAGAAGAAGAAGTAAAATGAATCAGCACACAAGAGAGAATGAGAAAGAAAACAACATGTGATGTGACCTATGTCCGAGTCGTGGTTGAAGTTTCTCCCGTTACATTTTAGTTATTTCGTCTCGCTACTCCCATGTGAGTGACTGACTGACGCTGATCGAAGTCCTTTTTAGTAATTTAGATCTTTTGCGCTTGATCGCAAAGTCTTTATGGTCTTGTAATTCGCTTCCATTGGTCAGAATATCAATTTAACATCTACTTGCGAAATCCGGTTTCGACTTTTTCTTGAAGCACAAGGTCAATCCTTTTTCTATTTGGGAAAAACTAGGATTTCACATGTCATTGTGAATTTTTGTAAAAGTGAAGAAGAAGGTTGAGTTTATTTCTTAATTTATTATCCACCACAAATGCATTTTTTATTTGTTTATAAGCTAATATTTTGTCCCGGTGTTGAGTTGCGAGTTACTCCGACTCTCAGTTGGTGTTGTCCCACACCCGTCATTTTAGCATGTGTGCTTGTTAGAAAGATGTGCGTTGTGGTGCAGTGGATAACGACTCGGGACGAGAGATCGGGTTGCCGAGTTCGATTTCCGGTTGAATCTCTTGCATTCACTTACGCACAAATACTAATGGGAAAGGTATTAATCCGTCTCTTCCCTCCAATTATGGGTTAAATAATAGGACAGATTGAGTTCTATAGCCTTGGCTAGCAACCAGTCTACCGCAGAAACCAATGGCAACCTACTGCGAGATAATCTTTTGCCCAGTCAGTTATGTCTCTTTTGAGACATGATCGCCAAAGCGTGTATCACGTATGGCACTTAACTGACTGTTTGTTACAAGAATTTTATCGAAACAGAAATTTATCATCGTTGAGTTCTGCCTCATGCAAAAAATGCTGCCCATGTCGAAATTTTCGGATAAGACATTATTTATATGCTTGTGTTTGCCAATAAACCCTGGAGAGCCATCTTCATTTGCTCTTTTTTATTAATTTGATATATGTATGACGCCTATTTAAGCAAGGTTATTTATTCGCTGATAGTAATAAAATTGTCGTATTAAAAATAAATCCATTGATTTTTAGAAGCTGCTTTGTTTAAATTTCGGATAAGAAATCGAGCGGTAATGGGCATTCAAGAAAATCCGAACGAGTGGATGAGCATCCGTTAAGAGTGGTTACCAGGTCTATGATTGGCTTTGACACACTGTGGCCGAACGGTCTAAAACACACCGGAGTATACGATGATTTTTCCAAGGAAAGCGGACGCAGGTTCGGATCTTATTGAAAAAGACAATTTCTTTACTGAGAGTTCTCAAATGTACAAACCCATAACATATTACATGCAGTTTAATAAATAAAAATAGGCCGTCTATTTCAAATACTGGATGTGTTGTGGTGCAGTAGATATCAACTCGGAACGACAAATTGGGGAGCCGAGTTCGATTTCCAGCTGAATTCATTGCATTCACTTACGCACAAATACCTTTGGGAAAGGTATTAATCCGTTTCTTTCCTCCAGTTATGGGTTAAATAATAGGACAGATTGGGTTCTATTGCCTTGACTGGCAACCATTCTATCGCAGAAAGCAATGACAACATACTGCGGGATGATCTTCTGCCCAGTCTGTCATGTCTCGAAAGAGACATGATCGGCCAAAGCGTGTATCACGTATGGCTCTTAACTGACTGATTTCAAATACGAAGTGTTCACTATAATAACGTTTGAAGTAATCTCTTTATTCTTATATATATATATATATATATATATATATATATATATATATATATATATATATGGTCAAATAGGAGAAAGTCGTACTTAGAAGGTGAGGAAAGCCGTGATAATTTTTAAGAAGGTGATAGACATTTCTGAGCCCAAAGAACAAGACGAGATATGAAATAGTGGAGAGAGATTACTAAGAAAACGCTTAGGAAAAAGTCGTAGTCGTCGTCGCCGTGCGTGTAAGCGGGGAGGTAGTTTTGTAAGGAAATGAGAATTAAGCTAAGATGTCTACGTTTTTAAGACGCGGGGTAAAAGAAAAAAACAATAAAAATTTGACAAAGACTAACGCTGACCAAACTTTCAATATGAAAGAGTCCCCGAAACCAGTCTCGACCAAATTAGTTTCTTTGCGGTTTTTTGATATTTTTTTTTCGATTTTCTTCCCAAACGATTACTAAACAGTAGTCTGAGTTACTTATATCATTCGGAGATGCGATTACTAAACAGAGAAAAGAACATTAAAAAATAAACGAAATTCTAATTGTGTGTGTGAGAGGGAGCGTAGAGAGAGAGAGAGAGGAGGAAGACGAGGGGAGAAAAGACAACATAGAGAGAGAAAGGAGAAGAGAAAAGACAAAAAGAGAAAGTAGATAAGAAAGGATAGGCAAGACGAGAAAGAAGGAGGGGAGAGAGAGAGAGAGAGAGAGAGAGGAAGTAGAGGAAAGACGTGCGAGAGATATAGAGAAGAGATAGGACGCAAACGAAAGAGAGAAGAAAGACGCAAACGGGAGAAAGAGAGAGAGAGAGAGAGAGAGAGAGAGAGAAGGGGGCGAAAGACGCAAACGGGAGGGAGAAAGGTGGTGAAAGACGCAAACGGGTGAGAGAGAAAGAAAAAGAAAGAAAAGGCGAGAAAAATAGCTGTGGGGAGAAAAGACGAGAGAGAAAGAGAGAGAGAGAGAGAGAGAGAGAGAGAGAGAGAGAGAAAGAGGGAGAGAGAGCGGATAGCAAAGATGAGAGAGAACAAGACTAGAAGAGAAACGCGGAAGAAAGAGAGTAGAAAAAAAACGCAAAACAGTGAGACGAAAAAAGCGCAATAAATAGTGTAGAAAAAGACGAAAGAGAAAGAGAGGAAGTAAAGGGAAGGCGCGCGCGCGAGAGAGAGAGAGGGAGAGAGGGAGAGAGAGAGAGGAAAAAGAGGCGAACGAGAGACAGAGAGAGAGGGAGCGAGGGGAAAGATGCGAACGAGAGAGAGAGGGGAAAGATGCGAAGGAAATAGTGGAGGTAGAAGAAAGAAGCGAAAGAGAGGGATAGAAAGAGAAAAATATACAAAAGGGAGGGAGAGAAAGAAAAAACAACGCGAAAGAGAGAGAGGAAATACGCAAATAAGAGAGAAAAAGGAATGACATGAGAGAGAGAGAGAGAGAGAGAGAGAGAGGTGAATGACACAAAAAAGATAGAATATGAGAAACGATGTGAAAGAGAGAGAAAAGAGACGGATGGCACGAAAGAGAGTTGAATGGAAGGGAAGTTGTAATAAAAGAAGAAAATAGAGAGGAGAAGAAAAAAGTGAAAGAAAGAGAGGATTGAGAATTTTCACCAAAGAGAAAGCAGAGAGGAAAGACGCTAAAGATAAGAGGAGGGAAAATGCCACAAATATGAGTCAAAATGAGTCAATATTTAAAAGCGAATGGAAAGAAGGAGAAGGCACAAAATATAGAGTGGCGAGGAGAACAAAAGCACGATAGATAGAGAGAGAGTGGCGAGGAGAACAAAAGCACGATAGATAGATAGATAGATAGATAGATAGATAGATAGAGATAGAGAGAGAGAGAGAGAGAGAGAGAGAGTGGCGAAGAGAACAAAGGCACGATAGATAGAGAGAGAGAGTGGCGAAGAGAACAAAGGCACGATAGATAGAGAGAGAGTGGCGAGGAGAACAAAAGCACGATAGATAGAGAGAGAGAGAGAGAGTGGCGAAGAGAACAAAAGCACGATAGATAGAGAGAGAGTGGCGAGGAGAACAAAGCCACGATAGATAGAGAGAGAGAGTGGCGAGGAGAACAAAAGCACGATAGATAGAGAGAGAGAGAGAGAGGGCGAAGAGAACAAAGGCACGATAGATAGAGAGAGAGAGTGGCGAAGAGAACAAAGGCACGATAGATAGAGAGAGAGTGGCGAGGAGACCAAAAGGCACGATAGATAGAGAGAGAGAGTGGCGAGGAGAACAAAGGCACGATAGATAGAGAGAGAGAGTGGCGAGGAGAACAAAAGCACGATAGATAGAGAGAGAGAGAGAGAGTGGCGAAGAGAACAAAGGCACGATAGATAGAGAGAAAGAGTGGCGAAGAGAACAAAGGCACGATAGATAGAGAGAGAGTGGCGAGGAGACCAAAAGGCACGATAGATAGAGAGAGAGAGTGGCGAGGAGAACAAAGGCACGATAGATAGAGAGAGAGAGTGGCGAAGAGAACAAAGGCACGATAGATAGAGAGAGAGAGAGAGTGGCGAGGAGAACAAAGGCACGATAGATAGAGAGAGTGGCGAGGAGAACAAAGGCACGATAGATAGAGAGTAGCGAGGAGAGTGAAGACGCCAAAGATAGAGTGGGGAGGAGGGGAAAGATGCAATAAAGAGAGTGGAGAGGTGAGACAAATGCGACAGGGTGAGTGTGGGGATAAGAGGAAAAACTGAAATCTAGCCAAAAAGATGGGAAAGACGTGTGGCAAAGAGTAGAGTAGAGGGGAAAGAAGCAGGTGAGTGAGTGAAGAGGATGGAAGAAACGAAAGAGAAAAAAGAGGCAAGAGAGATCGTAAAAGACGAAAGGAAGAGAGAGTAAAGATAAGTGAGTTGAGAGCCGAGAGGCTAAACAAGAAAAGACATATGAGCAAGTAGAGGTGAGGAAATAGAATAGAGAGGAGATGTTGAGAATACAAAGAGTGATGTAAAGAGTGAATAATTTTAACATTAAAAAAGAAAGTGTGTTAAGTTTATAAAATAAAGAAGGGGAAAAGCGGGAGACGGATGAGAAGAGGTAGGTTGAAGAGAGCAGTTGCTATATGAAAAAAAAATATGGATACTAAAATACTTAATAAAATTTCAAAAATATTTAAACTAATACAGAATTGTTTATGGTATTTTCTTTTGATTCTGCGTTAATGTTATTAATATCAGCAAAGCTAGAATAATTGAGATTCGAAGGAATTTCTCAGATAATATTCCCTGTAATTTTAACAGACTTTCTCTTAAAGAAAGGTTTCCAACTAAACACGCATGCACATTATGGCCAGAGTATATAATTTCCGTCTCTTTGCAGATGGTTTGGCCAAAACCGTTTAAATATTTATTGCTTCCTGCAATCGTAAATTAGTATCATTAGTGTTATATATATATATATATATATATATATATATATATTAGTGTATCGAGGCAGTAAATAATTTTCTAAACATATACTGTTAAATATAAGAGACAATGAATGTCTATTATGTTTAATCATGAGCCGTTCTAAACGTCGTATTTTGGCTTTAATTTCAGTTGCAAATAAAGACAAAAATTCTCCAACATTTGGATAATTTTTTATTAATTTGTTTCTAAGTTTTCGGCCCACATGAACCATCTTCAGAGAGGTCACCAAGACGGTAACACAATAACATCCACCATCACCGACGATTTTATTTTGTGTTGACATAAAACTCCGCTAGGCAACGGCATTAGTTACCAGAAATAACAAATGCAGTTCGCAAATTTGCAATGCGGTTCTATGAAATAGGGCGAAATGACAATAAAACCATGTTCTGTTGTCATTTCGCGCTATCACGCGGTGTGACGTCATAGATCAGACGAGGTTTTTATCATGCTTATATAACACAATTTTCGATCTACCGTAAACAAACCATATCTGCTCTGAAATGTATCGTAATGTCAACAAATGTAAACATGTTACGGAAATTAACGAATTTTAACGAAACTTGGTTATAAGCAACCGACAATTTGTAATGAATTATTTTTGAACATTATTTTTACCGATACTCGTATTTAAGTAGATATTCTGTTTTTAGTTAAACAGTATTTTATATTTATAATAATCAGGCCGGTAGATATAAATATAAAATACTGTTTAGTTAAAAACAGAATATCTACTTAAATACGAGTATCGGTAAAAATAATGTTAAAAAATAATTCATTACAAATTGTCGGTTGCTTATAACCAAGTTTCGTTAAAATTCGTTAATTTCCGTAATATATATATATATATATATATATATATATATATACAAACACAACAGTAAACGAGGTACCGGTTTGACCAGTAGGCGGTTGCTCAAAAAAGTGCTCAATGTACGAACAAAATTACCGAATATGCAGAGCCAACAATATGTCAAAGCCTAAAATTTTTACCATTTACTTCGCGCCCCTTCCCATCAGTGAGATTTCCAGTGGCCGTGGGCGTAAGGAGGTTCTTTCCCCCCTTCGAAGGAAGTCCGGCGATCGTCTATATAAAAAACGCCAAGAAATGCAAGCCTGCCTTTTTGCCTTAAAAAACCGGTATGGTTGAAAAAACACTGGTAGCAAATAAGTGGTAAACACTGGTATATATATATATATATATATATATATATATATATATATATATATATATATAGTGGAACCTGTTGTATGCGACCAGCAACGCTGCCATAAAAATATGGTCGTATACGGCAGGTGGTCGCTCACTAAAGACTCCTGACCAATTCTCCCCACGATCGTATATTTCACTCTCCAGAATGTACATATTTTAGTAATTTTACCATTTAATCTGGTAATAAATAAATCAGAACATCAGATGCTCTAAATTTTGAAAAACTTTATTCAGCATAATTATTTTTTAACATTAAAAACGTATTTATAGTGGTTAACAAACGAAATAAAAATTATTTATTCACACTAGTAGAGGCTTAAAATCAGTTATTGCAGTCTGTGTGGTGTTATTTTGTAATGTGAGCACTTCGATTCTAATTGATTTTGACACTTATTTCTGATAAAATATGTACGTTGGAAAAGAACGCGATATATATGTTTTCAATTTTTACTCAGAAGTAATTGATAGTAAAAGAGAATCTGCGATAATATATGGAAAAATAAACAAACATACAAGAAAAAAATGATAACGATCAGGGTAGAGAAAGAGAAAGAGAGAAAGAGAAAGAGAGAGAGAGAGAGAGAGAGAGAGAGAGAGAGAGTAAAATGATTGAGAAAAAATAAAGATAATGAAAGCGATAAACACTGAAATTTGAAATTCACATAAATGTGATTTTTTCTCCTACGCCCGAATTTATCCAAGTTGATACAGAAACCGACAAATCTCTTGAACTTGTCAAATATAATAAGTACATGTTAATACAAGACAGACGCCGTTTGACCACCGCCATTTCAACAAATATTAAAAATTTGACACTTCACTACAATAACAAAACAACGAGAAAGTGTTTCTGGCTTAGATTAAAGGAAAATAAAATAGATTAGTAACTGAAATTCTTCTAATTTAGAAGTTAGAACTGTACTGCCAAAATGAATTTTTGTTGAAGTTGTCGCTTGACCATTGATTTTTATTCATTCATGCTAGGCGGTAGGCGCGTTTTGGAAGAGGTCGCTCACTGGGGGTCATTAACATTAGCAAATTGTCCATGCATAGAAAAACGCTAATTTATAGCTGGTGGTCGCTGACGACGGTTCCAGGTTCCACTGTGTATATATAGGAACCACCATCCATCCATCCATACATTATATATATATATATATATATATATAATGCATGGATCGATGGCCGTTCCTAATCAAGTACGCCTGTCTGCTTGTGTGGCTAGATAGTCCCTGTGGCAGACGTTGTCTGGGACACATGTGTTAATTCAGCACCAACATAATCAATTTGTGATTTATACAATTATACTCAGCGTACTTTAGTTACAATTCAGGCCATCTACTAGTGAAGCATAAAGCCGACTGTCTTCAGTATTGACGTCAATGTAAACTCATACATATATTTTCTTTTTAAATCGGTATCACTACAACAAGGCATTAACGCCACCAAAAAGCAAGGAGTTACAAAAGAGTAACCAGGAAGAGAAGTAGATAGCGATAACATTGCAATGAAACTTTTGCGGATTAAAGTTGGCCTGGAGTCAAGAGGGGATTCCACAAACGAAAATTGCGAGAAAGGAAACTGTTAGCATAGAATTTACAGCTACAACCAGCTGAACTATAAATTGATGAGATTTCGATGCTAGTCTAGTATTGCGTTTAAATTTTTTTATTCTTTGTACCAAAGCGAAAATCTCACAAAAAACAATTACCATAAAAGTATTAATAAAAAAAGGGACAGAGAGGCAACATTACGGTGGTGGGTAAGTGACTGAAAGTGCGTAGACAGATCAGTATCAATAACATGGATAATCCTTTTTTGGATCTTATCATGAAGCTTAAGTTAAATAGCAGGGGCACCTGACCATAACTGGCAGCAATATCCCAGAACGGTCGAATGGTAGACTTATAGATATGTAAGATTCTGGAGAGAAAAATTATCTCATCCGACACAGTAAACCAATATTCTTCGCAGTTGAACTAGGAATAGATTCAACTAGCAGTATAGCCCGGCGTTGCTCGGGTGTAATGAAAGCTTCAAAACTAATCCATGGTCCTGGAGCTCAGACTCAGCCTTAAGAATATTTGTGTGAAGTTTGGTGAGAATCGGATAAAAATTGTGGATTTGTATAAAGGATATACAGAGAGATAAACAGACACACACAAACATCTTGCCTTTTACACACACACACACACACACACACACACACACACACACACACACACACACACACATATATATATATATATATATATATATATATATATATAATCAATTTTCTGCATTATTGTAAGAACTGCAACCTTGAAACGTCTGAATATCGTTTCTTATGTCTTTGTCTATGAGTGTATCAAATTTGATTAAAATCAGACCACTCCTTCTATTACCTGATTTTTTCGATTATCAATTTCCGGTATTTATCGGGGGTATCTCGACACAAAACTTAGCTAAAAACACTCGCAGACGCTTATCGTACCACCGTGTAATTTTCCAAGAAAATCGGTTCAGCCGTTTTGGAGTCTATAGGTAAATGACATACACAGACACACATACACACAGACAAAGTTCCAATTATAAATAAGTTTAGATATAGCCATTCCACTTCATCTAAGCTGAAAACGTTAGCATGAAAAGGCGTAACCAGTCACTTCTCTGGAGGTTAGACACGCCGATGAAAGGTAGAAATGGGTATCTTTCAGATGATTAATGGAGGGAAATTTAGTTTAGGCGTTGAATGGGACAAGAAATATTTTACTCTAGTTAACGACGGTCTAAGGGTCGTTATGGACATCAGCTGACATTTTGATCTTATCGGAATGCTCAGCCTTACTATTGATACTGGAATAAATTGTTGCATCGTCAGCGTAGATGCAATGTTGACAGCTAATGTCATCAGAAAAAGCGATCTTGCAATATAGAAACACCCCTATCCAAGATATTGGCTTATCACCAGCACAACTTCTGCTTCAGAAACGTCTTCGGGATTTTATCTCATCGTACTCACAATTATATAAGCCACACTGAGTGGATAGATTTCCAAAAATGGGAAAAGGTATTATCCAAACGCAACGCAGGCCTCATCGAGAGGTACAATCGTACTGCACATATCCTATCCCCACTTTGTGAGGACGATACAGTTTTCATTCAGACATGACGACTCAGCAATTCCGAAAGTTCAGTATTGACTGGGAGGTATTTGTAAGTATGACAAACATGCCTCTTACACATGCCCCTTACACAGACCAATATTCAACATAGCGCTGCAGGCAGGATCTGATGATTGGCAAGAGCTCCTTATCAAAATTGGCAAGTAATAACAAACCTACTGTGGAGAAGAAAAAAACTTCTGCCTAGTCAGTCATATCACTTTCGAGACATGATCTCCCAATCATGTATCACGTATGGCATTTAACTGAATAACTGATATATCTAAATCCAATCTAAATCTAAACTTATTTATAAATGGAAATTTGTCTGTGTGTGTGTGTGTCTATGTGTGTCTGTGTCCGTTACCTATAGACTCCAAAACGGCTGAACCGATTTTCTTGAAAATTTATACAGTTATACTATAAGCGTCTGCAAGTGTTCTTAGCTAGATTTTGTGTTGAGGTACCCCCGATAAATATCGAAAATCGATAATCGAAAAAAATTGGGTTATAGAAGGAGTGGTCCGATTTTAATCAAATTTGATACACTCATAGACATAAGAAACGATATTTAGAAGTTTCAAGGTTGCGGTTGTTACAATAGTGCAGAAAATCGATAATATATATATAAAAGCTTTCATTACACCCGAGCAACGCCGGGCTATACTGCTAGTTCATGTATAAGACGACTTACTGTATTATGCGACCTCTGAAAGTTTTCCATTTTCAACACCTGAAAAAAATACATGTGTATACTGCAACCAATCACCGAAAATACATAATTTTTTTTCTTCTTTTTTAATAGAAAAAAATCTCTTCTGTATAATTACTCCCTATTTTTTGCGTAAAAATTAGTCATAAAATTGTCACGATACTCGGTTGGAGTAGATAGATCTATCTATCGCCCGGTTCACACTCCACCCACGTCTATTGAACAGGTTAAGAGGCTCATCACTTGTTCCCTGTTTAGGAGGTGGTTTCTGGCTTTCTCTTTTCAAATCTTCTCATTTTGTTTTTTTGTTTTTTTCAATTGGAGTAGATAGATCTATCTATCGCCCAGTTCACACTCAACCCACGTCTATTGAACAGGTTAAGAGGCTAATCCTTTGTTCCCTGTTTAGGATGTGGTTTCCGGCTTTATCTTTTCCAATCTTTTCACTATTATGTAGCCCCCTGCACATCAGTGGCGTTACCGCCTTGCTCGGGGTGATACGATTAAAAAAAAAAAATATACGATTGTTGTTTTCTTTTGTCTCATTTTACTCGGCAAGTCATTGGAACCTTGCTGAAATGAAGGTTAAAAGTGCCGGATAGGGTCAGTTGCTTTCGCAAACAGCCTATACCGAGTGGATTTCGAATATCATGATCTAGACCATTATTTCTGTTCTTCCGGCTACATCACGTTCAAACGGCTACATCATATAAACACCAAAGTTAAGCAACATCGGGTCTTGTCAGTGTCTAGATGGGTGACCGCTAGGGAATACCAGGTACTTAGGCTTGGATGTGCGGCTGGTGTAATGAATAATAGCTCGGAATTTTTAACCGGTTACCAAGTTCCAATCCCCTTTCTGTTCGTTATATTCACTTAATTGCAAATATCGTTGTGAAAGGCATGAATCCATATCTTTTCTTCCTTATCCATGGGATATCTATTAAAACTTCTCTCAATAAATCACTATCTTAAAAATAAAAATTCTTACAATCTAAAACAATATATTTTTGACTTTAAATAACCTAAAAAGAGTAGAAAACAAATGACTCAAAATCCAAATAATTTTATTTTCCATTCATTTGCCGAAAGCACATTGTTGCAGAAGCTTCATCTTTCTTCAGTTGTATTCTATGGCAAACTTTGGTTTTAGTGGATGCTTATACTTAGATATTAACTGTGTCAAGATATACCTGTTGAAAATTGTTAATGGTATGAATCCCTCTCGTTTCCCCTAGTTATGGGTTAATAAGTAAGATTTGTATCACTAAACTATTATCTAAAAAATATCTTACGAAAATTTTATGGATTTAAATAACATGCAAAGGGTTGACAAACCGTAGAAAACAAATCAATCTATTGGTATAGATTGTGAGTGTTTAATCGATTTCTGAAGCTAAAAAAAAAATCAAAAGAAGTCTCAATGTTTGATATTGTTATAGTGGAACATCCTGTCATCCCCGAGAATAGAATGCTCTACTTTATAAAAGACGGTAACGAGTGGTATGAATAAAAAAGTTCCATTCTTCAACTGATCATTTTATGCTATTTTTCTTTTTCGGGATATATCAGTATAAAATGACAGTTTGAAGAATGTAACTTCACACTAGGAATAAGATATATAGATTTATTGTACTAAGGTACAATTAATAATACACATATAGGCAAGCCACGGGTTGGAGCGGAATCGACTATCGAATAGTGAGTGCCTTCGCCTAAGACATTTCCCATTCATGCCGCTCGTTACCGTCTTTTATAAAGTAGAGCATTCTATTCTCGGGGATGGCAGAATGTTCCACTATAACAAATATAAAGTTTCATCTCTTTTCGCGAAATTTGGCTCTATAATGCAGATCAGGTTTCTAGACATGACCGCCTACTTTTATTTAACTTTGCGTTAGATACATTTTTTACTCCAAAATATGAAAGTATTCGTAATTCCTAGTTGACAACTTATTTATTTTGCTCCCTTCCAATACTTTTCTTCGATGTGTCCTGTCACCCCACCTCTCTCTCTCTCTCTCTCTCTCTCTCTCTCTCTCTCTATATATATATATATATATATATATATATATATATATAATATCCTTTTTCAGTCCTTTTTATTATGATGGTTTATTAAGCAAGCGTAGCTTAGATTCAGCACAAAGCCAAAAGTCTGGCGCATCCAGTGAGAAGTGAACTCACTACTCAGTCATAATAGATCTAATTAGACAAGATTGTTAACCATTACACCATTTAGTGGTGCTTCAGTGCTGTAATTATAAGTATAGTAATTGTAATGTCTTTCTATTCAAAGGAAAATATTTTGGTTATTTTTGATGAATAAAATTTTTCTGTTATTTTATTGGTTTGTTTTACATATAATTCAAGAAATATGTTTGTGCCGCAAATTTATCATTTTCATTTCAATGAATAATTATATTAGGTTGTCCCAAAAGTTCGTAAATACTTGCGAAAAATTGAATTTTTATGCAGTTTTGCGTTTATATTGTTATAGTGATCTTCATTTTTGTATTCCAGTTGGCAATTGATAAAATTGAGCTGCGAGTTTTGATTCGTTACTGCTGGAAGCGAGGTCTTTCAACCAGAAAAGCTGCAGAAGAGATTTGTGCTGCCGAAGGTGAAGGAACAATTGCATATGAGGCGATCTCAAAGTGGTACAAGCATTTCGATTCTGGCGACATGAGTCTTGAAGATAAGCCTCGTTCGGGACGGCCGTTAAAGTTGGATGATAGAGACTTGCAAACTGGGTTGGACATTGAGCCTTCATCGATCACTCGAGAATTGGCTGATGAGCTTGGAGTTGGCAAATCGACAATTCACCGACATTTGAAGCAACTTGATTTTGTTTCACAAAAAGCCGCGTCAAGAACCGCACGAACTCACCGAAACACAAGCCAACAGACGAGTTGAAATTTGCCGTCAATTGCTCAGCAATCCATTGAACGAGCGTTTTTGGAAGCGCATTGTGACATCCGACGAGAAATGGGTCTGTCTGTCTGGTCCAGCACAATCGAGACAAGCTTGCAGATCGATGGCAGAAAGTCTTGGTAAATTAACGTCTTTATTTGGAGCAATAATTTTTGTTGTTTTTGCGAGTGAAAGTTTAAGTTTTTGCAAGTGAAATTTAAAGTTTTTGCAAGTGTTTTCTGGTAACCTTAGATTACTTGGCGAGTAAAATTTCAATTTTTTGCAAGTGTTTACGAACTTTTGGGACAACCTAATGTCTTCAGTTCAAGTTTTGATTTAATGTATATTGTCACGGGGATGGTCTGTTGTTATTGTTTCAGTAGTACGACAATATTTTAGATAATAGTCTCAGTATAACCATTTTGTAATGGGGTGTTTAAACTACCCAGAAGATAATTAATTTTCAAATATCCGAGGGGACTCACACATCGTTAATAACAATGGTGAAAGTTGTGATTTAATTTTTAAGTACAAATAATCTTAATTCAGTTCTCTATCTGAAATAAAAACTATTCAGGGCCTCAAAACCACAAATATACTGACTCTTATGTGCCAGCCAGCAGGTACCATTCCTGTGTAATGTTTTTCACATGAATTCGTGTAGTTTTGAATGGATGACTTCCTAGCTTTTCAGATTTTCATCTTCTCAACTACGATTCCTGGAGCATCGTCGTGATAGGGCCCAGATACCGTTTGCATAACACCAACAGTTCATTGAAGGCCGACATTGAGAACCTATCGGCCAAAATAAACGAGAACAATTCAGCTGTATCCGAGGCCGAAACCAGATCATTTTTAGGACTTAGGGCGCGACGATCAAGATCATACTTTACCTGATTTCTCTGTCCCTAGACAGAGACCATGAACATTATTGTTCTGTTTTCCTCATCTTTATTGCCATGTTTACGACGTTTCTTCAAGGACACATATCCCAGTTAATATAGACGTCGGTTAGTTCCAGTGACTTGACCCAAAGAGTTGTGTGTTCAGTACCAGGCGACAGCAGTAGTAAACAAATAACTTAGATAGTTAAGTTAAAGGGAGATAACTATATGGATATCAGAAGTGGTATCGCACATTGAATGAGAATGATATACACCAGTGTTCGAAATAAAGAGTTCTGTTTGAAAGTCCTAGCACCTGAAGAAGGCTGGAGCGTACAACGGCTGAAACTTTGTAAACATGGCAATAAATGTGAGGACAACAGTTCTATTAATGTAAATACTATATCATCTCAGAAGTATAGACAAATATCAAAGACCATGAATGTTATATAGTTGCTTTCAATTAATGGCCGAATTAAATGTTTCATCACAGAACCGTATTCTAGTTAAGTTTTCATATTTTTGGTAGCCGAATTTATACTTACTTCATTTTAAGTTATAATAAGAAATGGTTCCCCTTTCGTTGTTACAGTCCAGTCTTTATCCTTAAAAGTAGAATTACCAACTCTTCTTATTGTCCTCGCAAGAGATTCCTTTTTTTGGAAAATGATTTAATGAATATGCATACACCTTGGTTCCCCCTCACAGTAATATGATTTACTGGTGTCAGCCATAAGTACAGAATAAGGTAGTGACATCTAGAACTACGCCGATTGGAATACCTATAGACTACGCCGATTGCATCAGCCTACACCTAAGTGTACTGCATACGACTAAGACGAGTCCCGGTCCATTACGGCTACCTGCTAAATTTTCCTACCTGGTTACATTAACCAAAACCGCTTAGCTACTTCGAATAACATATATATCCCTTTCCGGGACATATCAGGAAGCTTTACATCTATGACAACTGGAATATCACTTGAGCACAAACTTATAGACGAATAACTTTAACTTCACTTATAAAATTTATAGCATCAATATGCGATCTGTCAGGCTGATGATGCCAGTGCTATTTAATTTTGTAAATGCTTTCGTCTTGCGTTATTCTCCTTTTTTCTTGTTTTTTTTTTATAAGCGTTTCACTCCGAGCAAGGCATATCACCGCCACTACTTCGTAGGGGGCTACATAGAGCGGAGAAAGGATGATTAAATATAGGAAATGTCAGAGGGTGGGTGATAGGCGGGTAAGGATACAGAGAATGAGGGTTGGGTAGATGAGAGTGTTCTGAGAATAATTGGGAGTTAGTGTGATAGGAGGTGTCTATTGACCATACATTTAAACACCTGGAGATTGTAGCTGTCGGGAAAGCAGACTTGTGGAAGGGAGTTCCACAGGCGGGAAGCGCGAGAAAAGAAGCTGTTGGAGTAGAATTTACGGTTACATCTTATTTGTTTAACTGTAAAAGGGTGGGACCTAGTTGCTAATCTAGTATCTCGTGTAAATTCATGCTTAGGCGGCACCAGTGATACGTCATTTTTTCGCATTATCAATCGATTTGTTAATCTATCACTTTGTCGACAACGTAACCGTCCCCTTCATATAAGAGTATTTCTTTTCATTTACGTCTTCATAATTTCCATTAGGAAGAGTATGGAAAAATATAAATCCGAGTCATCGAATTTACAAAATAAAATGAATTTGAGATTGACCCTAATGTATATATATATATATATATATATATATATATATATATATGAAGAAGATTAAAAAGGTTTTCTTGGAATGAAGTAGATCAATAAGGCCAGAATGGTATAAATATTTGTCATTAATTTGCCTGACATTATTTGTTATATATATATATATATATATATATATATATATATATATATATAATGCCTTCAGAAAAATTCCAAGTCGGAATGGCTGAAATAATACAGCTCAGTTAAGTTTCTCCATATTCATTCTATTAACTTTCAAACTTTATCTTGGTATCAAGCATTTTATGACGAAACATCTGCTTGCCTTAAATGCCTTTCTATCAATATACTACTAAAAATCAGCATATTTGGCATTAAAAATCATTACAATTTAACAAACACACAGATACACATACACACATACACTATATATATATGTGTATATATATTTATAAATATATATAAATATAGTCGTATATAAATATATTTATAAAAACAGAATTATGGGTTGAATATATCTAGTGTGTTGAGTTGTAATAATGTTTGGCACGAAGGTAGTTGTTTTTGCAGTAGTTTTACGGATAAAAGTAATTTCGGCCAGCAGGGGTTTGTCCTAGAGGGCTTATAATTGGGGATGAGATAAAACTTTGATAGAATTAAAGCTGAGAAGTTTGTCACTCAACTGAGCAGGTTAATATCGAAGTTTCGTGACACAATTATGATGTCGTTACTTGCCGGGGGAGGGTTCCTTTCAGCAGAAACCTGCTCAGTTGAGTGACAGACTTCTCAGCATGAATCATATATATATATATATATATATATATATATATATATATATAAATTTAAAAAGGATTAATTCAATGATGTTGAATGACCATTTCGATATGAAGATCCCCACGGGGGATAACACATATCCTCAGCAACAGAAAAATCCTTTCAGTTGCTGAAGTGATGTGTTATCCCCCGTGGGGATCTTCATATCGAAATGATCATTCAACATCATTGAATTAATCCTTTTTTAATTTATATTTGCTCTGTAATATTTTATTACATGGAGCTCTCTTCCTGTATCATTTTTTAATATTAAAATAAAATTTTTAATATTAATTAGGATCGGGTTTTTGGAATTTACCTTCCTACTTTTTTCGCTTGGATTAAAGTATCTGAATTAATATATATATATATATATAGTAATCCGCAGACAGATCTGTTTCGCTGTATCACAGCTCATCAGTACGGTTAGACATCCGATTGTTTTAGCCAGGATTGAAACTCGACCGAATTGACATCAGTCGGCGATTCTATGCTATCTGAGCTATAGGCGCTCGGTAGAAAGAGACAGACCTTTAGTGTGTGATATAACATACGCCAGTTTCTAAGAGTGTTCTAACTCATTACTGAATGAACAATGCGTAGATGCTTTACCTACTGTTTTTTCAAAGTCTACCATTCTCATTCAGAGTGTAAGAGCCTATATAATGATTTTCAATTGAATTTGCTAAAACCTTAGAGCGTAGTAAACGCGACATCAACAAATCGGGCCGATAACAGATGAAACTCAAGACTTCATACAGGAAGTACTTACAGAAAGCGGAAAGAAAGAACTACATATAAACTACAAGAAAATTGAATGCCTGGTCACCAATAAAAAGAGAAGCTTAAAATCACAATTACAAATTGGGGATACTAAAATCAAACGGATGCAGAAATTCAAATGCCTGCGGAGATTCGATTGACCAAGGATGTATTCCACAAGTTGAGTAGAGTTGTTACTGACGGAAAATTTCGCTGTAAACAAAGAGATTACTGAACTGTTATATGATGGCTCTCTTTCAATAAGGCAGCGAATGTTGGACGATCTCATCAAAGACTTGAAGCAACCGAAATGTGGTTCTATAGAATGATGCTGAAGATACCATGGACAGAACTTGTGAGCAACGATGATGTTTTAGACTTGTTGGACACGGGAAGAAAACTGATATTTAACGTCCGAAAAATACAACTGAAGTTTGTGGGATATATAATGAGGAAGGAGGGCTTAGAGAATCTGATGCTCAAGGGAGGAATACAGGGGGAAGACCTATGATTTAGTCAGTCAGTCAATGAGGATGTGCGTTGTGGTACAGTGAATATCGGCTTGGAACGAAAAATTTGGAAGTCAACATCGAATTCCAGTGGAATTCGTTGCATTCACTTACGCCCAAATATCCTTGGAAAAGGTACTAATCCGTCTTTTCCTTCCAGTTATGGGTTAAATAACAGGACAGATTGGCTGGCAACCAGTCGACCACAGAAAGTAATTGCAACCTACTGCGGGATAATCTTCTGTCATGTCTCTTTTGAGGCATGAATGCCTAAACGTGCATATCACATTGAATACATCGGTTCTCATTCGATCACCGAAGTTAAGCAGCGTGAGCCTGGTCAGTACTTAGATGGGTGACCGCTTGGGGAAGTCCAGGCGCTGTAAGCGTTCAATAACGGATGTGCGTTGTGGTGCAGTGGATGTCGGCTTAGAAAGAAAGATCGGTGAGCCGAGTTCTAATTCCAGTTGAGTACCCTGCATTCAGTTAAGCACTGGTACCCTTGGGAAAGGTATTAATCCGTCACTTCCCTCCAATTATGGATTAAATAACACGATGGTGCCTGGAGGCACCCCATCCAGTGTTGGTGTCACAATAAAAAACCCTTGGTAGCCCCGGCGAAGCATCAAGTATTCAGCTATTTGACAAGATTATGAATTTTGCTATAAACTGCGTCAGGGTTTCAAATGCACAGGGAATACTGGAGGCGTGTAGTGCGTTCTCTCTCGGCCAAGGCCGCAGGTCGATGATTACGTATGACACTTAACTGACTGAACCTATGATTAGAGAGATTAATGTTTGTGACGTTTATAATTCTTTAAATTTAAGTAATTTTTCAAATCTTTGCCTTAAATTCTGTATGTATTAATTTTAATTTTTATGCTGTTAGGCTTAATTGAACAATTGGTTTTTCTTTTAACTTGTTAAAAATTTCAATGGGCGTTGGACATTCTGTCTGTCTTTCTGTCTGTCTTTCTTGCTTTCTCCCTCCTCGCCACCCTACGGGTCATATCCGGTTAGTCATTGTTCCATCCCAGGCGATGTTTTACGTGTGTCAATTGTTAATTTCGACCGAGGCGTTAACAATTGTGGTTTGTGAGCTTTATAATTCTTTAAATGTAAGCAATTTTTCAGATCTTTGCCTTAAATTCTGTATGTATTAATTTTAAATTTTCTTAATTTTATGTCTGTTATGTTTAATTGAACGCTTGGTTTGTCTTTAAAGTTGTTAAAAATTTCTGTGGCTGTTGGACTTCAACTCAGTTAAAACCTTTTAATTCTTTATCCTAATTCTTTTATTTTTTATTTTCTTTCTTTTTAATTAGAGTAGATATACCTTTCTATCACCCAGTTTACACTCCTCCCATTTTTCTTGAACCAGCTTGTGCTCTATCCTTTGATCCCTGTTTATGAAGTGATTTACGCTTTCTCTTTTCTTTCGTCAGACCTCAGTGTTGGTGCGACCGTGATTTTCCTTCGCCGTCTGTGGTCTGTAGCAATGTCTCTTTACTGTGAGGGTACCAGGTCGGCAATTTTCTGGTTGCTGCTTCCAACTGGTAGTTAGGAGCCCTAACTCTTAAAATTTCTTATGCTACATCCCTTGGTGAAAAGTGTTTAGTCTCCCAGTTGATGACTGCACCTCTGAGATTTCTTCCTGGGTGAAAGCTGGCATTGATGCCTTCATATCGATCAGAAAGTTTCGTTTCAAACCTCATTCCTACGCTTGGTTCTCTCCTGTTCACAGGAACTACTACTTCCGGCTATTTCGGAGACTTGCATCTGACCACAATAGGCGCCTATTTTTCTCTGCTCCTAATTAATATAAGAGGATCCTGAATGATGCCAAGCGGTTGTTTGCTAAGAGAATGTGACAGCACATAGCTGACGTCACGTTTGGCCCCAAGGACTATTGGCGGCTGTGCAAACGCGTGCTGAACAACAGCAAACCATCGATCCCTTCCTTAATCAATGAATTCGAGGTCCTCACAGTGTCATTGGAAAAGGCGGAGTGCTTTGCTCGCGGATTCTCATCAAACTCCACATTTGACTCATCTAGAGTACCCACTCCCGACTTCTCTCTTAGAACTGAGGCTCAATTGAAAGATGTTTACATTACCCCGTCTCTGGTATCTAAGGTAATATCAAAACTTGACCCCTACACGGCGAGCGGAGGATGGAATCCCTTTCATTGTCCATAAGAAATGTGCCCCTGAACTCTTCTCTGTCCTCTGTAAACTCTATAATTGCTGCCTTTTGGCTTCCTATTTTCCTGCATGCTGGAAGTCCTCTTCAGTACTTCCTGTATTTAAGAACTCAGGGAACCCTCGGACCCATCCAACTATCGTCCTATCAGCTATTATCAATGCTAAAATAATCCAACATCTTACTGCTCAAAAACTATTCTCGAACAGGCTGTACGGCTCCCGCTTTGTCAGGTCTACGGCCGATAGGCGCACATATACCAGGCTCTTGATAATTCCAGCGAAGCTCATGCCATTGCCCTGGACATCTTCAAGGCTTTTGATGGGGTTTGGCATGCTGGCCTTCTACGCAAGCTACAGGACTATGGTATCACCAGACGGTTGCTTGATCTGATTCCATCTTTTCTATCTAACCACATAATGAAGGTCGTCTTAAATGGGCAGGCCTCCTGCATGTTAATAATTGTAAAAAAGATAGCGAGGAGCCACGTTACGGCGGTGAGAAGTGACTGAAGTCGAGATTCCATGTCAGGACCGAAATCCTCTTTTGAATTTTGTCGAGAATCTTGAAATGAATAGCAGGAGAACCCTACCAGATACGGCAACAATATTCAATGCACGAACAAATGGTAGATTTATAAATGTACAAGGTGGATTCAGACGAGAAACACTTTCTGAACGGACATAGAGACCCAACAATAACTAAAAACAATTTCAGTTCATTTAATCTCTTCTGGAACTTATCTTTACTGGAAAGAATAAAATTTGTTTTCTTTATTGTCCGAACGATATTTTATAGCGATTTCAACTAAATCGCCCAGAGATGATTGACTAACAACATCATTCTATATATGTTTCTCACAAAATATTATTTTCATAAAAAATCCTTCATAAAGGAAAAGAGAAACAAAAATAGTATTGAAATCTGATAATTACGTGATTTTTGTTTTTTTAAGAGTGGGTGGATTTCTTTTCTCCTAAAAAGAAAAAAAAAATCATATAATTTCTACACACAAACACTATTTGACGCTGTAAACAGCTCTTCAAAGATAAAAAAAATCTTATAAATAATTTTCATCTCGACGCCATCTCCAAGCGTTTTTAGTGTAAAAAGAGATAAAGATTATTACTTGTCTATACTTCAGAGAAGTGGTAGTATTTACACTATTTACATTGTTAGGAATATTTTCCTCATCTTTACTGCAATGTTTAAACGTTTAGGCCATTGTACGCCCCAGCCTTCTTCAGGTGATGCCACTTCTGGTAGCCATAGAGTTATCTCCCTTTAACTTAACTCTCTAAGTTATTTCTTCGTCACTGCTGTAACCGGGTATTGAACTCACAACTTTTTGGGTCAAGTCACTGGAACTAACCAACGTTTATATCCACTGGACCATGTGTTCTTAAAGAGTTAATTTAAAGGGAGATAATTACATGGCTACCAGAAGTGGCATCGTACATGGAATGAGAATGATATATCTCAATGATTGTAATAAAGGGTCCGGTTCAACATTCCTAACATATAAAAAAGGCTGGAGCGTACAACAGCCAAAACGCCCTAAACATGGCAGAAAAGATGAAGACAATAGTCCAAACAATGTAAATAGTCTAAAGGGTAATACAATTAAAAGTAACGTGTTACACATTTCGGTCCTTCTTATCAACACGTGTCGCCTCTTCTACCTGAATTCCTGGAATAAGTAGTTATTTACAATCGGCGTCTGTCGATTGGGTAACTACAGATAATTTCGAACTGAACCCTTTATTCAGTTTACGAGGGAAGGTTGTTCTCTTTCTATAGTTTGTATCTAAGGATATCGTATTTTTTTAGTACTGCTCAATGTTCGAGGTTTGCGTAAGAAGAAAGTGAAAAGAGAAGAAAAAATAAAGTCAGAAATCAGAACAGGTGGGATTCGATTCCTTTTAACATCAGTAATCATTTCCTTCTTCTTTCTTTTCTGTCGAGACTATTGCACGTTACGCTTGTTGTGTTTAATCATTTCCTTCTTCTTTCTTTTCTGTCGAGACTATTGCACGTTACGCTTGTTGTGTTTATTTAGAAAACACATGTCTCTTGGCATTATTTTTTCAGTAACAATCATTGCAGATTCGAATGTAAGTCCAAGTAAAAATCGATTAGTACAAGACAATGTACAAAGCAAACGACAATACATGTATTAGCAAAAGAATTACAATGGCATTAAAAGAAGAAAACAAATACTAATTACATAGAAAACATTTAAACTAGAGAATGTGTTTCTGACAAACACGAGTACGAAAGATTACAAAACGTACGTCATGAGAGAAAATTAAGACGTTGAAAATGATCGCGCTTCAGTAAGGGATTTTTTTTATTCATGTGCGATACATCTTATAGCAAGAGTTGTAAAAGAGAAAAATGAGTGAGAATCATTTCCTATTTGCAAGCCTAAGGAGCGTTCTCTAGCGACATTTTTATTTTTTTATGATAGCACACAAAACTCTGAAACGCGACGAACCTCTTTCTCTTGTTAGCCTACCTCAGTTCTTAAGTAATTATTTTGATGCCAGTCAAAAGTCATTCTCTCAACCGATAGATTTGTAGTCTTTTTATGCAGGGTGCGATGAGTAAATTGTTACCATTTTATATATATCATTTCTCACATTTACGTTGTTTTTTTTTTGATGACAGTACAGTATAGTAGGGTCAGTTGGACACCGTCTGTGAGTAAATTACCATGTGTGAGGATTTTTAGCAAAGTGTGCGGATTTTTAGCAAAGTGTGCGGATTTTTATACCCCTTAATATTTTAGTGACTAGTTAAGTTGCCTTCTGTAGAAAATTAGGGTAAAAGAGCATTGACGTGACACGGCGAGAGAAAAAAAAAGAGAACACCAATACTGACTGAAAAAAGGAAAGGTTTTGTAACAGGAAGAACGAAAGAAAGAGAAGATACAAAATTGGGTTTAAGAAAATGGTTGCAAAAAAAAAAAAACAAAACAAAAAAAAAACTAGGTTTTGCTAATACTTAACTGGAAGCAGTGTAGTTAATTCTGTTAACAGTTCCTCTTTTCAGTTGCGACGTCAAAATACATTTGTCTTCTGGTTGAAGAGGGATTCTGTTTTCTGATGTTTTGCTGCAACTGTTGGAACATGCTCGAACCTATGAGATTTTCTTAGCCGCTTCATTTTCGGACACGATGCGGCAGCTGATTGAGCTTCACGGAGCTAGAATTAGTCTGTTTTGACTCAGTGAAGTCGCAGTAAAAAAGAAGAGCTAAGCTGCTATCAGCCAAAGCCAGGGGCCGGTAATCACGACCCCTACAAATGGAGAGAATCTATTCATCTATAAAATATTTCCAATATTCTCCTCCAAGTTTGCAATAAAGATTTATTGCAACGTGATCTGCTACATAATTCGGAGGGTTTCAAAGAAAACTATGTTCTGTCTTTTTCTTTTTCTTAATGAAACATTTAAAAAGGTGCAGTGCGATATTAAAATGACAAGAAAAAAATCTCAATTTTTATTTTTACATATTATTCCAATGATGGTTTGTAGTAGAATGTGAAAATTCTCAATATTTTTTGTTTTTACAAAGAATTCCAAAGTTAACTTGTAGTAGGATGAGAAAAAAACCCAACATGTTCTTTCTTTTCTTTTAACGAGGATTGCATGGTGTAACAGGAGAAGGCGTGCACAGAACCACCAGGGATAGGAAAACGTGGAAGACCATGATCGCCTACGTCCAAAGGAACAGGGCACATAGAGGAAGAAGTATGAGAATAATTTCTCAATATTTTTTTCACAAGAATTCCAAATTTTTTTTTACTTTCACGGACCGAACATTGTTGTTATCACCTACAATTGATTCTAAGACCCTTCCCAGAAGGCAAAATGGTCTAGTTTTAGCAGAGTTTTTTAGAAGAGCGACATCACCAACATTGATTTTATTCTGAAGATTAACGTCATGCTGATCGCTACACTGTTCGTTCAAACTCAACAGATAGTCTTGATACCAAAGCTCACGAAATTTGGCTAACATGGCATCACGACTCTCAATAGATTTGATTACATTTAATCTCAAAGGAGAGTCAGATCTGCAAACATTCTTATCATTTAACTTTAATACTAATCTTACATTAACATTAAGACGAAGAAAATAATTTGGGATAATTATTAGAGACTAAACTATCGCCCGGTTCACACTCCACCCACATCTATTGAACAGGTGAAGAGGCTCATCCCTTGTTTCCTGTTTAGGATGCGGTTTCCGGTTTTCTCTTTTCTCTTTTCCAATCTTTTCACTCTTTTCCTTTTTTAATAATTTTTTTTTTTGAATTGGAGTAGATAGACTAAACTATCGCCCGGTTCACACTCCATCCACATCTATTGAACAGGTGAAGAGGTCCATCCCTTGTTTCCTGTTTAGGATGCAGTTTCCGGCTTTCTCTTTCCCATTCTTTTTACCCTTACGTAGCCCCCTGCGCATCAGTGGCGTTACCGCCTTGCTTGGGGTGATATAATTAAAAAAAAAAAAAAAATCTGTAAGTAAGAGTTCCAGAGTTTATAGCGTTTTGAATATCACAGTGAGAAGATCAAAATAATTGATTTTGGGTGGTCCAATTGTTTTATATAAACAAAATTTAATGATTCAGATCATGCGTTCCCATGTACTACAAACGGAATATAGGGGAATTTCGATGTTTTATGTTGTATATCTGAAAGCGTTCATTGAATTCACTGGAAGTGAAAACCTCTTCCAGGAGATTGCAACCGACAACAAATATGTGAAGGAATACCATATATATTTGTGAATCTAATTAATGCTAGAATAAAGGGATGTGTACTCATATCTTTAACCAGTTCTATATGTACTGTTATAATATGAAGACTAGTAAATATATGCATATGCATATATAGTAAATATATGTATATGCATTTTACTAACACGTTGGTCACGTTTGACCCAAACATGCTCTGTGTAGTCAATGCCTGTATGCAGAAAAAGTTTGAGATTGATTCTGTTCTTAGGCAGAATTGTCACTTTAGGATATTTAAAGGCTAGATTATTCAATTTTTAGCATACAATACACTGTGAGATGAAAATTTTGATAGCTTGTCTTGCTCATTCAAAATCCCAAAAGTTGGATTTTGTTAAGCTTGCATCTTTTGTGATAGTCAATGATCATAAGTTTGATGAAGGCATTATCTTTGGACAATAGAATAAGTTTGATAACTTCATAATCATATGTTGTGTTTTTACCTATTCTACCGTTAGCTCTGATTACTCCTATTTGGTCTATAAGTTCAAATGTTTTACCTGAACGGCTCAGTGGAAGCCCCGTAGAATGGTCCTCAAATGAACTTCAGTGTTTATGTTTAAAGAACAAATTTATTGTGCAACCAACTTCATTACATTACACAGAAACTAATAATCAACCTGTGGTGCCTTTTGATAGATACTCCGACATTAATAAACTGATTAACGTAACAGCAAATATCTTTTAAGATCAGAAATAAAGTAAATCACATAGACCAGGACCCTAGTTATAGTGCCAAACAAAGCTTTCTGGAAGTATTACCTTACCCATAGTATCGATAACTGTGTTAAAAGGCACAAATAAGGTATAAGGTTAACTGCCTGTTCTATTCTGGAAACCAAAGGTCATATTTTTCTAAACACGTGATAAAAAATTAAAGTGTGAAAAATCTTTCTTAACTCCTGTGGAATTTGAAATCAGAATCTTCCTACTTTCTTTTTTTTTAATCTTAAGTCAAGTTGTAATGGGTATTGAAGTAAATAAGAGTGTTACTTTACCCTTCCTTGTTCTTATCGATGATGGTTTTGATATGAACTTCAAGTTCGATAACCTTCAGGCAGTGAAAAATAATTTGTTTATTTTAAAATATGTTAGTTTTTCTTTATGACAAAGGCAATAACATTCGCGTTCATGAGTTCTTGGGCGTGGATGTAATTTAATTAATGAAAAATATTAAGATGGTGGGCTGCATGAAGGGATCTGCTTGGACGTTACCTACAGATATTTCCCCTTTAGGCAACTGGCAACACTTTTTATATGAGAACCAAATAGCCGCAATAAAAGTAAATGGGGGAAGTTCTCAACATAATTATGGCGCTATGATTGCCGGGTATGCCACTTGCTCTAATACTGGAATAAATTTTATGATGAACCCTGTAAAAAGTTACCCAGACCCTTTCACTGAGTTTTTGACGAACATCAAGTGGAAAGAAGTTTAGAAAAAATGTTTGATGTTGACTCTCTTGGCATAGCCCCTGAAGATGATTTCATTTGTGAATATGACAAAAAAGAATCAAAACTTTTGAGAACTCTATTGAATATAAGAATGATGTGCATCACGTTGACCTCTTTAGGCATGAAGACAAAATAAAGTCTGTACCATATAACCACCGAGTAGCACTCTCCGTTTTAAACAGAGACGTCAGTAAGCTCGAACAACAAAACTTATTCAAGAATTATGCGGAGGTATTCCAACAACAGAAACAGGAGGGTATCATAGAACGTTTTGATGCATCTTCTGAAAATTTTACAAATCATTTCTGGATACTTCATAGACCTGTTTTCAAGTCAGAGGCACAAAGCACTACCAAAATTAAACCAGTTTTTAATTGCTCTTTAAAAACGCAAGTAAGATTCTCCCTAAATGAAGCAGCCGACCAGGGATTAATTTGCTGGGGGGGGATATGCAGGAATTAAGGCTTTAATTTCGATTCAATAAATATGTTATGTTGGCAGATATCAGGAAAGCTTTTCTCCTGATAAAAATAAAATCCATTGAAGACCGTAACAGGTTCTGTTTCTTCATGAAAGAAGGAAACAAACCAATTTGTTTTAGATACACTACCATTATTTTTGGTTTCAATGCTAGCCATTTCATCTTAAATGTAATAAAACACCATGCGAACAAGTTTGCTCATGATGACTGTACTGATATGCTAACAAAAATTATAAGTTAGCGAATTTATACCTACTAGCTAATGAACGAATGAAAAATGGTAATTTTTACCTAAGGTCCTGGAACAAAAATTATGAAAGACCTAAAGTGTATTTTACTCGTAGAACATAGGTGTGAACTTGAAAAGGTTTTGGAATACAAATATTTTACTCTGGAAGACACACTTCAGATTTCTAGGTCCTCTATTAACCATGTTGCCAATACTGAAAAAGGAATATTATGCCAGATGGCAAGGGTGTTTGATCCCCTGTTTTTGTGCTTGCCTTTTACTGTTAGAGGGAATGTGCTTCTGAGATATTTGTGGTTCTAATAAATAGACTGGGATGTGATTGTTTCAAAGGAGGTTCAAGCTTCATGGTCTACCTTGTCAAGTGATCTAGCCATACTTGATTCTTTAAAATTTCCCAGATACGTAATTGAAGAGGACAACCCTGCTGATTTATATATATTTTGTGTTGTATCTAAAGAGGCTTACGGTTTTGCCGCTTATGGTGCGCGAAATGGCCATTCCTACTTGATTTTCGCCAAAGCTAAGGTAGCACCTATGAAGCCTAAAAGTTTACCCACGCTTGGATTACTTGCTGTATTTTTGGCCATCAAGTGTTTCTTACCCTTATTAAAAGCATACTCACGAACTAAATTTGAAAATATCATAATAGCATTAGAGGCGCAGGTTGTGTTGTCATGGCTATTGTCTGATAGAATTAGAACCACGAATCTATTTGTCAAAAATAGACTTAAGGATATTAATCTGATGATTAGGGAACTTAAAAAAAGAAATCTTTATTAATAGAATTTAAACATGTTCACACTGTACAAAATCCAGAAGATGTGCTAACAAATAACCTTGAAAAAAATTTTTGCAGAATCTAAGCTTGTGGATTTCAGGGCGTGAATGGCTCAGTGGAAGCCTTGTAGAATGGCCCTCGAGTAAACTTTAGTGTTTAAATTCAAAGAACAAATTCATTGTGAAATCAACTTCATTAAATTGTACAGATCTCAACAATCAGTCTCAACCTGTGGTACCCTTTGATAGATCAGTCAGTTAAGTGCCGTATGTGATACACGCTTGGGCGATCATGTCTAGAAAGAGACATGACTGACTGGGCAGAAGATTATCCCGCAGTAGGTTGCCATTGCTTTCTACAGTAGACTGGTTGCCGACCAAGGCTATAGCTTTGATAGATACTCCAACATTAATAAATTAATTAACGTATCGGCTCGGAATGAGAAACCGGGCAGCCGAGTTCGAATTCCCGTTGAATTCATTGTATTCACTTACGCGCAAATACCCTTGGGAAAGGTATTAATCAGTTTCTTCCTTCCAGTTATGGGTTAAATAGGAGGACAGATTGGGTTCTATAGCCTTGGTCGGCAACCAGTCTACCACAGAAAGCAATGGCAACCTACTATGGGATAATCCTCTGCCCAGTCAGTCATGTCTCTTTCGAGACATGATCGCCCAAGCGTGTATCACGTATGGCACTTAACGTAACAGCAAATAAAGATCAGAAATAAAATAAATCCCAAAAAAATAGTGCCAAACTAATTTGTTTCAGGTAATGCAACAACAAAGCTTTGTGAAAGAATTACCTTACCTTCATTATCCCAATGGTAAAATGATACCTGAATTAGGAAAACATTTGATATTTAAATATCAGTTTTCCCCTCGCTAGATGCTTTTGTGTCAGGATGGTGTCGCATGTATTAATGAAATTCCAGAGGATATAAAATTTTAATAGAATGAACTGGAACAGAGCCACCACCATTTTTGACTTTCACGGACCGAGCTTTGTTGCTATCCCCTAAAATTAATTCCAAGATTCATGTTGACTCGGCGAAGTCGCAGTAAGAAAGAGGAAGAGCTGTTTTTTTTTAGTGGAAAAAGAAAAGGCTTTATAACAGAAAGAGGAAGAAAGAAAAGGAGATACAAAATTGGGTTTAAGAAAATGGTTGCAAAAAACAGTGGTTTTGCTAAAACTTAACGGGAAGCAGTATAGTTCATTCTGTTAACAGTTCCTCTTTTCAGTTGTGACGTCAAAATATATTCGTCTTCAAGTTGGGGGATTCCGTTTTCTGATGCTTTGCTGCAACAGTTGGGACATCCTCGAATCTACTTGAGGATAAAGATCCCTGCTTGCCAAAATACTTTTAATCAGTAAAACTATTTTAAAAAAATCACAATCTTGGCACTAAACATTATCACAACTCAACACACACACGTATATATATATATATATATATATATATATATATATATATATATATATTTTAATTCAGATACTTCAATCCAAGGGAAAAAAGCAGGAAGGTAAATTCCAAAAAACCCGATCCTAATTAATATTAAAAATTTATTTTAATATTAAAAAATGATACAGGAAGAGAGCTCCATGTAATAAAATATTACAGAGCAAATAGGTGTGTACCTATATATATATATATATAAATGTGTGTACCTTATATATATATATATATATATATATATAAACGAAATGTCTATCACTTACTTCCTACTTAACCATAACGGTCTCATCAACAAGTAAAGCTAAATTGCAATTCTTAACGTCTTTTCTTTATATACACGACCACCGGAATTACCTCCAAAAGGGAGGAGACAAGTAACAGTGGGGAATAATATGAAATGTTAAAGAAAGTCCAGTCTTACAGCATTAGGGATAAAGTTTGCAGGTTGTTTTAGGAGGAGAAACTGGCTATTGTAACATACCCAGACCAGAAGAATTTATTGAATGGCAGGTCTCAGGAAATAACAGGTATTTCTGGAATGGTAATTTTCTAAACGCTGCTTAGATGTGTCACAAGACCGAAAGTTAGGGGGACCCAGTGAGGATTGAACTCACTCCTCAATTGTAACGATTTTAGTGAGACAAGTTTGCTAACCATTACACCACGTCGTGAACCGGGAATGTTTGGAATGATGAGTTGTTATTCATATTATTTAAACTTGTTCTAATGTTTTCGCTATAAATGTTTTGATTGTTGTGCTCTTCGGATTTCGTCAGATACTTGTCAATTCGGATAATCTTCCCGTTAGAGTCGTGATTGTATTTACGGTGTGATTTCATTAGAAACGAAAAAAATTGTTGAACTGCCATTTTATATCTATTACCTTGCGTAATAATGATCGTTGGACGATTTCCTACCAGAAGAAATGGAGACTCGAAGCAACAGAAACGTAGGTCTACAGAAGGATAATGAAAAATCTATGTGCTGAACATGTAAGAAACGAGAATTACAGAAACTGTAATGGTAGAAGCACACACACACACACACACACACACACACACACACACACACACACACATATATATATATATATATATATATATATATATATATATATATATAAATTAAAGAAAACTACCGCTGGCATTTCTGTGACAAGTAATTACAAATAAAATGGCTTATCAGTTATAGTGAAAGCACGAGTTGAAGGAAACGAAAAATAATCTGCTAAACCTAAAAAAGGTTTACTGAATGAGAAATAATGAAAATGAAGTTTGGAAAATGAAATAGTAATCAACAAAATGCATTACTCGCCATATGCGTGAAGTACATAACCACTGCTAGTGGTGAACTACTAGACAGCAATACACTATTTAGCTAGGAGACGAGAAACTACCCATCAGTGGAACCTCGTCTGGGTTCCTCTCTATCCGAAGACAGAGTCCGACAATGTCAGAAAAACGTTAATCACTAGCTAGTAATGTTGATATTTAGCTACCTCCCCACTTTCGACAAAATGTGGTACAAGGCTTTTTTAATGTGGGCACTCAGAGCCATATAGATCGGGCAAAAATTTAATGTCTGCTTTTCCCTAGACGAGTCTCTACCCTTCGGCGGAGCCTCCTCTCGCATACTCTCTGCTTGAAGGCAGAAAGTTCTACAATGTCAGATGTGCTAACAAATAACCTTGAAACAATTTTTGCAGAATCTAAGCTTGTGGATTTCAGGGCGTGAATGGCTCAGTGGAAGCCTTGTAGAATGGCTCTTGAGTAAACTTTAGTGTTTAGGTTCAAAGAACAAATATCATTGTGCAATCAACTTCATTAAATTGCACAGATCTCAACAATCAGTCTCAACCTGTGGTACCCTTTGATAGATACTCCGACATTAATAAATTAATTAACGTATCGGCTCGGAATGAGAAACCGGGGAGCCGAGTTCGAATTCCCGTTGAATCCATTGTATTCACTTACGCGCAAATACCCTTGGGTATGGTATTAATCAGTCTCTTCCTTCCAGTTATGGGTTAAATAGCAGGACAGATTGGGTTCTATAGCCTTGGTCGGCAACCAGTCTACCACAGAAAGCAATGGCAACCTACTGTGGGATAATCTTCTGCCCAGTCAGTCATGTCTCTTTCGAGACATGATCGCCCAAGCGTGTATCACGTATGGCTCTTAACGTAACAGCAAATAAAGATCAGAAATAAAATAAATCCCATAGACCAGAACCCTAGTTATAGTGCCAAACTAATTTGTTTCAGGTAATGCAACAACAAAGCTTTGTGAAAGAATTACCTTACCTTCATTATCCCAAAGGTAAAATGATACCTGAATTAGGAAAACATTTGATATTTAAATATTTATATACAGATTAACTCAGAACTACGTTAATCCTTAGACAGCAATATCCATCGCTCACAATAGTGTCCAACGTATTTATGAGGATTGGGATATACCCATTAATGTTCATATGTACGTATATAACATCATCTAAATAATAATAAAATAAGGATGAGGACAACAGTCCGAATAATGTAAATATTTTCTCATCTCAGAATTATAGATAAACACAAGTAATATTCACTTGAATGGATGACAGAGACAAGGAAAAGAGAGAAAAATGAAATATGAAATTATAGAACCACGTTATGAAGGAAGAGCAAATAAAAAAGAGGAAAATATACGCAATGTTTTATCGCTGCAATAATAACAAACATGTTGGATTAGATCACGTATTGTTTAAAGAATAAATAAGACAATGTATGTTTCAGTATTAGATTATTTTATATATCATTCACTGCTTAATGTCATTCCCTCTTAAGTTGCAGTGAATTCTGAACAATTTCTTTACAGATGAAGAGGAAACTTACGTCAATGGAGATAAGGCTCTATAAAAAAGACTGAGAATACCAAGGACAAAACACGTTAACAACAAGGAGATTTTAAGGAAAGTGGGAATATAAAAGACAGTTCGAATCAGAAAGAGAGTTCTGGGACATACAATGAGGAAAGAGGCCTTGGGGAATTTAACACTCCCAGGACATATTGATGGACAGATGTAAACAGAGATTAATCTACGTGACGAGCAAAAATAGATGGCAGAAAAGGCAGTGCAACGGATAGTAAGGTGAGAGAAAACATTGCTTTGAACGACAAAGGATAGGAAGTGGTGATTCGCCATGAAAGTCTTTGTCCTCAAAATGACCCTAGAAATAAAACGCGAATAACAATTTCCAAACCACCGTTTTTCTTTTGTCAAACAAAATTTCTAATTTCAATCTGTACCTAAAACTTGTATGTGATAGGAAAACAAGAATCTAGAAGAGTATTTCGCCAGTGAGAAGTTCAATTGATTCATGCGTTTTTTACGAATTATCAACCCTTTGTTGTTTATTTAAAGCCAGAAAATGTTTTATGAATGTGATAATTGTTTTTTCAATAAAAATTTAGTTATATAAGTTTTGCTAATTAACACAAAGCTGGAGAAGAAATAAATTCATGCATTTTCTAAGTATTTTTTTTTTTATATAAGTGAATATAAGAAAACCCGGCTCTCCTCTTAACAGTTCCTAGCCATTGCACATTATACCACACGCATATCTAAGCTTGCAGGCCCTGATATTCCCAAAGAGACACTCATTTCGTGGTTTTCCTTTTTGTCAACCAAAACTTCTAATTTTAATTTACACGTAAAATTTATTTTATCACGAAGCCATATTTAACTGCGATTTTAGTTATCCCACTGACGTTAATTTTGTCTTTTACATTTTGATAAAACGTTTCGCTCGTTGATTTCATGAAAAGAAAGACTTACTAACTTCCAACAAGACTTTGAATTTTCTTATATTTTATTTTTAATACGTAAAACTCAAAATTCAGTTGGTATTGATTTTCCATAGATTAACTCGAGCACATTTTACAAACACAAGCATCTCGCTTTTAGTATACTGGACAATAGTTATCTATATTTGTGAGATTAGCTATTGTAACTATTGACACAACTTACATTGTTCAAACCTGTTCTTATCTTTATACTGTCATATTCCCGATAATTCGACCGTTGTACGCTCCGCCTCTTTTCTGGTGATATTTGTTGTAATTTCGAACTGAACCATTTATTCAGTTCGACACTTTTCTATATAATATGTTACACAAGGAGATGAGAAGCAAAAAAATAACACAAACCCTGACAGGAGGGAAATATATATATATATATATATATATATATATATATATATATCCCTCCTATTTTACGTTCTCACATCCTGATTGAGCACTCTGGAAGAATGGTAGACTTTGAAAAACAGTAGCTACTCTGGCTTGTTCGCATAGCTCATTCAGTAATTAATTAGAGCACTCTGGCAATTCGACGTGTATAACAAAGATATGCACGCTAAAAAGTCTGCCTTCTTCTACCGAGTGCCATAGCCCAGAGGTAGAATCGCCGACTGACGCCACTTCAGTCGGGTTTTAATCCTGGGTTAAAGGCAATCGGAGTCTAACCGTACTGATGAGCTGTGATACAGCGAAACAGATCTGTCTGCGGATGACTATATATAGATAGATAGATATTGTAATCTTGTTATTACAATGGTTTAGAAAAAACTACAGAAAAATGTTCATGTTTCAAAACAGTACTGTTCTTCAGGGTTATGTTAAAATAAATGGTGAAAATGATTTATTTTGAAAATATAAAACGAATTTATAGTTATTTAGAAGATTAGGGAGTGGTAGCTGGAGAAAATGCTTTAGGTGTATCAATATTGTTAAATAAAAAATGAGAATAGGGTCACATGGAGATCTAGGTCGGGGAAGGAGGTAGAATGGCCTGGTCTCTAGACATGTCACTTTTAAATTTTGTCTGGATAAGATGCATAGTGGGACCATAGAGTTTTGAAATGGGTAGACAATTTTAACAGCAGGTTGGATAGTTTTTAAGACTACTTTATGAGTAAAGGAGTATATTACAGCTAGAATTAGGATTAAATAATTAAGTATATTACAGTTAAGAAAACTAATTACATATTGTAAGGGTCATCTTTTTAGTAAAATAATTTTAACCTTTTATGTTATTCTCCTTGGGCTTCTCAACAAGGTACAGCGGAGGGTGTGTAATGTGATCGATACTGACTTGGCAGACCGCCTGCAGTCTCTCTTTCTCTCTCACCGGCGCGACGTGGCTTCCCTGTGTCTCTTCTATAAATACTTTCATGGCTTCTGCTCCGATGAACTTAGATCACTGGTACCCCCTAGGTTCGAATTTGCACGAGATACTAGATTAGCAACTAGATCCCACCCTTTTACAGTGAAACCGATAAAATGCAACCGCAACTTCTACTCCAACAGTTTATTTTCTCGCTTTTCCCGACTGTGGAATTCCCTCCCACATGACTGCTTCCCCGACGGCTACAATCTCCAGGAGTTTAAATGTAAGGTCAATAGACACCTCCTAACACACTAACTCGCTTCCATTCTTTCAAACACTCTTCCCATCTGCCCAAACCTCATCCTCGGTATCCTTACCCATCTATCACCTTCCTCCTGACATTTACTATGTCTAACCACTCCTTCTCTTTACCGTCCCCTATGTAGCCCCATGCGCACTCGTGGCGGTGGAATGCCTTGCTTGGGATGAAACGATTAAAAAAATATAAAGCATGAGTTATAAATAAAACATTATAATTTTTAAATTTTAAAAGAGGATTATTTTTTTCCTTGGGTAAGAGAAATTGTGGGACCATAGATTATTTGAATAAGCAGACAACAATCTTCAACAGCAGACTGGGCTTCAGGGTATTTTTCAAAATTAGATTTTGTACTACCTGATAGGGGTTAGAATATTTAGATTAGAGTTAAATAGTTATAGTATACTAAAGTATATTATAGTTGAAAAATGCAACCAGTATTTTGTGGTCCATTTATTTTAGGAAAATAAACTTTAATTTTTAAGTTATATTTCCACACAAGTTATAAATGAAATATAATTCATTAAATTTTAACGAAACATATTTTCGATGTTTACATAAAACGGTCAACGGTTCAGCTGTTCTCTGTATCGAGCACACTTTATAAAAGTAAATATTTGAACAGTGGGTTTTAATCTACGTGCTTTTTCATTTTCTTATAAAATTACGAGAAATGACGATACACTCCTGATCAAAAATTTAAGACCACTTAAAAATCTTTAAAAAGAAATTTTTTTTACAGATAGATTTTAAACTCCTACCACTTAAGGTTACCAATACTACAATCTAAAAGGTTATAGAAACAAAAAGCTGCATTCCAAACATTTTATTTAGAAATTTACATTTTTATAAAATGAGGCGATTTGCGCATGATCAAAATTATAAGACCAGGGGTATAAATTGTTAGATCTATGGTAATTCCAATGTTTTTAGTTCAGTTTGAAATTAGCAGTCACTGCGTAAATGTGTTACCATGCCTAAAGCAAGCAAACTTACCAAAGTTGAGCGTTCTCGAATTCTAGAATTCCATAAGCAAGGTTTGTCACAGCGGGCGATCGCAACTAAGGTAAATCGCAGTAAAACTGTGATTTGCAACTTTCAAAAAACAGTGAGAATTATGGAAAAGCAAAATCCTCTGGTAGGCTCCCAAAAGATTTCTCCTGCATTGAGTAAGAGAATAAGACGGGTTGTTATGAAAGAGGCGGGACTTTCTCCTAGCCAAATTAAGACAGTCCTCATATGCTGATTGCAGTCCCGTAACCATCAGACGACACTTACGACAAAAAGGCATGATAAATAAAAAGCGTAAACAAATTCCTCAGCTGCTTCCACGTCACAAGGTGGACTACTTAAAGTTTGGTTGTGAATACCAAACATGAGACGTTGAGAAGTGGAAGAAAGTCCTGTTTTCTGATGAGAAAAAATTCAATCTAGATGGTCCTGATGGCTTCCAACAATATTGGCATAACAAAAACATGATTCCTGAAATTTTCTCCACACGTCATAGTGGTAGAGAGTCCCTAATGGTATGGGGTGCCTTTTCTTACAGAGGGACAATGGAGCTCCAGGTGGTGCAGGGTTGTCAAACAGTGGCTAGTTATGTTAGCATGCTACAAAAAGCATCATTGATGATGGAGGGCCATCGTTTGTCTGCGGATGGATGGTTATTCCAACAGAATAATGCTGCAATCCACGATGCAAGACGGACCTTGACCTTTCTACAAGAAAATGGGGTCCATCTCTTGGGACATCCTGCATGCTCACCAGACTTGAACCCAATTGAAAATGTTTGGGGATGGATGACAAGAGATGTTTATCGAAATGGCAAACAATATTCAACAAAAAATGAACTTCGTGAAGCCATCTTCAGAAGCTGGAGCAACATCCCCGCACCTTAATGGAAACGCTTATTTCTAGTATGCCCGACAGAATTTTTGAAGTCATCAAAAGCAGTGGAGGTAGAACTTATTATTAAATTTAGTTGTTGAATGTTTTCATACACTTTTTGTACAATTTCGTAGAATTTTTGTCTCTGGTCTTATAATTTTGATCATGTGTAAACCGCCTCATTTTATAAAAATGTAAATTTCTAAATAAAATGTTTGGAATATTATAACAATATTTTGTAGTGGACCGGAATTAATTAATTTTATTAATTAATTAATAACCATAACCGGTGAATCTTCAAATTACTATTATAGATCATAAGAGAACATACTCAGAGAATTTTTCTTTATCCTCCGAATATGAGCAAAGGAAAACGGAGGTGATTAATTTTATTAACTGATTATTAACTGTGGCTGGAAAATTTTTATCTTTAAAAAGAAAGCAGAGACGAAAAATAACATCTGGTATTTCTCTATTATTGTAAACCCGGAAAGAAGAGAAAGAAAAGAGAAATGGATTGTTTTCAATTTTCGCCCACCCATACAGACAGGTGTCATAGTTGAACCTAAAAGATAGATTCGGTTGTTATTTTATTTTTGGCCGGCAAAAGAATAGAAAAAGGAAGACCAGAGAAAGAAGAAAAAAAAAAGAAAAGACAAAATTAGTTCAATAGATGTCGGTTTCAGTCACCCCAAAGAAAGCTGACGGTCATTCTAAACATAAAAGAAAGATAAATTTATTTGTTATTGTTTCTTGGTAAAGGAAAGGGAAATTTGAATGTTTTGATTCTGAGTCAAGTACTTAGAGAAAAAGTATTTTCACTGACATCAGGGTAAAACTGATAAGGCATTATTGTCACTTGAAAATACAGGTGACTCAGAGAATGGATATTAAAAACAGGTGCGTAGAAATTATTATTTGGGGAACGATGTCAATAGACCCTTGTTAACTTGTTTTGGGCTAAGACAGTTCAAAAAGATTAATGCCTATTGTTTTCAGAAAAACAAAAATCCCCGAAATTGTTTCGTGAGAACAAGAAAATTTTGAGGAAGAAAATTCGGTTAAATCCAGCCCAGAAAAGGGGTATGGGGAGATGACGTCATGAGATCGAGAGAGATTCCATTGGTCCGGTGACCAAGCCCCGAAAGGGGGAGACGACTAACAATTGACGTCATGGAAAGAAGACTAATCCCATTGGTTAAACCACAGGCAACAACGAGTAGCAACTAACCTCAGGATTTTATTGGTTGCCGAGACGGGGGATTAGACATCCAGCGACCGTCGGCCCCACACCATGGCATGTGCATAAATACAGGGTCCCGAGGGACAAAAATCAGTTGGATCGGAGAAAGTCCTAAAAATGTAACGACGAAGATAGGCGCCATGTTGTTGGTCGCCAACCGCAGAGCCTGCCGGCCAGCCAAAGTTACAGAAAGAAGAGAAGTGATTTTACAGTCAAAGTTTTGAGTTGCAGAGAGCGACAGAGAAGTCAAAGCCGGAATGACAGAGATCGACAGAAGAGGCCTGATACCAGCTAACCAGATTTAAAGACAGAACAGAATTTTTCAGAGTTACAGCTCGAGTGGCAGAGAGTTCGATTTCCTGGTCCAGAAACGTAATGACCAAAGACAGTTCCCAACCGAAGAAGTAAAGTGACAGAGAGATGATTGCCATGCCGTTGGTTGCCGACCGTAGAGAAGCCTGTCGCCAATCAACCAACCAGAGTTAAGAGACAGACAAGAAGAGAATTTTCAGACAGGTCTGAAATTGCCAACTGAAAAAGAATAACCCAGTACTTCGGCAATTTCCGTAACATTCCGGAAAACAAGCAACAAGTTGACTAGACTTATAAAACGAACTTAGACTTCTGTTTGAAGCAGCGAGCTTCGGCCAGCCAGATTCCATGTTATTGCTTAGGAGAATAATTCAATTTACCTAAGAAACGTCCGTTCCGCTACCAGTTGATAGAAGCGGGGATGGGAAATTATCCCGAAGAGTATATTATGCATATTCCACTTATTTTTCTGGGTGGTGGCATATTTGGTGCTGTTTAGACCAAGAGACTATTGTGTATAATCCGTATATAAAGATGTATTTTGCAACACTTTTCAGCCGTCGGTCCACTTAGTTTCCTTGGCGTTATAATTCTTTGTTTTATTACTTAATTGTGTGCACACTTCCCGGCTTGGTTTAGTTCGGCAGAGAGACAGCTAGTGGAAACACACGCGACTGCCTTGTGATTAATCAACACGACGTGGGACAAGGGAGAAAACCGTGACAGAGTCAATCAACGACCAGCTGGCTGGATCGAAGCCAACAGCGACCAGAGCCGCGGGTAGTGTCACAATATAGCTTTTTGTTTCCATAACCTTTTAGTTTGTAGTATTGGTGACCTTAAGTAGGAGGAGTTTAAAATCTATCTGTAAAAAAATATTACTTTTTAAAGATTTTTAAGTGGTCTTAATATTTTGATCAGGAGTGTATTTGTGCTTTTTTTTGTTGAAAATATATTTTGGGATACAGTTTGGTTTAAAAAATTGTAGGATATTATATGAATAAATGTTATTTACATTCGCATTGGTTCTTTCTTTGGTTGATTTTTTCAGCAGCATATCAACGTTTATGTGTTTTTTAATGCCGAAATCTAAATCTGAACAAAATTTTATGGCTTATATATATATATATATATATATATATATATATATATATATATTTGGGTCATTATGCCGATCCAGGATGTTTTTTCCGCCTGAATCCATCCTGCATATATACAAGTCAACCATCCGTGCATGGAGTACTGCTGTCATTTATGGTCAGGCGCCTCTGCTGTTTACCTCAATGTTCTCGACAGACTCCAAAGGAGAGTCTGTAATGTGATAGGCACTGACTTGGCGGCTCGACTCCAGCCACTTTCCAACAGACGGGATGTGGCTTCCCTTTGTCTATTCTATAAATAATTTCATGGCTTCTGCTTGGACGAACTTAAGTCACTGGTGCCTCCACAACAGGTGTTTACTCGTGCAACCAGATTGGCAACTGGGTCCCACCCATTCACAGTTAGGTTAGCCAAATGCAGACGACAATTCTACTCCTGCAGCTTCGTCTCTCGCACTTCCAGCCTGTGAAACTCTCTCCCATATTCTTGCTTTCCTGATGGCTACAACCTCCAAGAATTTAAATGCATTGTCAATACTCATCTATTAATCACTTGATTCTAGCTCTCTCCCCACCTCGTATATCCTTCTCTTTCTTTCTTTGTAGCAAATTATACCACCGGGCGTACCCGACTCAGGGTACGCCCTGACACTACTTTGTCTTGTTTGTGCAGCTGCTACGAAAGATTCCTCTGGTGCTGAGGAATCCTTAAGGATAGTTAGAGCCTGGTGCAGTAGTTCGTCAAGCGCCAGCGCGTTCACTCTAGAGGTTGCCTGCAACAGATGTTTTAATCCGTCCGAAATGCATACGCTAATGTTCGTCCGGGCAGTCCGCAAACAGGGTCGCCAGCTTCTTTAATGTAGCCAAATAGACATCCACAGTTTCACCCGGCTGTAAAGGTCGAGCCACAATTTGCTTATACGCAATAAAAGGGTCAACAGCAATCGAAAGAATACCAGCGATCGTGTGTATAAAAAAGAAGCGTTAAGAAATGCTGTGTGTCCTTACATCCTGATTGAACCCATATGGTTTAGACATGTGTATTAAGTGGCGAACATTCCGTTCTTATATATATATATATAGTCATCTGCAGACAGATCTGTTTCGCTGTATCACAGCTCATCAGCACGGTTAGACTCCGATTGCTTTTTAACCCAGGATTGAAACCCGACCGAATTGGCGTCAGTCGGTGATTCTACCTCTGGGCTATGAGCGTTCGGTATATATATACCGGGCCTAAACGTTATAAATTTTTCCAGTGTCTGAAAGCGCTTATTGAGGGTGGACCAGAGACTGGTCGGTTCGGCGCGGTGAGGTGGTATGATGTTGAAAGACCCCGAAACCCCTAGTGATCCACGCAAAGGCATTGCTGACGACACCCTCTAACGCCAATACGACGGTGCGTATGTTTGAATATGTATGTTGTATATTTGGGCTGAACTCTCTCTATCTTTTATGCAGGTTTCATTAAAAATGACAGATTAGGTGCAATAGTTACGTTTTTATGACTAATCTATTTCGGGTATTGTATTGTGGGATCAAAGTTGCAAATAGACCTGGATCATTAAATTGGGTAACAATATGAAAAATCAATATATTTGTGTATTTTATTTGTTAAACCATATGTAAAATTTCTCAGAGTGATTGTATTATGTGAACAGTATGAAAAATATACATGGGACATTGTATTGTCTCAGTAATATGAAAAATGAACTATTAGCTTTGTATTGGGAGAACAATATAAAAATGGTAATGGGACTTTGTATTGAGTGAACAATATGAAAATTGACCCCGGGGCATTCCTTTGGTTGAACAATACGAAAAACGAACGTAGAGCATTCTATTCGGTGAACAATAACAAACTTGGGGTATATGAAAAATGACCATGAGCATTATATTAAGTGAACGATGTGTAAAAAACCTGGTGTATTGCATTGGGTGACTCATGCAGATATGAATGGATTTCGACATGGTTTTGGTTGAATCATATGAAAAATAGACTTGGGCATCTTATTAAGTGAAAATTATGAAAAATAAAACCGGGAGATTTTATTGGGTGAACAAAATGAAAAATGAACCAGGGGCATTGTATTGTGTGAACGATGTGAAAAATGCTATTGGGACATTTTATTTGGGTGAAGCTATGCTAAATGCGTCTAGGTATTGTAATGGGTTAACAATATAAAAATAGACTTCGGTCTATGTATTGGTAAATGAACAATATGAAAACTGTGCCTGGAGCATTGTATTAAACCATCAATATAAAAGACCTGACCTGGAGAATTGTATTTAGAAAACAATAGGTATAATCGACTTGGTGCATTGTATTGGTTGACAAATGTAAAAAAAAACGGTCCAACGGCATTGCATTTGGAGAGCAACATGAAGCAAAAATAGAATTGGGGATTTGTATTGGATGAACAATATGAAAAACATACGTAAAGCATTGTATTGGGGGAATAATGTGAAAAAAATGAACTTCAATTCTTGTGTTTGGTAAAAGATATGAAAAATGAACTTGAATCTTGTATTGGTTAAACAATAGAAAAAATGGATCTGAGACATTTTATTTGGTGAAGAATGTGAAAAGATAGACCTGTAGCATTGTATAGGGGTGAACAGTATGAAAAAAGCCACCAGAAGCATTGTATTATTGGGTGAACAATATGAAAAAACTACTAGAGGCATTGTACTATTGGGTGAACAGTATGAAAAAAGCCACCAGAAGCATTGTATTATTGGGTGAACAATATGAAAAATGCCACTAGAGGCATTGTACTATTGGGTGAACAGTATGAAAAAAAGCCACCAGAAGCATTGTATTATTGGGTGAACAATATGAAAAAACTACTAGAGGCATTGTACTATTGGGTCAACAATATGAAAAAAGCCACTAGAGGCATTGCATTATTGGGTGAACAATATGAAGAAAGCAGCTAGAGGCATTGTAATATTGGGTGAACAATATTAAAAAAGCTTCTGGAGGCATTGTAGTATTGGGTGAACAATATGAAAATAGCCACTAGAGATATTGTATTATTGGATGAACAATACGAAAAAAGCCAATAGAGGTATTGTATTATTGGGTGAACAATATGAAAAAAGCCACTAGAAGCACTGTATTGGGTGAACAGCATGAAAAAGCCTCTAGAGTCATCGTATTGGGTAAACAATATGCAATATGTATCTGGTGTATTAGGTGAACAATGTGAACAAGGTTTTGGAGAACTCTATTGGTGAACAATACAAAAATGAACTCAGGTTATTGTACTGGATAATCAATATGAAAAATGGACCTGGGTCATTTCATTAGGGGAACAATATAAGTTAGATTTGGAGCATTGTATTGGCAGTACAATGTGTAAATGGACTTGGGGAATTTTATTGAGTGAACAACATGAGAAATGAATTAACTTAGGGTATTGTATTGAGTGTACAGTATCAAAAATGGAACTGGTAAACTTTATACATGTGGGATAGATTCAACTTACCTCGTGTCAGATTTGTGGCGACAAAAATTTATTCTTTATCTTTTAGGTTCTTTCTCGTACACGCAACATCGCTACTCTATCTTAATTGTTATAGCACATTTTCAGATCAGCACTGTTTCTCAGGCCTTTAAAAGTAGGATTTCCCTTACTACCTCCTCGAGATCAAATGATCCACGCGTACTCAGTATCCCTAAATTTAGAAGAAATTTCTCTTGAAACCGATATTTCTCATGAATTATTAGTTTGTGAAAGATACTCCCGCGTGAATGCTTTCCTGGAAACATTCATGTCAAGGGTCAATCCTTCTTTTGTATACTTATTCTTAATATTCCCTTCCTTCTACATCCTCTTAATTTCATGTCACTTACACCATTCAGTAGACCTTTACAATAAGTGGCTTACTAGTCTTGTACTAGGCGAACTTTAATAAAAAAGATGTATAGACCTCAACTAACTTTTCGTAGTACAGCAAAAGTTCAAAAAAAAAAAATTGTGTTTCGCAAATCACCAAAACGAAGAGGGCTTCTCTATCTTTAAAAACATTTTTTTAAATTTAAAATAAAAATTATTTGAGATTATATACACTTGAGATTAAAGTAGACGGGCCAGGGCGATCAAGCTTTTTTGGGGTAGGGATGAATCAATCCGGAACATACTTACTACGATGTGATAGTTATCACAACTCAATGAGAAGCGATCTTTTTTTTGTGCATTATTTAAAGCTAAATGATCCTTATGCCATCGACTTACGTAACGTGAACAAACATTTTAGGCAACCTAATATATATTTTTCTCCTGGCTTTAGAGTGGGTTTATTTAAATCCTGAATGTATTGTTCATCAAATAGGAACTTCAAAGGCGATCAATGTTGTGTGCACTTTACTTCCATTTTAGGAGAGGAGAGTAGCTTGTGACTTTCGTATCTTTTACGGTCCTTTATCCATTGTGAGTGCTAGCCATTGATAATGCATTGTTATTCACTATCATCAGTAATTTCTTATCAAGTGTCCTAGATCACAGACGATCAGGATTGATAGCGTCCTTTGTTATCGAAACGATAGCAAGTACGCTTTGGTTTAAATGTATCTTGCTGTCGAAAAAGCTCGCTAGGTATTCAAAGCGAGCTATCAGAATAAGGTAATTTCGAGTCATTGAATATTTGCCATTTCATAATTATCCTTTTCCGGCCACTATTTGACGGAGTTAAACACCGTAACGATATATCTACAGTCCGTCCTTTTGTAAGTAAGCATAAGTACATTTATTTGGGGGGGGGATGTTTCCTATATACACTTCCTGGTAGCTACTCAAAGTAATTACCAAATGGTTCTTTCATTACTTTTGCTTTTGAAAATTGCCGCAGTAATATTCCATTCGCTTTATAGATATCATGTACAGATGATTTCTGTTTGTCTACTGGTTCTTTTAATCCAATCGGAAAGCAGTGGTCATGTACTGATCAACCAGTGCTTTGAATTTGTTGCATATTAACACACACACACACACACACACACACACACACACACACACACACACACACACATCTATGCATTGTCAAACAAAACCACTCACGGATATGCACCAACACTGTCATGCAGAGCCACATACGCATATGCAGGCGCACAAGCAGCCGGAGCCAGACAAGGATATGTACGCATACGGGAACGCAGAGCTACACAGACATGCGCACGCACTCGCACACAGGGCTACACACGGATATGCGCACCTATGTGCAAAAGACGATAGTCCTGCATTGGAGCAGTGAAGCGAGAACAGTCTACCACAATAGATAAAACAATTCACTCAGTTCAGAATTCCCTGTAGAATAACCAAATTGATATACTAGGGATGGGCTGTAACAAATAAAATGTAACTAAAACAGAAAATAATGACAATCAAGATATTGACTTTCTATAAAACCAAATGTTAAGAAGAATCCAGAGTCCGATTTCTATTTCTTCAAGTATCGTTTTCATCTATGAAAAAACTAGCAGTATAGACTCAGTATAGACTCAGCCTGAAGAATATTTGTGTGAAGTTTGGTGAGAATCGGATAAAAATTGTGGATATGTATAAAGGACATACAGACAGATAAACAGGCACACACACAAACACCTTGCTTTATATATATATATATTATCAATTTTCTGCACTATTGTAAGAACTGCAACCTTGAAACTTCTGAATATCGTTTCTTATGTCTTTGTCTATGAGTGTATAAAATTTGATTAAAATCGGACCACTCCTTCTATAACCCGATTTTTTTGATTATCGATTTTCGACACAAAGCCTAGCTAAGAATACTCACAGACGCTTATAGTACAACTGTGTAAATTTTCAACAAAATCAGTTCAGCTATTTCGGAGTCTATAGGTAACGGACACACACACACAGACACATACACACACAGAGACAAAGTTCCATTTATAAATAAGTTTATATTTAGATTTGGCCAGCATTCAATGTTGTCTAGTGGGACCGACGTTGCTTAAGATTCCAGTAGTATTTTCTTTGATTCTAAGGCAAGATCCATGTTTCTTAATATTTTACTTAATTTTTGGTAAGCATATTTCGCTATACCATGCGCCTTTAGACTTTGGCGACGCACTGCCTTCTGTTAAAACACTTTCCAAATATCTTCTTCTTCTTCTATGTGCCCTGTCCCTTCAGGACGTAGGCGATCATGGTTCTCCACGTCTCCCTATCTCTTGTGGCTCTTAGTATGTTTGCTCCTGTTACACCTCGCAAAACACATTTTTTTAATATATAGGACTGATTCCGAATGTCTCTATTGCTAACAACTGTTTTTTACAGTTAATTGTGAGTTCTTGCCATCATTAGCAACCTTGTATAACATTTGTGTTGTTTTTCTGAATCTACCGTCAGCACAGTGACAGTTGTCTAACCATATTTATAAATATGGTTACGCCGGCTGATCATAAATACTTGGCTGGGTTTTCAAAAACCAATCTTCCCGCTGCATAGGTTAAAGTAATCCGATGAGAAAACACATTCAGGCTGTATATATACTTCTATTAAGATTATAAAACCTAGCAAAACAGGCAAAAATATACAAACTATATAGATTATAGAATGAGCAAACAAACCAAAATCCCAAAATTTACGAAGAAATTTAAAATATTGTGAAATCTATAAAGATTATAGTGATCTATGCATGAAAAAATCTAAACATTTGCAATGCTTATAAAAAGCTAAACATGAAAAATCTCTAAATCTATATCGTAAAGTTAGGTAAATTTGATAAAGAGTATCAAATTGATAAAGAAATAATCAGTAAAATCAGAATCTAAACTTATTTATAAATGGAACTTTGTGTCTGTGTGTGTGTGTCTGTCCGTTAACTATAGACTTCGAAACGGCTGAACCGATTCCCTTGAAAATTGACACAGTTGTACTATAAGCGTCTGCGAGTGTTCTTAGCTAGGTTTTGTGTCGAGGTACCCTCGATAAATATCGAAAATCGATAATCGAAAAAATCGGGTTATAGAAGTTATATTATCCGATTTTAATCAAATTTGATACACTCATAGACAAAGGCATAAGAAACGACATTCAGAAGTTTCAAGGTTACAGTTCTTACAATAGCGCAGAAAATGAAGAATATATATATATATATATATATATATATATATATATATAAAAGACAAGATATTTGTGTGTGTATCTGTTTATCTGTCTGTATGTCTATTTTTTCAGCCATTTTATTTTAGTTTTTGCTTCGGGTTTGGCTCTAAGTAGGTATAATTGTAGTTCTTAGTCTCAGTTATGATACCATTTACTCAGAGGACTTATTTAGCCTTCAAAATTCAGTTTATGACGACAAAAAAACGTATTTGAAATCGATACCAGGAAATCAAAATTTGACTTGCATCCATTCATATTTCTTTCAATCTACGGTTTCGCTTTAACTGGAGACAACTATTGCTTTTTAGTCTTTCTTGCTAACGTCCAAAGAGTTTGAGCTCCAGGACCATGGATTACTTTTAAAGCTTTCATTACACCCGAGCAACGCCAGACTATACTGCTAGTTTTTATATAAAATAAAAAAAAAAACAACAACCTTATTCTGACTCCCCAGAAAGAGAAAAAACATTATTAAAATTTTATGTTTTCTATTAAAAATGATTTAGCAGATTTTAATTGAAGATTTATTATTTATTAAAATCATTTCCCACCAAACAAGGCAATAAAGCCACTAAAACGCAAAAGATTACTTATTGTTAAAGTATATGAGAAAAAATTATTAAGGAGTGAGAACAATAAGATGTTTACCATTGAGAAACTGACATTTCAATTTGTGCAAAAAATTTTATTGTTGATAAAAAGTTGGCTTCAAAATTCCTAAATCTAGAGTTTTCTGCACTTGTACAGGTTTATTAAAATGTTATCAGTGTTAGCCATAAGTAACTTAACAGTGATTTAAATATTAATTCAGTGTGTTATCAAAGTTAAGCTGGATGTGCTTTGTAGTACGGCTCGGAACGAGAAATCGGAGAGCCGAGTTCGAATTCCAGTTGAAATCGTTGCATTCACCTACACGCAAATGCCCTTCGGAAAGGTATTAATCCGCCTCTTTCCTCATGCTATGTGTAAAATAACACGACAGATTGGGTTTTATACCCCTTGGTTGGTAACTAGTATACCGTAGAAAGTAATGGCAATCTACTGCGGGAAAATCTTATGCTCACTCAATCATGTCCCGAAAGAGACATGATTGCCCAAGCGTGTATCACGTATGGCACTTAACTAACTGATCAAAGTTAATCGCAATATCGTGTAACTTTGTCCAGATGCTCCTGCTATTCATATTTACAAAATCCAAGTAAGTCTCTGCAATCTGGTCGAGCCTGACCTGATATCTCGACTTTAGTCACTTTCTCACTGACGTGATGTGGCTTCGCTCTGTCTTTTCTACAAAATTTGATGAGCTTTTTACCTAAAATCAACTTAAATGCCCTACTAGGTTGGCAATTAGACCGCACCCTTTTACCGTTGAAATTGTTAAATGCAACCGCCGCTTCTACCCTACAACTTTTCTCGCACTTCACGCCTGTGAAACTTCTTTCCATTTTCTTGCTTCCTCGATAGCTCAGTCAGTCAGTTAAGTGCCATACGTAATACACGCTTCGGCGATCGTGTCTCGAAAGAGACATGACTGACTGGGTAGCAGATGATCCCGCAGTAGATTGCTATTACGTTCTGGTTGCCAGCCAAGGTTATAGAATCCAATCTGTTCTGTTATTTAACCCATAACTCGAGGGAAGATACGGAATAACGCCTCTGTGTGCAAATTTTCCCAGCGGAAACTTTTGCACACACTTGAAATATCTATGTTTAAAATCTCTGTCGACTATTAAAATAAAACCTTCGAAGTTTTTTTTTCTTTGACGGATATTAACGCGAAAAAAATGTATCATCAGGAGTTCGAACCAGATTTGTCAAAATCTTACATGTCATGTAGATAACCATTACGCTACTACATACCCGCCTTATTATTTCACCCGAGACAAGACGGGAATGTCACACAGGGGGTTAAAGAGAGTGAAAGTAAAAGCAAAAACAGAATATAGAGAGGATTGAGAGAAGGATAAAATAATAACAGTTTTCAAGAAGAAAGAAGATGGCGACTGGTATTGCATTTAATTTTTCGAAGTTATCAGAAATCTAATAAATAAGCGGTAGGCGCGAGAAAAGAAACTGTTAAAGTAGAAGGGGAAGTAGAATTTAATTATTTCAAAAGTAAAAGGCTGAAACCTAGATGCCAAACCAGCAGGCAGCTTAGATGCATGTTGGCGGGGCAGTAGGAACAACACTTGTCAGGGAAGTTGCTACGAAAATATTTGTGGAAAGAACAAAAAAGAAGCAACGCCGTATCGGTGAGAAAGTGACTGAAGTCTAGATGCCTAATCAGGATTGATTACATTGCAGAAAATCGATTATATATATATATATATATATATATATATATATATATATATATATATATAAGACAAGATGTTTGTGTGTGTGTCTGTTTATCTGTCTGTATATCCTTTATACAAATCCACCATTTTTATCCGATTCTCACTAAACTTCACACAAATATTCTTTAGGCTGAGTCTGAGCTCCAGGACCATAGATTAGTTTTAAAGCTTTCATTACACCCGAGCAACGCCGGGCTATACTGCTAGTTATTTCATAAAAGAAAATATACATTAGCGAGATAAAGAAATTAGATCTTTAAACAATTTCACCTCATTTTTTAAGTGAAACAAATTATGGTTACGTGTAAATTTTTCTGCACAAAAGCTAAGTACAGTCTACCATGTATTCAATTGTGACAATAGAATGATATATTTTTATTCCTTCAAAACGCTCATGGAAATCAAAATTTGACATTTAATGACTCATAAAGGGTTGATATGCTGTGAAACAAACAAATCAATTCTTCCCTGAGAGGAATTGTCAACAAAGGTTTTCTTTCTATTTTCCCAATATACTTAAGACAGAGCGTAGAGACGAATTAATATATTTTTCATTCAAAAATGTGATTGTAAACGCTAACAAGTCTGCCTTTATCATTACCTTGATTCTAAAGGCTCTGAAGAAAATGACTTAAAGCATATAAAAAAAAAGGTTACTACTACTTCTCCCACATAATTTCTCTTCTCTCCCACCCCTAATCTAAATGGGTCTGTTTGATTGGCTAAGACGATTTTCCTTGACCAATCAGTGGACACACAATTATGGCGGGCTCAATGCAAAAATCTTTCTATCTTCCTCTTTTTTCAAGTGTTCTAGCAAGGAAAAACAGGTAAGAAATTTCCTCTCCTTATTTGAGGCTACTTTGAACATTTTAAGAGCCGTCTAATTTATTTGGACGTTAAAGAACATTTCATAGTTGGACTTCTAAAGCCACAAACACAATTAGTTTTGCAAAGCTTTTTTTTCTCTGTTATTGCCTTAATAATTAATATTTGTTTCTTTATCTCTGTATTGTGTTTTTTGTATTCCCTTTTTCAGCAATTCCAACTAAATTCACCTTAAGCATTCTTCTGAATAAATTAAAAATCCACTGCTACAAGTTAGGCATATGGTGGTTTGATTTTACTCGTAAAAAATAAATATACCAAATATCGAAGCTTTAAAAAAAATGTTGTCTAATTGCTATAATAGCCAGAGGTATAAGTTTAAAAAACAAAAAAGACTAAGATCCAGACAATATTATGTTGAAACCATGGATGATGCGCTTATATATTCGTAAACAACAACTGACAGATGGCAAACATTACAAAACTAAAAGCTCTACAAAAACAATTGAACAAAGTTCATGCGTGATTTCGAGAAGAAAAAGAAAATTATCTTTGCTAGACGTAAATGAAAACACACTACATATTCGTTTAAACAGAAAAATTAATCAAATGTTTCTAACTGATGACCATAAATTAATCCTTCCTCCACAACACAAGGTCAGTTCGGGGAAAAAAGTCATTAGCTAAAAATTCTTTCACGTCATCTGACCGTCTTAGAGTCACAGCAACTTCAAAACGACAAACCACCAGGGAAAGAGGAAAAGACAATCGCTAATTGATCGTCTTATTTCCTCTCTTTCTGAAGCGATGTCTTTGAACACACCTCTTTTTTATAATATATTATTACTTTTGGATACATTCATACTTTCAAAAATTAATTTAACATAAAGCTTAACTTAAAATTCTAAACAACTCCAGGACCTTTCTATATTTATATATAACGCGGAAAATCAAAAGTTGTCGCCCCTGACTGGTGTGTGGCAGTAAAATTAATTTCTGTTGAAATTAATTTCGTTTCTAGACAGCAGATTAAGGGCCAACAAGAGACGACAACCTAATTAAAGCATGCATAATTTACTGAACACTAAAAAAAAAAAAATTAAAACATGACCGTAAAAGTATTTTCCACAACCCTTACGGAGAGAAACCGAAAAAAGCAACAAAAAAGACGAAAGCAAAAACAACTAAAAACAACAACAACAAAAAAAAAGAACTCAGCAAAAGAACAGTAAAATAGCAAAAACTCAAAACCAAAAAAAAAGAAACCCTAAAGCAAAACAACAAAACCGAAACCACCCCCTACAAAAAACAAAACAAAAAAACCAACAAAACCTAGGTAACAATAAAACAACCCAAAAATGAAATCAAAAAAAGAAAAGCAAAACATCAAACGAATAAAAACTACTACAGTTAAAATCGAACTCACTTCAAAAGACCGCACAGTATCACGCCACTGCCCCCTGTCAATCCTTTTTATATGTCTTTTGCCGTAAATTGTTCTACCTAATGCAAAGAGCATTTATTGTAAATGATAAGCGTAAAGGTATTTGCTTGAAAACTTTCATCTCAGAACTAATGAACTCAACACATGCATGGCTTTCGCAGAGAAACAAATGTAATTTAACTCAAAAGGCAGAGGAAATTCTATTTTTCAATAAACTGTTAGCCAGAAAAATATATTTCTATAAACTCCTTAAAAAACATTAAGTCACAATTTAGTTACGGAGTTCATTAGTTTGTGGCAGTGACGTCACGGTTTTTGAAACTGGAAGATTTTCTTGTGGGATAATTTGTTGTGGAGATATTATTGCGGTCGTGTGTGTTTTATAAGAAGCCATTATAGTGTGCGGTATGTGTTTTAAACTTGGTTCGGCACGGAATTTGGAAGTTTTCCCATAAGGGAAACGAGACACGTCTTGTCACTACCTCAGACACTAGAAAGAAGAAAAGAAACAAAATATTTGTATCCCCTTCCCTTATTTATTACTTTATATAATGCTGGCTACCGAAGGTGGAGAGAAGTCTTCAGGTTGCTAAGTTAGGTTCACGTAAGCTTACGATAGAATTTTTATTTTAGGGAACATTTTTTTTCTCTTGTCGTAAAATAAAGTTTCAAGAATGATATATAAAATACTGTATTTCTTATTTATTGCCATTCTATGAAGCCTAATTAAAATATATTGCTATTGCATATCTCATTGTTCTTAAGCAACGGCCTGATGATTTGAAATAAAATATAAACAAAGTAAAGCATAGCATACTTCTCTCGTACGAGAGATATTCTGCTGAAATATTTTGGATAAAGTATTATTTACAATTTGACTAATGTCATCATATTTGTTGTTATTATCATGCTAGCCCGGTATTCTACAAGTTTGAGGAATTTTTGAATTAACATTTTATTCAAATAACAAGGGTAATTAATTCTCACCCGACCGCCCATGTTTAAGGATAACTCATCTTTGCTGATTGTTCTTTTCATACTATTCAGTCAAGAAATATTTTTTTAATCGTATCACCCCGAGCAAGGCGGTAATGCCACTGATGTTCAGAGGGCTACATAAGAGTAAAAAGATTAATTAGAAGAGAGTGAAGACGAAGACGAACCAGTTAGAAAGGAGCAAGAGAAGGATGGGAATACAGGTGTGATGACAGTTGCAAAGGTGGAGAGAAAGGAAAGGATATACGGGGTGGTGAAAGAACTAGAGTCAAGTGGTTAATAGATGAATATTGACATTTCATTTAAATTCCTGGAGGTTGTAGCCGTCCGTCAGGAAAGCAAGAATATAGAAGCGAGTTCCACAGGCGGGAAGTGCAAGAGAAGAACCTGCAGGAGTAGAATTGTCGCCTGCAATTGGTTAATTTAACTGTGAATGGGTGGGACCCAGTTGCCAATCTGGTTGCACGAGTAAACACCTGTTGCAGAGGCACCAGTGACTTAAGTTCGTTGAAAGTATTTATAGAACAGACAAAGGGAGGCCACATTTTGTCGGTGAGGAAGTGGGGAAGTGGACAGCCCAAAGTTTGCGGAACATATTCCAAAGAGGATGTCTGTGAAACAGATCTCGGAGCGGACGCTTGTGGAACAGACTTCTAGCCCTTTCTTGTGCTCATATAAAACCACAATTTCACTACTCTTCCTTGAGTAGGTATAGGCCGTGTATTGAGTGAAAATTAATGTCAAAACCAACGGTTTATTTCTCTTAGCCATTTTTTGAATGTGTTTAATTTATGAAAAGTTTTCCTTAATATTTGCTAAACTGTATTTTGAATGTCTTGGATCTGTTAAAATTATGACAGTCACCTAAATTTGAAGTACAACATGATGGTTGCATGCAGACAATCATGCGAAGAATTTATGGGCAATCATGCTAGGAATTTATGGATCTATGTGGGAGGGAAAATGAGATAAATGAAAACTGAAATGAGAAAATCGGATTAAGGATTACTTTTCGAACAAAGCGATTCGGGCGACGAAGCGAGGAAAAAGTTTGCAAATGAGATGTTTTTTTTTCAATAACTTGCTTGAAGAAGAGATTTCAATTATTTTCCTTATTTTATTTTGACGTCTCTGGTATCACCAATGCCGTAACAAGTTTTATGGCTATTACATAGTGATTTTCTTTTGACAATTCTCATCAGTATATTCCCATCATCATTTTTGCAGTAATGACATTTTTTCCAGTGGGACGAGAGAGAGAGAGAGGGAAAACGAGAGTAAGAAAGAGAAAAGGAAAGATTGGAAGAGAGAGAGAGAGAGAGAGAGAGAGAGGGGCAAATAGAGAGAGTGAGAAACAAAAGGAGAAACAATTCTGAATAATTTATTTTTTAGTTGTTTATTTTAAGTCATTAAACTTTAAAAAAATATTTTAAAATCTCATTCACTGACACTAAACAATTTTAATAATTCTTCTACTATGTGCCCTGTCCCTTCAGGACGTAGGCGATCATGGCTTTCTACGTTTCCCTATCCCTGCTGGCTCTGAGCACGCCTTCTCTTGTTACACCATGCAACCATCGTTACGTCATCCACCTGATTAGGTCCTTGAAATATGTTATTCGTTGCTTACCTCTGCCTCTTTTTCCCTCTATCTAGCTTGTTACTATCAGGTTCACCAAGTCCTCCTTCCTCATTGCATGTCCCAGGAACTTCAGCTGATGCTCAGTATTAATTTCCTTTTTGTTTTCATCATTTCTAAGACATCATCATTGCTCACATGCTCGTCCATGATATTCGCAGCATCCTTCTGTAGAACCACATTTCAGTTGCTTCAAGTTTTTCCTTCATTTTTGATGGTATTGTCCAGCATTCACTGCCATATTAAAGAACGGACAGCATGTAGCAATTCAGTACTCTTTTCTTTGTTTCTAGCGAAATTGTCCATTACTCAACTTCTGGAATGCTTCCTTCGCCATGCCAATTCGCCTGAGGATCTCTGTGTCACACTTTCCGTCTTCTGCTATAACACATCCCAGGTATTTACTACTCGCTGTAAAATTAACAGAACGGAGGAGTGGTTAATTCGGGTTTAAATTCGGGTTTGAAAGGAAAAAACTGACGGAAATTTTGGGTGTATTGGTGGGGAGAAACAATTACTCCGTTTGTGTTAATTTAGGAGCAGAGGAGACACTCGATATGATGACAGTGGGGTAATGGATAAAAGACGCGATGTACACATCAAAAACCAATCAACAAACATTTATTTACCTAAATATGCTTCAGCATACTCTAATTGTTAACTATCTGGAAAATACAGGAGAGGAGAAAGTGACATAAAACAGAAAGCAATTAACAGATATGCTAAAACACTAATGTTTTAGAACATAATGTTAAGGCTGCAGATAAATATGTTTATCATACAACCCGAGCGAAGAATAAGAGTGAACGGGTGGATGAGACAATGAAATACAGTACGTAACATACTTGATGAGCTTAAGCAAATGGATGACAGAGCAAGGTTTGGGAGAAATAACGAGACAAAATGTTAAAAGATACAAGGGAAAGGAAGATGTGGAGGACCATAATCGTTCACATCCTGAAGGGACACGGCACATAAAAAGAAGAATAATGATTTCTGTTATAAGCCAAAGAGCTTTTGTAATAATTTGTAATGTCATGACGACGATCAGCAATCTCATGGCTGGAAGTCTCTGTGCAACTGGACTATTTCTCTCTACATATCTGGATTGAATACCGTAGAGGTACTCATTCGTCTGTTGGTAGATCTGGCAGAGACTATCTCTATTCAGGTCGAAACAATGCAGTGTTCTACAACTTGAAGGCTCACCTTGGTCACAGACGCATGACCGGTGATTTTGTTGTGGGAAACCTCCATTCGACCCGTCGACTTCAGTCTAGGCTACCCTCTGTCCAGTGGTGGAGTGTCATCACTGCACATTTCATTAAAAACAATCGACAAAGATTTTATTAATTTAATGTTTCCCGTATTCTTACATGATTCCTTTAGGCACTATATATCAATAATTTTCTCTTGACTAAAAATCTTACACTATTTAACAGTTGAAATAAAATTTTGAAAAAAAGACTTTTTGATTCAATTTTTTTAATCACGTGACGTGATGCCCAGCCGACACAGGATAGCTTTTAAAGAACGCTCCTTTTCAAAAGCACAAAAATTACGTTACAGTCAAAACATGAAGATAAAATAACAAGATCAAAAAAATAACATCCTTGAAAATGGTCAGGAAAGCGGATGACAGCGCTTGGAAAGACAAAAATTATGAAACATTCTTACACTCCTTATCGCCAGCAAAAAAGGAAACATGTACGAATACTGAAAAAATTAAATAAAAAATTAATAGAATCTTCTTTGTCGGTTGTTTTTAACGAAACACACGCACACAAATATATATAGTTATATATTTATTACACGGACGCAGGTGTGCATACATACTACAAAATTAATATTTTATCTTATCTGTCGACAGCTAACAAAAAAAAAAAAAAGTAAAAAGAAAGTAAAATTCAAAATTCATTGCCATCATTTCAAAATTAGTCCTCCAAATCTCAAATAACGAGATTCAAAATTCACTACAATCTAGAAACTGTTAAAAATATTGCTTATTCACTTGTCTTATCTCGTGGCTGATATAGTTGTGTATATATCACTGAAATAAACTCATATGTTATTTGTGGTGCAGTAGATATCGTCTCGGAAAGAGAAATCGGAGTTAAATTCGTTGCATTTACTTACGTGAAAATACCCTTGGGAAAGATTAATTCGTCGCTTCTCTCTTTCTATAGCCTTGGTTGGTAACCAGTCTACTGTAGAAAGTAATGGCAACCTATTTCAGGAAAATGTTCTACCCAGAGAGTGATGTCTCTCTCGAAATATGATCGCTAGAGCGTTTATAATGTATGACAGTTACTGGCTGATATTTCATTTTCACTGTTTCAGAATTAATTAATAAAAAAATGTTCATTGTCCAATTATGCAGTACTTCATAATTTTAAAGATTTGTTGAATCTCCATTTTTTACGCTGCCTTCATTAGTATTTATACCATCCTTAATTCACCTTCGTAAGTATCAAGAATTACTTATGTCTTCTTGTGTCTTCTTGGTGTGGTTTACTTTCATAAGCTCGCTGGGATAGACTTCCAGAGAGAGAGAGAGAGAGAGAGAACGTTCATAATAATCTGTCAATCCACTTTGCATCAAGCTTCTTAATCTTTCCCTGAATTCGAGGACCATAAGCTGATGAGTCTTACTTTTATATGAATTGCAATGGGCTTTACTTTAAAGAAAGAATGAAAGAAAGAAAGAAAAATCAAATCGACGCAATACGCCAGTTAATACAATGGATTTGTTATGGCCAGACAAGATAAAAATAATAGAAATGCTTAATTGGAACGAACTTGCAACGACAATCATTTCACATCAGGGAATTTGAGAGAAAACTATAGACGATTAACGAGACAAAATTAAGAAAATAGAATTAAATGTTTAATTCTATAAGCCATGTCCCTTCAGGACGTTGGCGATCATGGCTATCCCCAATTTCCTGTTTTTTGTAATTCTTAGTAAATTCATCTTTTTCTTTTATCTATAGTAAACAACTATTACTACTACTATTGATTATTATCCACGAGTGATTTGGTACCTTAAAAAATGACGGAAATATATATATATATATATATATATATATATATGTACTTACGATTGATTAGCTTACATTAAGACATGAGAAAAACAAAAAAAAAAAGAATGCAAACCGCTGACAGGAGGGACATTATATATATATATATATATATATATATATATATAATAAACACCGCTATATATATATATATATATATATAGCGGTGTTTATAATAAACAGAGAGTATAATAACAGAGAGTATAATATATTCTTCACTACCGACGGCATAATTGCAAAAAAAAAAAAAAAAAAGAGTAAATAAATAAAATAAAATAAAAAAATAATAAGGCATTGTTTGTGGTGCAGTGGATATCGTCTCGGAATAACAAATTGGGGGAGTGGTATAGAGCATAGTAAAGAGTTTCAGATTTACAATACGTTAACACGCTTTCGCTATTTTCTGGAGAGTTAATTTGGGATCTATTTTAATTTAGCAAGTATCCTTCCGCGTCCTTATTAGAAATGAAACCCAGTATGAATACTAAGTATTTAAAATAATCCGGAGTTAATTCATTTAACTGGAACTTCGTACATTCTCAATTCACGACACCTCCATAAGTGACAAAATCTTCATCGTCACACTTTAAGACATTGCCAACGTGTATTGAATAATGTGTTCTTATCAGCGAACATTTTTTGCTCGTATTGCTACAGTTTCATCAAAATTTATATTACCTGTTTTTTTTCGCAGAATAAAATTTACATACTTTTCATGTTCAATAGGGGACAATTTTCTAAATAATAAACGAATTTTCTTTACATCATTCAAATGTGAACAATCTCTTTTGAAGATCCGTCCCTGTCTTCTACGATAAGCTGGAAAAATTATCCCTTTGTCTGGATTGTAAAAAAAATTACTAATTGAATTAGTAACAGCATATAGAGCGAATAAATCTGATGTTTTCTTTTTCCGTAGTTTTATTAAATAATAATTTAAAATTTCTGTTGTTGTAATTGCTGCTCATGTTTTTGATGCTGAAATTGTTCTTGTTTCATCAAAGCCAACATTTGAATCATGATAGATTTTAGTTCTTCCATTTTTTGTACTCTGCTGAATATTTTGTAGATTAATTTCTAAATAAATTTGTCAGGTTATTTCTGTGACGTTCTGTTAATAGGACGTCTCTTTGGTGAAGTGATACATATTAACCTAATATTATGACGTGTAGGATAAGTATATATTTTGTTTCCTTGTGTAAATTCAAACGAATACTTGTCGCCACATATACTAAAAATAATGCCTTCGAAGAATACTGTCAGACCTTTCTTTTTCTTTTCTCTCCCCGAATACTTATATATATATATATGTATATAGTCATCCGAAGACAGATCTGTTTCGCTGTATCACAGCTCATCAGTACGGTTAGACTCCGATTGAAACCCGACCGAATTGGCGTCAATCTGTCATCAATCTTTGAAATGATTATATTTTCTTTTCAGACATGGGATTTTATGAAATTCAAGCGTGCGTGACATCTACACTGTGTCTATCTGTTTTCTGCAGAAGCTGTCAACAAGTTTTATATGACGTGATATTGTTTGTGGTTTGTTATTACATTGTCCACTGCACAGAGATTTTAAATGAGTTGTGATCAAAACAGTTTATAGTTGTTTTTATTGAGACTAAAGTTCACACAAGACCTCAAGAGTAACACGATTTCTCGCTAAAATAATCGATGACTTGCGCCGCTCCAGAAACTACCTGACTCTTTCTACTTGTGAGCTATGGGCGCTCGGTGGAAGGAGGCAAACTTTTTAGCGTATATATTATAATTATACACGCCCAATAGCTAAGAGTGTTCTAATTCATTGCTGAATGAACGATGCGCATATATATATATATATATATATATATATATATATATATATTACAACGTCACTTGATCCCAGCAGCATGATTCTTGTCATTATATCAAAACAAGGTCAACTCGTTTTGTTCTCTGGCGATCCGTTTTCAAACACAATTGTCAGCAGAAACATTATTCACATATGACAAAGTGCTTCACGCTTAACTGCTGTTAAACGTTCCTTGTTATTCATGTAAGAATATAACTGTTTCTAGTGCTGTCATGCTCTGTAAACCCATTATTTACGTTGTTTGGACTGCTGTCCTAATCGTTATTGCCATATTCATATTCACGACATTTCGGCCGTTGTACGCTCCAGCCTTCAGATGAATTGAAGCTTCAATTGAAATTTCGAACTTAACCCTTTATTTCGATCCCTGTATTGTTTTTGTTCCCAGAGCCATGTCAATTCCAGATGTCTCAGTTATCTCCTTTTAACTCAACTTTTCAAATCATTTGTTCGCTATTTCTGTAGCCAGGTATTTAATGACTCTTTGGGTCAAGTTACTGTATCTAACAAATGCTTTTATCAGGCATGTGTCGTGAATAGGAATATGGCAATAAAGCTGAGGACAACAGTCGAAGTAATGTAAATACAACCTCATCTAAAAAATATAGAGAAATAACTGTAAAACCGTAAAAAATTATATCACTTAGACCAACAGAGGTTAGCCTTTATTTTGAAACGTAATGTAAATAAAAATAATATGTTTATGTAGCTAACACAACTTATGTAGTATATTGACAACATTTAGTTCCTGATAATGTCCCGATTGGTGAAACTGCTCTACTAAAAACATGGACTTCGGACAGGTTATCCTCAATTTTAATGCAGAATTGACAGCAACATATTCAAAAAAACTTAAACCATAAATGCTTAATCTCAAATTTGACATTAATTACGGAAAGAATGAAAATCTGTTTAAAATCTTAAACCATTAATGTTCAACCTCAAATTCGACATTAATTACGAAAAGAATGAAAATCTGATTAAAATTATGTATTATTGCAATCTTTCTAATCCAAAGAAGGGTTTAATTTGACATCAATACTGAATCCTAACATATTTTTTTGCAGCCAGATCTGGGAGTAATTGTGTTTGAACATTGATAAACAGTTGTTGTAATCGCTGCCTGTATTGTCTTTGACATTTGTAGAGATTGTGATAGACTATGGTTTGCCAGTGGGATCGCTTTCTATCACAACAACGCCAATTTACTGGATCTGATTTTTATAAAGTTCATATAACGCTCATAATTGCTGGTTAGTAAGACTGTAAGAAAAGCACCTGGAGATATAGAGAGAGGGACAGATAGAGATAGAGAGAGAGAGGGGGAAGGAAGATAGAGAGAGAGGGAGGGAGGGAGATAAAGAAGAGAGAGAGGGAGAGATAGATAAGAGAGCGAGAGGGAGGGAGATAGAGAAGAGAGAGAGGGAGAGATAGATAAGAGAGCGAGAGGGAGGGAGATAGAGAAGAGAGAGAGGGAGGGAGATAGAGAAGAGAGAGAGGGAGGGAGATGAAGAGAGAGAGAGAGAGAGAGAGGGGGGGGGGAGGGGGGGGGGAGATAGAGATCACCAAAAATCGCAGTTTTGTTTTCCATTGTTTCAGTTAGTTATGGACAGACATTTCATATTTTCTAAGTACTTTATACGTAACTGCTGATAAACGTTCCTTGTGATTCATGTATGAATAGATAATATATAAAATATGGTAGTACAGTACGACAGAAAATGCTACGCTTTTGCGACCAACTTTTTGTGGTGTAATGGATATCGGCTAGGAATGAGAAATCGGAGAGCCGAGTTCGAATTCGTTTCATTCACTTACGAACAAATAGCATTTAGAAAAGTATTAATCCATCTCTTCTCCCTCCAGCTATGGGTTGAATTGGAGGACAGATTGGGTTCTATAGCCTTGGTTGCCAATCAGTCTAACGGAGAAGGAAATGGCAACCTGCTGCGGTAAAATCTTCTGCTTAGCCAGACATGATCGCCCAACCGTGTGTCATAACGGACTGACCATGAGCAGACGTTCTACTCATAGCGGATGAATGAGTCTATACTTTAATAACAGTATAGAGAAGGTTAGACAATCTTTCAGCACAATACTGACAGTTAATTTTGATGAAGGTTTTCTCCTGGTTTTAAGTCAGTTTTCGTATCTTTTATCCCAGTAAGTAAAACGAAGGCTGAAAATTGGAGTTGGAAGATTGTATTGCGTCTATATTTCAATTAGAGTTCATAGCTAAATCCGATGCTAAAAAGGTCGGTTCTCCGTGCAGAGCCGGGAAGTTTTTTCCGCCTGAAACAATCCTGCACATATACAAATCTGCCATCCGCCGTGCTTTGAATACTGCTGCCATATGTGGTCGGGTGCCCCTGCTATCCACCTAGGTGTCCTTGACAAAGTCCAACGGAGAATCTGTAATGTGATCGATCCCGACTTGGCAGCTCGGATACAGTCACATTCTCACCAGTGCAATATGGCTTCCATGTGTCTCTTCTACAAATACTTTCACGGCTTCTGCTCAGATGAACTTAGCTCTCTGATTCCACCCATACATGAATTTGCTCGAGTCACAAGATTAGCAACTGAGTCCCACGCTTTTAGTGTGAAACCAATAAATTGTAAACGCAAATTCTACCCCATCAGGTTCTTCTCTCACACTTATCGCCTGTGGAATTCCCTTCTGTTTACGTGCTTTCCCAACAGCTACAATATTCAAGAATTCAAATGTAAAGTCAATAGTCATCTACTACTTTACTAACTTGCTTACTCTCTCTCATGCTTCTTTCTCTGTCCACTCCTCTGTCAGCAGTAATCTCATCCTTCTCTTACCCTCTTCCTGACACCCTCTATAACCTGTCACTCTTTCTCATGACTTACATCCTATGTAACCCCTGCTAAACAGTGTCACTAAAATGCCCTGCTTGGGCCGACACGATTATAAAAAAAAAAAAAAAACACTTCCCGCCTACGGAATTCCCTTCCGTTTACCTGCTTTCCTGACAGCTACAATATTCAAGAATTCAAATGTCAATAGTCATCTACTACCTCACTCACTTGCTTCCTCTCTCTCCCTCTCTCTCTCTCTCTCATGGTTCTTTCTCCGTCCAATTCAATGTCAGCAATATTCACATCCTTCTCTTACCCACTTCCTGACACCATCTGTAACCTGTCACTCTTTCTCCTAACTTACCTTCTATGTAACCCCCTGCTCAACAGTGACAGTAAAATGCCTTGCTTGGGGCGGCACGATTATAAAAAAAATCAGGGAGAGCCTTTCTATCAGAACACGAAATGCTAATCTTACATAGTCGAGAAGACCGTATAAAATAAGTGAGTTTTGAATAGTTGCAGTGAGAACAACGTGCAAATCATTTTTCCGTGTTTATTTGGCATTATGTTTGCTTTTGTATTTATTCAATAAAGATATTAAAACATTTGTTTTCAGGATATTGTGATGTCTAGACACGTACGATCAGGAGTAGATATCGATTTATAGGACTGTAATTTCATGTATTCTGTCATCAATCTTTGAAATGATTATATTTTCTTTTCAGACATGGGATTTTATGAAATTCAAGCGTGCGTGACATCTACACTGTGTCTATCTGTTTTCTGCAGAAGCTGTCAACAAGTTTTATATGACGTGATATTGTTTGTGGTTTGTTATTACATTGTCCACTGCACAGAGATTTTAAATGAGTTGTGATCAAAACAGTTTATAGTTGTTTTTATTGAGACTAAAGTTCACACAAGATCTCAACAGTAACACGATTCCTCGCTAAAATAATCGATGACTTGCGCCGCTCCAGAAACTACCTGACTCTTTCTGCCACGCTATGTATTTGCAGGAGTCGGATTAATTAAACCCCAAATCGACTATTTCTGGTGTTGCCTGAGCCTCAATCAGTTAACTGTCCTACACGATACACGCTGGATCTTTTGACCCATGACTAATTAGGTTGAAGATTTTCCCGCAGCAGCTGTCATTTCTGTCTGCGGTAGACTGGTTGTTAACCAAGGTTATAAAACCCTGTCTATCCTTCTATTCAACACATAACTGAGGGGAAATAAGATGGATACATGCCTTTCCCAAGAATATTTGTGCGTAAGTGAATGCACTGATTTCTGATTTTGATCCTGTTATGTCGTGAGTAAGAATAAATAACTCAACAACAGGAATAGGTTAATTGTTGTATTCCGTGAAAATAGTATTTACAAAGGTTATTAGTATCCAATACAAGAATAAGGGTTAATCGTCTCAACCGTCGTAAGACGTAGTATGAGCGGTGGGTACTTCCGGGTCGTCACCGGAAGTCTACGACTGACTTGTCGATCGGCTGCTCGGCACACTCTCCTACGTAGATGCCACCATTACTTTACATAGTAATGGAATAGTCCATTATAGCCGAATAGGCGCGGGCGTTCCAACAGATCCGATACCTGTTACATCATAACGCGCATCCCGAGTCTCATTTTACAGAATTTAGCGAATTCAAAATCGTTTTCGTGGTATTTTAGCTGAGGACTCTTTTCCCACTCTTTCGCTTCTTTACAACGTCCATCGGTATTTACTCGAACCTCCATACAAATCCGAGATGTGGCACAAAGCCTAGGTTTCTATCTATCGCTACTTCCACCAGTACAGATATTTACGATTTGCCAAGCTAAACCCACAGAATCAAATCACCCATATTTTTTCCCTATACCATTTGTAAGGATGAAGTTTCTCTTCAAGAGATTTTTTTGCTCTGAGAACTGCTACGTTAAGGAACAAATTCTTGCCTGTACACTACGATCTTAACTTCTTCAAGTCGAGAGACAATCGCTGTCCATCCTTGTTATCCTCATAATCTACACTTTCTTCCGCATCTTACACATATCAGACACTTTATTCAGTATCCCTTACCATAAGCAACGCCTAAAGCTTTTATTTGGCAAACTTGAGTATTTTCCTTAACAATTCTTTAAAACTTAAACATATCTTTGGTGTTTCAAGTCAAAGATGTCAAGTCATATTGGTTTGCTTTAAGTTTTGGCAGTTCTGTTTTTTCGTATTACCTATGAAGCATTTCTTATTAGGAAAATTCATTTTTACTAAGACTACCTGAGAACATTTCATGATTTCTCTATTTGAATCTTCTTCTGAGGCATTGTTCTCAATTCAATGATTGGACAATGTCTTTGCTAGTTACACGGCTCCAAAAGAACCACAGAAACTGCCTTATTGCATCTATAAACATTTGATTTTAATAGATTTAACAAACCCTTGCAATAAAAACCAAACATAAATGTCGGTCATTATTTAAAGTAAAGGGGTTACTTATAAAAAGGTTTTCTATTTCACTGAAACAGACGCTAAACACAAATATTGTCGCCTCCTCTATATCTTCTTTCTCAGAATTATGCTTACATTTTTTCAGTAAAATCAAACAGTGTTTCCGATATATTTTACTTTCGTCTTTTCTTATCATAAATAAATCGTTCATTATTGATCTGAGGTAATGTCAGATGTACGTTTTAACCAACAAACAGAATTATGAAATGTTCTAAGAAATATAAAGCAACACTTGTAATTGTCAAATCATACAAAATATTTTGCAAATACTATTAAAATGGTAACAAGTTTGTGAGAGTTTGTTTGGCTTCCTAAAAATAATTTATATTAGGATAGATCAATAAGTATGTAGTCTGCCACAGTTAAATTTTGACCTGAAAATTTGGTTGATAAATGTTTGATTGATGTGATAGAGAAACGTTAAAAAAGTGCACAAAGAAGAAAAACATGTTTGTTCTCTGAAACACCTTCTTATTATTGTCTACATATTTTTGATTTAGCGGAATTTACTTGGTTTTAAGAGGGTGAAGCACAAATTTGGGTTAATGGTTTCGTTGTTTTTGTTTAACAACATATCAACATTTCAATGCCGAAATCTAAATATTTTGTCCATAATATTTATATTTTAAGATAATGGTTTAGTGGATTCATACCATTCCCAAAGATATTTAGGATTTGAGAGAATATAACGAACCTAACCGGAACTGGAATAGGAACCCGACTCTCCGATTATCATTTCCGAGTCGCCCATTACACCACCTGTACATTCTACTTTACAGCGCACAGTATTATCAAGCGGTTACCCATCCAGGTAATGACCAGGTTCGATGTTTCTCAACTTCGGTGATCGTACGAGAACTGGTGCATGAATGTAATGTGGCCGTTATTATACCTACTTAACCTTACTTCATCTGGTACTTCCAAGCGGTCAAACATCCAGGTATTGACCAGGTTCAAAGATACTCAACTTCACCGATCGTACAAGAACAGGTGTTACAACATTATATGGCCGTAAACCATAGATTAATGTACAAATATTGTTTTAAGTGCCTTGAAAAAATTAAGTCGGAAAAGAAATATTTATTGTACCAATAAAGGGTCACTTTCATGATTATTGATTCACTTTGTCTTTTATTTGACTTAATATAGTCAAAAGTCAAATGGGGATTTTTGTTAAAAGCAGCAAAAATCTCAGCATGCCTGCTGAGAATTATGGAATGAAATAAACGAAGAATACCAGCGAGAAATCACGTCCAAGATAAACCTCATTCATCGATCGGAACATTTTTCATTGAATATTCAAGTTAGGGTTCAATGTATACACAAGTGAGATAGTATGAGAATTTTAATCTAGAAATGAGACGAAGTAAAAAAAAACGTATAGAAACGAAATAATAAACAAATTGTCAACAAGACAAACGCATACAAAGTTATACTTAAAGATCTGATTAATAAACTAATAGTCGTAGCCTAGTGGTCATCGCCAGCTAATCTGCGTACCGAGTTCAAATTCTAATCTAGTCTTTTATTTTCACTTCTTATAAATGTCCTTGGGTGGGGGGAAATGAATCAATTTATCTTCCATCTTTTCAGCCTTGTGTGGCAGTCAGTATAGAAAAAGAAAGACTTAATTCTAAATCGTGGAAAAGGTAACAGGAAAGTACATTATTTTTACTAAAGTGTAATGGTAAATCATAGAAACAAAAAAAAAACAAAAGAAATGTGTAGAGAGCCATGATCACCTTAACCATTTGAAAAAAGTTGTAGTTTGACGATCAAAGTTACGAAGCGACAGAAATTAAGAAAAAATAACCCTCTTTTTAATAATAAAAACCTCTGTATGTGTGTGTGTATAAATACATTAAAATTTGTGTATTTAGCCAACACATTTTCATTTAGCCTTATTAGATTAAATAAACTGTTGCTAAAAATTACTGTAAATTTTTTTCCTGCTTCAAATATAACGGTTGACAAATTGCTTAGCATTCATTAGAACGTGAAAATTATCCAAAATGGAATTTTTTTATATGTTGTAATGTCATAGTCATGCACGTGTTAAAGCATGAAAATAAATATATATATATATTTCTCTCCTGTCACGCTCAGGGTTTTGGGTCTTCTTATGTCTTATTGTATGGTACTCAGTAGTAGGTATATCAATATATATGCTGCCGTCATATATATTTTCTAATTTTTGACGGTTTTATAATAATAATAATAATAATTATAATAATGGCGGACAATAATTAAAAGTTAAAATAATATTAATAAAAACGGATTAAAACATAGATGCAAAATGGTAAATTACTTAAAGAAACTTTAAAAAATGACACGTTTCGCTGATCAAACAGCGTCATAAAATTTTAATTACAACCAAATTTGCATAAGCGAGGCAGAAAGTAATTCACGTTAGGCAAATGAAATTTTTGCATCCACCTTAAGGCAGAGGTATTATATATTTTGTTGCGTTTGTCTGTCCGTCCTTGGTCAAGTTATGTTAAGATACACTGAATGAAAAGCTCAGGCTTGATTAGTCCCATGGCTGGCAAGAACTGATTTCTGGGTTATTTTTCCGGTTTTATTAATAAAATTTAAATTTTTGTCTTTCAAATGCCAAATACTGAATTACCTCCTCTAGATCATTTTCAATACTAATTTACCCCCCCCCCCCAGATCATTTTTAAAAAATTGAACTACTTTTCATTTAATTTTAAGTGTGCATTTAATTTTAAGGTTTTGGAAAATTACTTGTATTTTCCTTCTTGAGAGCGGTCAAGTTCATTGTAGTTATTCTCATTAGAATAATCATCTCTTCCTAAACGCTGAGATGATGTGAGTATCTTCTTGGCGGAGGTTTGCTTTCTTTGGTTGCTCTTTCTAGTTGTTGCTTTCCTTTATTTTTAATTTATAATTAAAAAATAGATCTTATTAATTTCCACTTATTTTTATTTATATAGTCATTTCCTTGAAAGATTTTTAGTATCAAAAATGTGTTTCAGTGCTTGTAAGAACAGGTGATAAACTCAAGAAAACCAGCCGAAGCTTTATAAGATTTAATCATTCGAGCGCAGTCAGTCCATCTTCGTAAATTATATTCTTTATTCATGAAAACAGCATTTGCCAGGTCAAATTAGTGGACACGAAGGTTTGAAAATTGGTAAAAATACCGATTAAACTAAAATAAACACGGTAATATTTGCAACTTGTTGGTTCGAATATTTTGCCTTAATTATTATGCAAAATTCCTGAATTGCTTTCTTGATTTTTAAATCATTTCAATTGCTTGGAATTGCTTCGAGATAAATAAAAAATTATTTATTAGCTATTAATTATTCCGTTGCATATGGAATACGAAAATATACTAAAAGAAACTAGTTTTATGTGACGTCAGCATAATACTTCATAGACCATAAGAGTTGACAAGATTCTAATAGTATTACTAGCATTAATTTAATTTTGAATTTTTCTTAGAATGGAGATTGGTGAAAGTTGTGGGGGAGAGTGACGGTGGTTTGACGACATTATTTCTTTTGAGTGTATTTTACTGCATGCAACGTCAAGTAAAGCATGCGTGGGATGGCTTTTGAAAAATAATAAAAAGCGAATAGATTCAAGAGCTCTTCAAGAGGCTGATCGCGCATGGTTCGAGATGAAAGTGAAAGAGAAAGTGTTTTGTGCTAAGAAAAATATCGAAACAAAAAACCAAAAACCCAAAAAAAACAAAAAACCCCCAAAATTCCGCGCTGTAACAGCACGAATTGCCGAGCATAAGACTCTGAAATGGAAAAAAATGTGTCATATATTGTGAAGAAACTATTAAAACCGCGCGAACTTTCTCTCTCTCTCTCTCTCTCTCTCTCTCTCTCCATATATATATATATATATATATATGTGCATTTTATTATTAGAGTGCGCGCGAAACACACCATGATATTAGAAAAAGGTTTAAAAAACGTTTTTAAATCAATGGAGTGTTTTATAATGAAACGCTTTGGGACACGGTAAGATATCAAATGGAAAGCGAAATCCAATAACTTGTCAAAATGTACTTCGTTGTCGCAAAAATATTTTTTTAAAAACTACCGTCCGCATAAAAAACAGGCCAGGAAATGAGATTACACCTACGAAGTTATTCAAAATACGATTAATTTTAGCAGGAAAAATATTTAGTTTGTTAAAATAAAATAGAAAAAAAAAGAGAAAAATAAAGAAAAAAGAGAAAAATAAAGAAAAAAGAGAAAAAATAAAAAAAGGAGAAAAAATAAAAAAGGAGAAAAATAAAGAAAAAAGAGAAAAATAAAGAAAAAAGAGAAAAAAATAAAAAAAGGAGAAAAAATAAAAAAGGAGAAAAATAAAGAAAAAAGAGAAAAATAAAGAAAAAAAGAGAAAAAATTAAAAAAGGAGAAAAAATAAAAAAGGAGAAAAATAAAGAAAAAAGAGAAAAAATAAAGAAAATAGAGAACAGTAAAATTAATAACGTAAACAAAATAAAAGAAAGAAAAAGATAAAAAAAGAATGTTCTTTCAAACGATTAAATAAAATATTTAAAAATATTTTTGATATTTTATCGGACAACTTATTTCGACTGAGATTTTTATAAGACAAAGGATTAACGATTATTAATTTTCGACTCTTATTTCAACAAGAAGTAAAAAGATGTCATATTGTTTAGTTGTTTGAATTTTTGAGAGGAAGCATTGTTTATCAGTAATAATTTTTAACTTATTTCTTTCATTTTATTTCTGTTGGTTATTTGCACTAAGTAAGACTAATCTTATGATGAAGCCGTTTCAATTATTACTTTTTGATTAGTTTTGTTTTCTTTAAACTTACTTTCAGTGATATTTTAACGCAAATATCAAGATTTCCATTTTTATTGTTCTACGCCGGTTAGTAAATATTACAGGTTGTAAAAGAAACGAATTAACTAGACAAGACTTCCGCTGATATCTTTTCCCCTTGGAAGCCTGCCATATCTTTATTTTTGAAGTACGAAAACCAACGGTTTTAAAACGGGATTTTTTTAATGAAGTTCATTTAAATCCTACTAATTTTATCTAATCATGTCAGACAGCTCTACAAGCTTACCATACAACCCAATACTACCTGCTGAATGTTTTGGTTATCGGCGAGTAAACTTGTTACCCCACCAACTTAAGTGTCTAGATACCAAGCAGTATTAGAAGCAAGACCTGACACAAGGCGGATTTACGTTTTTCTAAGGTCAAAGATCATACTGTACAATGGGGTAGACTGGTTTTCATAGCTGTGTATACAGCCATTACGTCGTCGTTGGGTAGAGGCTTTTCTTGGGTAGAGGCTTTTCTTGGGTAGAGGCTTTTCTCGACTGAAATCAGTTGGCAAGGGCGTAGGGTTTCCCGATAGAAACAACGACCACGTGTTACTGAACAATCCGACGTTTCAAACTTTACCATGTTTGAAGAAGACACGCTGTGCACGAATATCATTTCGGCTTTCAGCCCAAACAATGAACAATATTATTTGTCTTGAGCTGGCATCCCTGCTCAGATCCTTTCATAAGAGCCGCACCGTAGCTTCCTTGGGTTTATTCTAGATATACTTTCATGGTAATTGTTCTTAGAAGAAGTATTCCTTTATGGTACTTAAGCTATAAATTTAAGATCAGAGCTAGATTGGCGGTAAGATGATGTCATCAACTAAAAAGTTGAATGACATGTAACCACAATTACTATGATAACAGTTTTTTCTATCGCACTTATAGCTTGTGAAACGCTCTTCTGATCTCTTACTTCACAGCTAACTTTGATCTTCAACAATTTAAATGCAATGTCTATTGTTTTCTTTGTTTTCTTTGTTTTCTTAATTCTTGTAGTTTTAGTGATCCATCTACTTTATGTTTTATTTTTGTCATATTCTTTCACACTCATTGACCCTTTGAGACTTAGTGAGTTTATTGCGTTGCTTGGAGTGAAATTATTAAAACAAAAACTGTACCAATAATTATGATCTGTTGACTAACATGATCTTGAAGCATCCGGCTGTAACCTAGAGCTAGCCTCGTAGAGCAACCTCTTGAAACCTAGAGCTAGTCTCGTGAGGTACTCGCTTCAAACCTAGAGCTAGTCTTGTGGGGCACCCGCTTGAAATCTAGAGCTACTCTCGTGAGGTACCCGCTTGAAACCTAGAGGTAGTCTCATGAGGCACCCCCTTCAAACCTAGAGCTAGTCTCGTGGGGCACCCGCTTGAAACCTAGAGATAGGCCTTTAAAAATAGATTCAAAACATAATAGTTTTCTGGTTATTATATTGTTTGTCCTTCTTCATATTAGTTTTTTTTCGCTTGTTCTCTATTAATAATTGAATTTTGGCATATTCTCTAATAATAATAATAATAATAATAATAATAGTCAGTAACCTTTTGTGTCCTAGTAACTTTCTTGCCTTGCGTGCAGTAAAAAAATAAAAAAAATGGTGTGGTTGGAACTAATCTAGTGGTTATTTGCTCATCGACTCTACGAATACAACTGGTTGTGAGATTGATGATAACGATGGTGTCAATTAACGATGAATTAAACAAAAAGTTTGACCAACATAATATTTACACGAAAATTTGCAAATAGCATAAAATCTTTACCTGTGCGGAAGTAAAATCGACCTCAATTCTCGTGTTCACTTCCGAACGTATCTTCTTGAAAAAGGTACGAATTTCTAAAGAATTAATCTATTTTTTTATTCAGACATGTTTTATTCAATTGGTCGTTATTACCGTGAACACCCTTATTTGAAATAGACTCCCTGCTTTTATTTCAAACAATATGCATTCCGTTTCTTGGCTTCTACATCGTTTCATACATTTACGCGCAAATACACTTGGGAAAGGTATGAATCCATCTCTTCTCCCTTCAGCTATTGGTTAAAAACTGAACAGATTAAGTTCTATAGCCTTGGTTGGATACCAGTCCAAAGAAGAAAGCAATGACAACCTACTACGGGAAAATATTCTGTCCAGTCAGCCATGTCTCTTTCTAGACCAGCGTGTACCACGTATGTCATTTAAATACTATCTTACTGACATTTGAAAAATCATAATATGAAATTGTCCGGCAGGTATCGAATTTGTTTCCGTTTTCTAGAGGAAAACACCGTTTGATCAGGCTGGCTTCACCGCTAATTAAGCTGGGCGTTATTTTCACTTTTTCAGGAAGTGACAAATTCACACATATTGTTTTTTTCCGAAAGGCCATATCTATTCGGATTCATATTCGAAACGTAAACAGTGAAATTTCTGAAGAAATAATAGATTTCATTTGTCCTACACTTTTATTGTTTCAACCGTTATTTGAAATAGACACCCTATTTGTATTTAATCTTTTCTTTTTCCAGCCTTGTGTTAAATAGCATGAAACACAGGGTTAGTGTTAGAACAGTTATTTTAGTGGACACTCGTATTTGAAATAGACACCCTATTTATATTTAATCTCTTCTTTTTCCAACCATGTGTTAAATAGCATGAGACACTGGTCTCTCTAGCATTGATTTTGACCAATACAGGAAAAAGACTAATTTAAATACAAATCCATAGAAAAGTCAAGTAGAACCATCTTTTTCATCCAAGATCATTAAAAGAGATAATAAAGAAATGGAATCTGTGGCGAGCCATAATCGCTAACTTTCTAAACGAAAAGAGCACACATCTCTGGCACAGGAAAGAAATACAACAGAAGCCATCGGTTTAGTTTAAGTACCTTTACACATTTTCGATACCTAAATTTAAAACTGAATTTAAAAAAAAATCTTGAAGCTTTAATTTTAGCTTAATTGAAAGCTAAATGATTAAATTTACTATTTCCAGTAAGTAAAATACTCAGGTGTATTTCAAACAGAAATTATATTAATCGGAATCTAAAATTTTGAAATAAAAAAATCAATTCTTTGGCCAGTTTTTGAGCGATATACACATTTGTAAACAAAAGTTAAATCTTGTTTTAAAAATCTTGCAAAAATAAAATATACAACTGTGACACGTTATTTTTTAAAAAAATTAGCAAATTTAAAGTTCAATTAATCTGATTTGAAACAAATTTACTTGTTTGTGGCATGAGATTTAGAATGAATGTATTTTTTAATCAGAGAGTTCTAAGTCATTTACCTTTGAAGTAGGCAAAGACATCCCTTGTTGTTAATCAAGTTTACACATCTGGAAGCACGGTGACCAAAAAATTACATAAGGTGAACAATCCTTGAAACGCATGATCTTTTAATGATAAGTATCTTATAAGTAACCATAGTAAAAGAGAATGTGTACTTTTTCAATTTTCGATTTGTAAATATAGTCTTTACTTAATAAATTAATAACCGAAGACACCGAGTGACTGAAAAGATGTTTGAAACTTTATAATCATAATTAGCAAAGAAAAAATGAAAACAATTCTTATAAAAACTCATTCATCGAATATTTTTTCTTCTCCAGAATAAGATATCCTTAATATATATTATTTATAAAATCAATTAAAAGTTTATCTAAATTAAAAATGGCGTAGTTTTAAGACAATTTTTATTTTACTATTCGGAGTAGATTTTCAGGAAAATGATAAAAAAAATACATGATTCAAGGAGTCCTGTATTTAACTAATAAAAATATTTGTATAAATACAAAATTCCTGGAAGTTTCATGTAATTAATTGGAGGTGGGGTAACAGATGTAAAAAAAAAAAAAACATATTTTTACCAAAATTTTAAAAGGTAATAATGGCTTAAATAACTTCATTTGTAAACAAGTCCTGAGGGTTTCATTAAAATTAAACAATTAGTTGATGTTTACAATAATTTCCAGATTAATGTGTCTTTTAACGCCAAATAACTACTTGCGTAATATTACATTTACCATAGTAGTAAGCTTTAGTAAACATCAGGTGGCTCATTGACAGAAAAATAACCGAAAGTTTTAAAATTTAAAAATTTTTTTAGCTTTTAAAATAACGAAAACAAAATTTGATCTTTCCACTTAATAATAACAAATACTTTGATGATAAATCTTTGTTTTTATCAAGATTGAGCTCTTTTAACCTCATGCTATGCTGTTTTTGCTGGCAATCGAGTGGAGGTACTTAGATTTTTTAACTTGGTTACTACCCATTTTATATCTGTAACGCGTAATTTAGTACGACACATGGCTAAATGTGTAGAAGTGAGACATATATACCTTTCATAACAATACCAGCCTTCAAAATTCTACCTTGTTTCAGGGTAATTCCTCGAGTAGATAAATTCTGTAACACAAACGGATAGGTGATTTTCCAAGCACCGCTAAGATGTGGTCGAAAGTATGGGACACCCAGTGAGAATCGACCTCACTACTCAGTTGTAACTGGTTCTAGCAATACAAGCTTGCTAGCCATTAGACCTCGCCGAGGTGCCCAATAATATAAACGGATAGAGATAAAGGGTGTGATGGATAAGTTGTAGTAGAAGTCGGCTTCATACTGGATCAAGGCATTAAGAAATGCGTACTGGGATACTGCCAGTTAATCTGAAAGAATCCTTGTGGCTAATCTGAAAGAGAGATCCCTCAATATAGTGGTATATGCTGTGACAACACAAAGTACCTAAGAAATAGAAACTTTCCATTCCATGCTCGACAACAGCAGGCTCAGTGTAAATCACAAGATATTAGAATTGTCATGAGAGACCTGAATGCCTAAGTTGGCAAGGAGATGAGATGGAAGATGAGACGGTTGGCAAATGCGTACCAGGAAACCGCAATGACCGGAGAGAAATGAGTCTAATAGTGTAATAACCAAAAACCCGGTTTCAAGAACACTCGAGACGATTATAGACATGAAGAAGCCCTGCAGGGGAAACGAAAAACCCAGTCGGCTACATAAGTATTAGCAAAAGATTCAGGAGCGTTGTTCTTCAAAGCCAAACCCTATCCAAGTGCTGACTTCGGAAGCGACCACTTCCCGGTTATATGCAAGTTAAGGATGAAACTTGGGAGATTGAAGACGCCTTACGCGGCACACAGAATGCTATACAAAAAACTCGTGAACGAACCGAATCTTCTAGAAAAATACATGTTTAGCGCGAAAAGAAAATGTGAAAGACAAATTAGAAACAGAAACTCGAAATGGAAAGCACGAAGAGAAGCTCAAACGACATCATCCTAAACGAAAATGGACGTAGGATGAAAAATGAATGGATCAGCGAGGAGATTCTTGACATAATACAAAGATGACAAAAGACAATGCCAAAACATGAAACGGAATACTGGAAACTGCACAAAGAAATAGGAAGCAATCGCAGGCTGAAGAAAATTAACTCCACAACAAATGTGCAAAAAGATAGAGATTGTAAATGACAATGTTTTTTTATAATCACATCGCCCCAAGCAAGGCATTTTACTGCCACTGTTTTGCAGGGAGTTACATAGGAGGAAAGTTATGAGAAAGAGTGACAAATTATAGGGGGTTTCAGGAAGTGGGTAAGAGAAGGATGAGGAATACTGATAAGAGTGAAGTGGCCGGAGAAAGGGGCTTGAGAGAGAGGATACAGGTTAGTGAGATCGGAGATGACTATTGACTTTACATTTAAATTCTTGGAGATTGTAGCTGTCGGAAAAGCAAGTAAATGGAAAGGAATTCCACATGCGGGAAGTGCGAGAAAAGAAGCTGATGGAGTAGAATTTGCGTTTACAATTTATTGGTTTCACATTATATGGTGGGAACTAGTTGCTAATCTTGTGGCTCGAGTAAATGTATGTATAGGAAGCACCAGTGAGCTAAGTTTATCGGAGCAGAAACCGTGAAAGTATTTGTAGAAGAGACACAAAGAAGCCAATTAGTGATAAAGTGACTGTATCTGAGCTGCCAAGTTGGGATCTATTACATTACAGATTCTCCGTTGGATTTGGTCAAGGACACCTAGGTGGATAGCAGGAGCACCCGACCAGATATGACAGTAGTATTCAATGCACGGGTGGACGGTAGATTTATATATGTGCAGGATTGTTTCAGGCGGAAAAAAATTCCTGGCACTACACAGAGAACCGACTTTAATAAAGGAGATATGCATAAGAAATAAAATCACTCACATAAAAAAAGATATACCCAGCAACAGCGTGCATAAAATCCAAGGATGGGACCTGTACAGCTAAACAGTGACGAATTCTGGCTTTCTGTATTTTCCTTTCTGTGTCTACTATAAGCACTGTGCCGTCTACGTATCTTATGTTGTTAACTACTTGATGAGATATTGTTCTGTCAATGTACAATTTTGTAGTAGTTCATGGTTTTCACATGTTCTAATGTCATAATTATTAATATTCATTGCTCTATTTTTGTATTGAGCACTGTTTTAAATTAATGCTTTGAACGTTGCAATTATTTCCTACGTTCTTTTTCGTTTGGTTATATGAGAGAGATCAATAAAATAGAAATATTGTACATATCGATAGAGATATAGATAGACAGATAGCGATAGATATAACTGGAGTTGTATGCATAATTTTCGTCTAAATAACTCAAAAAATAAAGAAAAAGGAATGTGCAGACGGAGATAATGATTTTCTAAGTGCAGCTTAGATGTTGTACAAGTCGAAAATATGGGGTACCCAGTAAGGATCGAACTTACTACTCAGTTGTGTTGATTCAACTGCGGCAAGCTTGCTAACCATTACACCACATCTTCTTCTTCTTCTTCTATGTGCCTTGTCCCTTCAGGACGTAGGCGATCATGGCATTCGACGTTTCCCTTTCCCTGGTGGCTCTGAGCACGCCTTCTCCTGTTACACCATGCAATCCTCGTTCCGTCATCCACCTGATTAGGTTATTCAAATATCCGTTGCTTTCCCCTGTCTCGTTTTCCCTCTATCTGTCCTGTTATTATCAGATTCTTCAAGCCCTCCTTCCTCATTTCGTGTCCCAGGAACTTCAGCTGTCCCTTCCTGATGCTCGGTATTAATTTCCTTTTTTGTTTCCATCATTTCTAGGGCATCATCATTGCTCACATGCTCAACCCATGATGTTCGCAGCATCCTTCTGTAGAACCACATTTCTGTTGCTTCAAGTTTGTCCTTCATCTTTGATAGTATTGTCCAGCATTCACTGCCATATTGAAGGACGGACAGCACGTAGCAATCCAGTACTCTCTTCCTAGTTTCTAGCGAAATTAAGATGCCTAAAAGTAGACAGAGATATAGAAAGACATAGGTAGACAGCTAGAGATATTTTTATATAGTGATATAGATAGAATGAGAAAAACCTAGAGAGGTAGAGTGATAGAGGAATATATATATATATATATTTATATATATATATATATATATATCACGATAGATAAATGGATAGAGATTAATTGAGAGATTCATAGATATAGTGATGGATAGAGCGGGCTAGAATTATCAAATGCCGAGGAAAGAAAATTCATTCCAATCTTATAAAATGGGGATCACAGTCCACTTGCGTGATTTTTCTCAATCACTGCTGGCTGGAAGATATTATATTTCGACACCCCGGTTAACGCTGGCATGATATGAGAGTCTTTTTTTTAAAATATGGGGTACCTAGGCGCGTACATATGGGCCGTGGCCTCGAATATTCGCCAAATAGATGAATATTCATCAGCTGATGTTATAAGAATGATACTTGCACATACGCATTTCCTGCGTTGCAAATGGCCGTTTACGCGCAAGAAATGCAAAAGATAGTGCTCGTTTAACTCTGTATAACACATGGAGCACTGACTGCTGCCAGTCGTTAGAAATTAGCAAGTTGTTCAGCTTTCTGCCTCTGATATTTATTAAATTTAGCATCTTACAGTACAAGTTTAACTAAGAGGGCAAATGATTTCAGAGGATTATTGTACTTGAGTCTCCCAAAATTAAGAGAGCTTGCGGGTATATGACGTTATAGCCTTTATCAATTTGTGAGTATTTAGTTTTAAACAGTCTGAAAAAATGTACAGAAATACCTAATTTTCTAATCTTTTTCTCATAAACCGAGTCAAAGAATTTCTTACTTCAATAATAAATCCAAATAAAGTTGATATCTTTTGAATAATTTCCATGCGTTGTATATAATACAAACTAGAATTTTAAGAATGAATCACCACAAGCAATATATGCAGTTTTTCTTACTGCATTCGATAAGTAAAAAGTTTTAAAAGATTACAAAAACGCATACTCAATGGGTAAGTTATATTCTAATGTAATAGTTATTAATAAATATCCATTGCTCTATTTTTATATTGAGCATGGATTTAAATTAATGATTTGAACGTTGCAATTATTTTTTCGTTCTTATTCATTTGAATGTATGAGAGAGAGATCAATAGAAAGAAATATTGTACATATCGATATATATATATATATATATATATATATATATATATATATATATATATATATATACAGAGAATAGATAGCGATGAATATAAACATGGTTGTATGGATAATTTTCGTCTAGATATCCCCAAAAAGAAATAAGAAATATGCAGAATTTTTTAAATAAAAATAAATGTAGCAAAAAGTGGTTGGTCATAAGTTATTAGATAAAATGTTTCAAATTTGCATTGTTTATTGAAAACCACACTAAAACTACTGCAGTGTATAACATATTAAGTCAATAAATTATTTAGTAAAATTTCGCTTTGAAATAAATGAATGTCTTATTTGATGGAAAATGATTTAGCAATAATGTGTCTTTACCATGCATCTTTTCTATCTCTCTCTCTCTCTCTCTCTCTCTCTCACACACACACACACACACACACACACACACACACACACACACGATCCCTTAGGCAATATTTATACACAAATATACGGTATTGCGATGGGATCTCCTTTAGGCCCCTCTTTTCTAATTATTATATGTCAAATCTAGAAAATAAAATTATTAATGACAACAATAAACCTTCTATATATGTAAGATACATAGATGACATCTTTGTTTTAGCTAAGAATATCGATCAAATTAAAAATCTTAAAAACAAATTTGAAAGTCACTCCGCCCTCAAATTTACATTAGAACTTAATATTAATAATTAAATTCCATTCCTTGATGTATTCATTGATTCTAGCACACATAAATTTACTACATCCCTATATAGGAAACCAACTAGCATAAATTCGTGTCTTCTTAATTATAATAGTGAATGCCCCCAACGATATAAGTTAGCTGTTATAAAAACTTACTTCAACGCACACAAATGATATCTTCTTCCAAATCTATATTTTATAAAGAATTACACAACATTAAGCAAACACTAGTCAATAATGGATTTCCTAACTCCGTTATTGATCAACAAATTAAAATATATCTCAACAAAATTAACAATAGCTCTAACAATAATGATAATATTAATAATAATGGTTTACATCAAAATAAACATAACACTATTATCTTATACTATTTCAACCAAATACATAATAATTATAAACAAGATGAAAAAACTCTCAGAAACATAATACGTAGAAATGTTAAACCAGTGGAAAGTAATAATCAAATTAAACTCATTATATATTATAAAAAGTTTAAAACAATTGACCTCATAGTCTATAATAACCCAACAAGCACTAAACTAAATTCTCTACAATAAACCAATGTAGTGTACCAATTTACATGCCCATTCAGAGATTGCATCTCTGATACTAATCAAAAACCTAGTACATATATTGGTTTTATTACAACCACGCTCTCCCGTAGACTTACATGTCATCTTTCTGATCAGGGTACTATTAAACAACATTTCTCTGAAAAACATAAACATGTAGGTAATATCAGACAGATTTTGGTCAACAATACGGTGATCCTTACTCATACACACAGTAAGAGGAACCTGCAGATATTGGAGGCCATGTAGATTAAATCTAAACAACCAACACTCAATAAAATCAACTTTAAAACAGGAAATAACATATTACATTGCATTTGACTAGATGGTTTTGTTGTCATTTCGCGCTATCCCGCAGTGTGACGTCATAAAACTGCATCGCAAACTTAAGAACTGCGTTTATTATTTTTGGTAACTATTGCCGTTGCCAAGCGGAGTTTTATGTCAACACAAAATAAAATCGTCGGTGATGGTGAATTTTATAATATTTCAGTTTAAACAACTTTTCTGAAGATTGCTCATGTGAGCCGAAAGCTTAGAAGAAAACCAATAAATAATTATCCAAATGTTGGAGAATTTTTGTCTTTATTTTCAACTGAAATTAAAGCAAAAATACGACGTTTAGAACGGCTCATGATTAAACATAATAGACATTCATTGTCTCTTGTATTTAACAGCATATGTTTAGAAAATTACTTGCTGCCTCGATATACTAAATATATATAATTATATATATATATATATATATATATATATATATATAATTCTCTCTTCAGATGAAAGCAAAGTGCGCACAAAATTTAGTGTCTTTGAATTCGTGTTTGATGCTAAATACATTCAAGATTTGAATAATCCCATTTTAGAGCTAAGAGAAAACATGTTACGTTGTTTAAAATGTTTGTTCATGCTATGTCAAATGTCATAAGGAACATTTCGTTGAAGAAAGAAAAACACACAACAAAAAACTCAAAGACACACGAAAGAAAACTGAAAGACACACAACACAGAACCAAAAGGCACAACAGAGGACCGAAAGACGCACAACCAAAAAACTGAAAGACGCACAACGGAAAACTGAAAGACGCACAACAGAAACAAGAAAGAAAAAAGATCGCTTCTGATTGATTTGTGACAACTGCCATATCAGAGTTAGGATATTCTGGATCGTTCCATCCCACCAAAAGATTTGTGACAACCGCCATATCAGAGTTAGGATATTCCGGATCGTTCCATCCCACCAAAAGATTTGTGACAACCGCCATATCAGAGTTAGGATATTCTGGATCGTTCCATCCCACCAAAGGATTTGTGACAACCGCCATATCAGAGTTAGGATATTCCGGATCGTTCCATCCCACCAAAAGATTTGTGACAACCGCCATATCAGAGTTAGGATATTCTGGATCGTTCCATCCCACCAAAAGATTTGTGACAACCGCCATATCAGAGTTAGGATATTCTGGATCGTTCCATCCCACCAAAAGATTTGTGACAACCGCCATATCAGAGTTAGGATATTCTGGATCGTTCCATCCCACCAAAAGATTTGTGACAACCGCCATATCAGAGTTAGGATATTCCGGATCGTTCCATCCCACCAAAAGAAAAATAAGATAAAAATATAGATCATCCTGGTCAGTCTATTTGAAGTTCAGGGGTTTTTGATCTCAAGTAATTTTTCTTATTTTAAAAAATGAAAAGAAAAGTTGTTTTAAAGATAGACAAGCACTCACCGTTTTGGTGATTGGCAAGGCATAATCTTCCTTCTATCTTTTTTAACATTTAGCCGTACTACGGTAACTTAATAGAAATAGATATATTCTTTTAATACAGTTTGGCAAAAACTCGTGAGTCACTGAATGTACAGGTTTACTGAATGACGTATGTGACATAAAATAAAGAGTAGTTAAAAGAAAGGGAATATTAAGAATAAATATACTAGAGAGCGATTGACCCTTGACAAGAAGAGGTTTTGTCACGTCAAAGAAAGTATACACGCGGGAGTCTCTTTCAAAAACGGGTAGTTGGGAAAATCCGTCTAGATATAAATTCCTCCTGTCGTTTGGTATACAAAGTTAACGTGGGCAATTTTGACCCCCGGGGACGTAGCATAGCGAGTCCTACTTATAAAGGTCTGAGAAACTGAGCTCATCTGAAAATTTGCCATAAAAATGGAGATAGAGTACAGATATTTAGTCTATCAGAAAGAACCTGATGGATGGAGAATACATTTTAACCCCACAAGTATGTTACGAGAAGAGTTGGCGTTTATCTCGCATATTTATAGGTTTACTATTCATCCTTGCTTTGACCACTGCTGACACATCTGGTCTGGTGATCTTGCTATATATTTAGAGATTCTTGATAAGATCCAATGAATTATCTGTAATTACATTGGTCCTGATAATAGATCTTTCCTCAATTATCAGCCAGTCTGTGATACACGTTTCGATCATGTCTCGAAAGAGACATGGCAAAATGAACAGAAGATTTTCCCGCAGTAGGTTACCATTACTTTCTGAAGTAAACTGGTTGCCAGCCAAGGCTATAGAACTCAATAGCTAGAAGGAGAAGGGTCGGATTAATCTCGTTCCCAACGCATTCGGCTGGGATTTGAACTCGGTTCTCCGATTTCTCTTTCTGAGCAAATATCTACTGCACCACAATGTCCATTCCTCTATGGTACCTAAACTATGAATTTAAGCACAGTTCTAAATTAGCGGAAAGATTTTACAGTTACCCTTACAGTTGAAACTGCTATACAAGAGGCATTCAAGGTGGAGTAACTGAATGAAATTGTTTTGCGGAAGTAAAAATTGAAGATTATGAAGATTGGTAGGATAGAAAAGATATGATCCCGATTGGTTGGTTGGTTGGTTGGTTGGTTATCGGCATAACAAAATCTATGGGTTATTTAATACTGAAATCTAATGATTTTATACTCAGTTTTATTCTATTTTTGGAGATAGTGTTTTAGTGATACAAGTCTTACTAGTTAACTCTCATCTGAGGGGTGAAAAGTAGGAGGGATACTTTTCCCAAAGGTATCGAACCCAACTAGTATTGGAACTCTGAGCAACAATTTCGACTCGTTATATATTACACCCCTGCACATCCCAGCCTCGTGATCTTAAACGGTCACCTACCTAGCGACTGTTCAGGATCGACGTTCTTCGGTGATCGTTTAGCTGTATATCAATCTTTATGGAGTATTTAATACAGAAATGTAAATAGTTTAAATGCAACTGTATGCCTTCATGTGCGTTGTGGTGCAGTTGATATCGATTCAGAAGGAGAAATCGGAGAGTCGAGTTCAAACTCCAGTCAAATAAGTTGCATTCACATACGCGCAAATACCCTTGGGAAAGGTAATAATCCATCACTTCTCCCCAGATATGGGTCAAATAACAAGACAGATTGGGTTCTAGAGTCTTGGCTGGCAACCAGTCTACTGTAGAAAGTAATGGTAACCTACTGTGGGATAATCTTCTGTCCGGTCATGTCTCTTTCTAGACATGATCGCCCAAACGTTTTTCACGTATGGCACTTAACTGACTGACTGAATATGTTTGTGTATTGGTTTCGACAAGATAGGGGCACCTCGACACTATTTAAGTGCAGTCCGTTAGTATCTTGACGAAATATTTACCGAGAAATTCATTGGCCGAAGAGGTCCAGTTGATTGGTTAGCACGTTCACTTGACCCCAATCAATTTTTTTACTGTCCACCTACTTTTGGACCACCCTATATATATATATATATATATATATATATATATATATATAATTGTATATTGAAAGATTGATATTAAGCCCTAGCCAATGAAGGTCATCAGAACGGTGCCTTCAGAAAATTTGAAGTCGGCATGACTCTGCTCTGTTAAGTGACAAACTTATCCACATTAATCCTATCAATGCTCTTCATCAAGCAATTTACGATAAAAAACGTACTTGCCAAAATATTATTTTATCAGTAAACTACGAAAAGAATCTTAACACTAAGCATTATTACAACACACACACACACACACACACATATATATATATATATATATATAAACATGCCCTAACTTCGAGAAAAAAACTAATCTTCAATTTAGCCTGAAGCTTTGTAACATTTTTTATCCATTTCATTAGGCTAAGTGGGAACTTAGTCGCTGTCATGAATTAAGTCATTCTGTTAATGAATTGTAACGTAATAAAATCATAAGAAGCATTCTTTTTGCAAAGGAACTTTTCGAAATTAGCACGTCTATTTACTCGTCACTTCATGCGATTTTTAAAAATAATTTCACCACTGGTGTGCAGTGAACTGCATTAGAGGACATCAAGATGAAAGAGGATCAAGATATGGAATGATGGGGAACCTCTCAACATTTCTTTCACAAACATCCGTGGATTATGTACCAACTTTTGCAGTGTGGAATCTTTCCTCCACGAAAGGTCTCCAGACATCTTGGCTTTCTGCTAAACTAACCTTAACCCCACTATCTCTTCTTCTTATCTCTAGATTCCTGGTTACCTTTCCCGCTTTAGGACGGACTCCAGTGTTCACATGCATGGCTTGGGTGTTTATGTCAGCAATCATCTTCCTCTAGCTAGGGTAATTTCTCTTGAATCTCCTGACCATTCACACATCAATCGCCATTTCTCTCCACTAAACTCAGCAGACTTTTCTTTCTCAACCACTTTTAAGAAGAGGGGGGCTGTTTTTTCTGATCTCTTGAATTTTTCTAATTTTCTCGGTCAAACTCCTCCAGTTGTCTCTCAGTTCAAAATCCGATTGAAATTCCCTTGAATGACTAGCGTAACTAAACCTCAATTTTCGCTAGTGGCAACTTTTAAAAGCCTCATTGAAGCTAAATTTTGAATTTCGCTGCTCGAGACTTGGCCGACATTTGTATGACCAAATTTTGATTTTCGGTACTTGCGACTTTGGATGTTAACACTGAACGTCTCGTGAAGCTAAATTATAAATTATCGCCACTTGAAACTTAGGGGGACACTTTGTCTAATATTGCGAAGAAAATCAATTTAAAATTTAGCGAGGCTGAGTTTTCAAGTGTAACCTAATTCGCCACATGAAGCTCAGTCTGGCAACTAAACGTATGTCAGACACTATTCATCTATCTAAACATGATACGATTAGGAGAAAAAATATTCACAATCAAGACAGAAGAATACGTGGTGGAATGTTGTAACTACTAGTACGGAACAAAAGAATAAGTAGAATAGACTGGCGTAAATATTGGGACTGTCTAGAAGTAGAGTCAGGCCTCTGTACATAGCCAAGGAAAAGGAATCTGGGAAGCGATCATCTGACGATAGAGAGAAAGAGATATGCAAGAAAGAAACGGGAGGAGAAAAGAGCGAGAAAGATACGGAAGGGGAGAAAAGCGGAAAGAAAAGAGAGGTGAGAAGAGCGAGAAAGACACGGAAGGGGGGGAAGAGCAAGAAAGAAACGGGACGGGGAAAAGAGCGAGAAAGAAACGGGAGAAGAAAAGAGCATTAAAGATACGGGAGGGGAGAAAAGCGGAAAGAAAAGAGAGGGGATAAGAGCGAGAAAGACACGGGAGGGGAGAAGAGCGAGAAAGAAACGGGATTTGCGACATCTAAACATCTTGAAATTATTCTGTATTCTTTATTCATATTACAGTCGACCTAATATCCTCATCTTTTTTCTGCTTAATACATTTTGACCGTTGTGCTCTCCGGCCTTTTCAGTTGCCGGGACAATAGCAAAGTGGATTTAGCTATGGCTACTGTATATGTGGTGCATTTAGCTTGCAAGATCGTGAAGTTTGACTTAGAAAACGACATACATAGAGATCGAATCCAAATCAATGACATTCCTGATTTTATCGTTCCCGCTATTAGAATGCAAACTAGGACAGATTTCGGTCCTATATAACTAAAGCTCTTCTCTCAACCTTTTCAATTATGCTTCCCTCCAAACTGCTGTCCTATTCTTCAAATGAACCCTTTTTTAAATGGAGTGCTTTATAATCTCCAAAAATTTCAAACAAAAACAGTCAATCCTGTTTCACCTCTAAATGCGCTACAAGCATAGTTCACCGGAGCCCCTAATTTAACGTCAATCACACAAATTATTTCTGAACGACCCGTAATCACTCTAAAAAAGTTCTGGAAAACAAAAAGTGCAGATATGCTCGAGCTGTCCATACCAAGATTGAAATTAATCTTAATTGCATGAATTCTCGAAGATCAACAACCAAAACGCCACCCACCCAACTTCCCACGTCTTAGCACAAACTCAAGTTACATACTCATTTCAGTAAAAAGAAAGCTCTAGACTTATGGAAAACCTAGCCGCTGAAAAAGGTCCTGCTCCGGATAAAATTCCAGTGATTGACTTTAATATCAATCCAGAATTATCACCAACTCAAGCAAAATTATTTAATTAATTTAACCACTACCTGAAGGTGACGTCTTTCTCAAGTATGTAATAGGAGCCAAGCCTGTGCTCGGTCCTCAAGGACACGGGCAATCCCCTCCCAGTACAGACCCATTAGTCAAAGTACAGACTTCAGTAAACTTTTAAAGGCAATCATCACTAAGAAGGCTGTCGAACACCAGTATAAGATCAACCTTTTGTATGACGAGAAGTATGGGTTTTAATCAGCACGATCCACTGCTTACGTTACTAACCACCATTACACAAAGAATTAGCGAGGCTCTTTATTACACGCACACACACACACACACACACACTGCAAGGACCATAGCAAAGGTATCTTGAAGGCCTTTGACAGGGGGTGTGTTGCATTCTAGTTTTGTTGAGATTGGAGCCCACACGGTTTACTGAAGTGTTGGTATCCCACGGTTGTATATCTTGGTCTTGGTATATTCAGTTAATAACTCAATCCCGGTTCACACTTCAGCCATGTCTATTGAACAGGTGTAGAGGCTCATCCTTTGTTCCCTGTTTAGGATGTGGTTTCCGGCTTTCTCTTTCCCAATCTTTTCACTCTTACGTAGCCCCCTGCACATCAGTGGCGTTACCGCCTTGCTCGGGGTGATATGATTAAAAAATAAACGATTGATCCAAGGTAGATTCATTGTTGGGTCAACTAGATAGATTCGTTATTTGCTAAAATCCGATGACTTGCTATAAGCTTATCACATCACCATCAAATTTTAACCGCATATCACCTCAGACTTCTGTTTGGTGCTTTTATAGTTATTTAGTTATCACCTGATCGCCTGTGGAATAAGCCATCTTGTCGGCGTCTATTATTTGTACATGACAGTATGGCACAAAAGATTTTACTACATACACCTTCTTGCGGTCAACAAGCGTTCTCAAGGGCCACTCCTCGGACAAAACCTCTGATTTACATAAATAATCTCCCTAAAAATATACTCTGATCATTTGTAAACGTCTATACCGACGACACTTTGACAGGCGCACCTCCAAAACGAGAAAATCGAACTGGTTACATTCCATGACCGTCGATCTGACCCAGAAGTAACGTCTGTTAGGATAAACGGATGTTCTCTATAGGAGGATAGTGGGTCTCACACTCACACTCGACCTCAAGTGGAACTTTTTATAATCATTTTACTCCAAGCAAGGCATTACTTCCACTGGTGCGCAGGGGGTTACATAAGAGAAGAGTAAAGAAAAAGATGAACAGGTCACAATGTGCAAGGTGGATTCTTATGAGCTGAAACTGACAATATGATTAGAACGATGATCCTACCTTCTTAGCGGTAGAAGTATCTATTGATTCAATGTAGTCGTTCCACTTGAGATCGGCTGAGAGTGTGAGTCCAAGAAGGTGCAGTATGTTGCTTTCTAGAAGGCTAGCGTCGTCTATAAAGATGGATGGATTCATGTAAACTACCTCTTAGCATAACTTTCTGCCCAGAGTGGCCACCCGTCTTTGTACAGGGTGGACAATACCGTAAATTAAAAACGATGTTGTGTCGCTTCTGTATATAAGTTGCATCTAACAGATTAAGTAAAGAAAACAATTTAACCTTTTTTTGAAGGTTGACTAGACACTCTAAGAAGCCCAAAGAGAAACAAAATAAGTTTGGTTGCTTGCTTGCTTAGCGGTTTTTTTTATATGCAATTTTATTTTTTCAATAATTGAAAAAAGTGATTTTAGTGATATAGTCTTATTAATTAACGAATAGCTGAAGTAAGAAAAGTGAAGTCACACTTTTACCAAGGGTATCTGCACACAATTGAACATATCTGGAATTGATACTGTTCTGTGATTAAAAATTCCAACCCATTATCTATTACACTATCCGCACCTCCAAGATTAGAGCACTTGTTATTCTCAAGTAGTCACCCATCTAGATACTGATGTTGCTTAACTTCAGTGATCGTGCGGGAACCGGTGTTTCAATGTGGACTGCTATATGCGCATCACGTTGAACACTGGATCCCGCACGATCAACAAAGTTAAGGACATTAGCCGAATGTAAATAGAGTTTTGTGACATTTTAAAGTTTTTTTTTCTCAATTTTGTTCCAGTCTGGAAGAAGAAAAATGAAAATCGGGTTTTTTTCTTCTTGTTTTTACCTTTACCCCAGTCACAGGAAGACATCTCAATCTCAGAATCCAAAGTATCTCCAGACTTTGTCACATCATCAATTCAAGCACATAAAATATGACAGAACGCCACGTAAGTGATAGTAATAGTAATAGATTCAGTTTATTTCCATAATTATAGCTACGTTTCCATTGTAATGACAGGTATTAGAGGAATATATGAAGCATGTGATACTTAACGAAAGCAGAAATGGGGAAATCGTTGTTAAAGCGTCACGAATGATTCATTAAATTCAGAATGTTCAGCCTTATTGAAGAATTTCATAAATGGTGAATGATGGATGTAGCGTGATTTTAATTAAGGCCATCTGACGCAAGGTGGCGTTCTGTGAGATTTTACAGAGATTTTTGTCTGACTTCTTAAAATGGGAAGTTATACACTGATTTGTTCAGACTGGTGTCGTAATTGTTATCGTCACAACATTTCAGCAATTGTACCGTCTGGCCTTCTTCAGGTGTTTGTCATAACTGTAACCTTCCGGGAAATTTTGAACAAATCCCCTACATTCGATCCACTGACGGGGATCGTTCTCATTCGTTAAGAACGTCAGTACGAGTTATTTCTCCATCGTGAGTTCATTTTCTACATCTGGTAGTGAGAAAATGTCGTGATAATGGTATTATTAGCCGTTTTCCTTCGCTAGAAACATTCGGCATTCATGGACAGACAGAAATTTATAAAAATGAAATTTATAAAAATATTTCTTAAAACAAGTTTTAACATTTTTCGGAAAAAATAGTTTTCTCAAGTTCAATTTTACTGGGATTCAGTGAAAGATTCACGGTTTATTAAAAGCAAGTGTTGGCTTGGATGAAGTAACTGTTATGAGTTATCTCTCCTTGGCATGAGCAGAAGAACAAAACCTAAACAGATCCAGTCGAAATTCATGTAAATTAAATTTTTTTTAACGGCATATGAACTTCTTATGAGTCATGGTATATTTAAATTTTCTTGAAAGGTTTGAATTAATAAAAATATGATTATGAATTCACAACTGAATAGATGGTAGATTGTTTAGTGACATATCAACTTCTTATGGGTCATTTAATGCTAACGTTTAATTTTCTTAAAAGCAATAGTAATTTCTTTTTACAAGAATGTATTGCTGGTAATATATCTTTGCACAACATTTTTTTTGCAGATAATTTTATCATAAAAATGTATTTTTCATACTTTCGTATTGTTTTGACCCCAGTTTGGAGGGTAACTAGTGGCTCATCGTTGGAACATGGGCTACCACTCCGGGTCAGAATAACAGCAATTAAGAGGTAGTTCCACGCACCTCAAAACCTCTCAATCAGAGTTCTTGCTGCCAAATGTAGTTTATCGTCATACCCAGAACGTTTTGGTAAATTTACAAGCTGTGATAGACACCTAAAGAGGGCCGTAGTATACAACGGTTGAAAAGATAACTATGATGTGGACGTTAGTCTGAACAATCAGCATTTTAAAGTGATTATTTAATCAGCATTTTAAAGTGATTATTTAAAACAATCAGCATTTTAAAGTGATTATTTAAAATAGTTTTATGATAGAATGATATTAAAGAGAAATCATTTTCTTAGAAGTTAATATATCAATTATAGTGCTTATTTTGACGGACTCAGAAAAAGATTTTCTAGTGGAAAATTCTAAAATATTTTTCGCCATCTGTCTACATTTCTGAGTGAAGTTTTTATAACTATTTACATCGTTGGGACTGTTGTCATTATCTTTATTACTATATTTACAACGTTTCGGTCGTGATGCGGCCTGGCCTTCTTCAAAGTAATGATTTTTCGAAAACCATAATTGAAATGATAGAAGATACAGCGAGCAAAAGAGCTTGCATAAATGGAATGTAGAATATGCAGTGCGTGAGATACTAAAAAGACAGATATCGCTAAGAGTTACAACAAATGGGAAGTTGTGGAGAGCCAGGACGCCTTCCTACGTCCCTAAGACACACAGAAATCTAAAACGTCATTTGCAGATATTTGTCTATTTTTCTGTGATGAGGTAATGTAATTATTTCCATTATTTAAATTATTTGTACCATTGTCCTCATTTCCGTTGCCATATTCACGGCATTTCAGCAGTTGTAGGCCTCGGCCTTCTTCAGGTGATGTACGTTAGAATTTTGAACCGGACCCTTTATTTAGTCAACGAGGTAGATTGTTCTAATTCCACGTGCAATGCCACTTCCGGATATCTTAGTTTCAGCTAATTCCCTATAGTAACTCAATTCTACAAGTTTTTGTTCCCTCTCCTGTGACCAAGTATTGAATTCCTGGGTCCAGTCACTTCTGGGATCACCCAACTAACACTTTTATCCACTTGGCAGTGAAAAAGGCTGAAGGATACAACGGCAACGAAGATGAGGACAATAGTCCGAACACTGTAAAGAGTGTAATCATTTACTGATATTAGAAATTGTATAATCATAAACCGAACAAACACTGAATTAGCGAAAGATGCCTTCTAAAAGAACAGGAAAATATAAGGAAAAACAGAGAGAGGTGAGCTGCATTGATATGTCATATCCGACTTTTTATATGGCAGTGAATACTGGAAAATAATATCAGATGTAGAATATCGAAAGAATTGACTTGTAGTTCTACAGAAGGATGGTGAGAATATCATGGAAAGAGCACGTAAGCAACTAGGAAGTTAAAACTTAAAGCAAAAAGGACACTCATTCTTGGAAAGAGACATCTGATATTTGTGGGATACAATGATGAAAGAAGATCAGAAAATTTAACACGCATGACATATTGACGATAAGAACTGAGGCTGGAAACGGGGAGTAAGCTAATTAACGGGATTTTCTAAGTAGAGAGCAGAGAAACAAGTGGGTGGTAACAAAAAGAGAAATATTGCTTCAAGCTATTACGGCACGGTTCGGAAGTTGTGGAGAGCAGTGATCATTCAGGTTTAGAAAAGTGCAAATTGAAACGCAAATCTTGTCTTTTTGAAAAGTGTTCATATTTTTGTTTTTTTCATCAATGCTCCCCATTTTCTTTTATCACTTACTGTAGTCCCTTGAGTTTTAGTAGGATATCGTCATACCTGGTAGTGAACCGATTTAAAAAAAATAAAGGAGAATGATTTCTGAAGTTTCTCTCTCTATATATATGTATATATCTCAAACGCTCTCTCTCTCTATATATATATTTATATATATATGCACACTACCGACCATAAGTTTGGGACCACTTAGATTTATTCTCTTAGAGAAAGAAATAACAAATTTTTATTTTAGAAGAATAAATATAGATATATTTTATTGTTGCTCACAATTGTACAATAATTAAAACCAAAATTAACATAGAGTAATTTCAAATTTAATTAAAGTTAATTCATATTTTCTTTTCATCAAATAAACCACCACGTCCCTTTATTATGCAGAGCAAATCCTATTGGCATTTTTTCTAATAACTTATAAAAATAACTTGGTGAAAGTGATTTCCAAGCATCCTGCAAGCATTCAAACAACATTTGTTCATTTTTAGGAAGTTCGTTCCGAACTGTACGATCTATTTCATCCCTTATTCTCCTTCTTTAATAGTGGTTTCTTAACTGTTACACAGCCTTTAAGCCCAGCAGAATGAAGTCGTCTCTTAACAGTCGTAACAGATACTAGATGTTGCTGAGTAGAATTCATTTCAATTATTAATTCCGGAGCAGTTTTTCTTCTATTCCTCTTGCTAGCTATGATCACGTGCTTATCCTCTACAATAGATGTTACACTGGGCCTACCAGAACTTTTTCTGTCAATATTTAACTCAGTTTCACGAAGTCGTTGAAGGCAATAATGCACGCTAATTTTGATAGGCTTAGTTTTTTTTAGCGATAACGCGTTCAGAATATCCTTCTTTCGAAAGAATTTCAACCTGAGCTCTTTTTCAGTGCTAATCTGTTTCTTCCTTGCCACTTATACCGTAGTAATATGGTTTACAAAAATAAATTATAGCGGAATTGAAATGTCTGAATAAATCTGAATTTTCGGCAAAAACTTGATCACAATAAGAAGAGTCAAGTAACAAACTGAGTAAATGTTTACTTTAAAGTTGAAAAGAATACTTTTTTAATTGACATTTGCATAAGAATAACAAAAAATACAAACTCGGCGAATTTGATTCTGCAAAAAATGTTTCGGTGGTCCCAAACTTATGGTCGCTAGTGTATATATCTCAAAATCTCTCTCTCTATATATATATACATATTTTTTTTAAAATCATATCACCCCGAGCAAGGCGGTAACGCCACTGATGTGCAGAGTGAAAAGATTAAAAGAGAGAAAGCCAGAAACCACATCCTATACAGGGAACAAGTGATGAGCCTCTACGCCTGTTCAATAGACGTGGGTGGAGTGTGAAACGGGCGATAGTTTAATATGCATATATCTCAAACTCTCTCTATATACATGCATATATATATATATATATATATATGTATATATCTCAAACTCTCTCTCTCTCTCTCTATATATATATATATATATATATATATGCACATATCTCAGACTATATATATGCACATATCTTAGACTCTATAAATTTGCATATATCTCAGACTTTATCTATATTCATATATCTCAGACTCTATCTATATATATGTATATATCTTAGACTCTATATATAACCTGGTCATTGGACACATGCCCTGTAGTCTCTCTTTCCCTCTCCCACTGTTTCTCTCTCTCTTTCACTCCGTTCTAGCCTACTTAACAGGCAGTTAACTCGCCTACAATATCTGAAAAAAAAGTTAAATTGTATTTGGCCATTATTGTCTTCCGAAATTTTCACTCAACTTTCAGCTTATGTTCTGTGAATGGTAAGTCGGTTGGATCGATCATTTTTTTTATTTACTTTTTTTTTAATTTGTGTAGAAATACCTACTATCGCCCGGTTTCACACTCCACCTCCTTATTTTGAGCAGGAGTAGAGGTGATCGCCTTGTTTCTTGTTTAGGAAGGGGTTCCCGGTTCATCTCTCTTCTCCTTCGGTCTTAGTGTTAGTTCAGCTGGAAGCTCTTTACAGTTATTGAGTATGGTGGTAACGGCTTTTCATTCTGAGGGCAACGGGTTGGCAGTTTCCTGGTTGCCGCTTCCGACTGGTAGTTAGCCTGAACTATTGCGCAGCGTCTTGAGAGGCTGCTCGGATTAACAGTGGAATAATATCGGGGTTCCTGTAGTGCCATATCCCGCATGGACGGGCGTCCCTGCATGAACCTCCGGTGGACAAACCCGAGGCCACATTATGTTGCAGGTTGCGCCAGTCTCCATCCTTTACAAGCTGCAAACAGTGACCCACTGATTCTACTGTAGACCTCTCTCTCTAACTAAATCACCATAAAAACAAGCAAACAAAATAGCAAAACTGAACCAGCTAGTCAGAAAACGCCCAAACCTGTCTGCGTCTCCTTCAAAAACATACGAGGGATCCAAACTTTTACAGCGTAGAATCAATCCTTCAAACTAACTGACATGATATCTTAGCCCTGTGTGAAACTAACCTTGACCTTTCTATCCCCTCTTCTGAGTTTTACGTTCCTGGTTACCTTTCCCTCTTTAGGAAGGACTCCAATGTCCATATGCATGGGCTTAGTGTTTATGTCAGCGAACACCTCCCTCTAGCTAGGGTGATATCTCTTGAATCACTGGATCATTCATTCATGTGCTTCCGTCTATCACTTCTAAGCTCGGTTAGCTATCTCTTCTTCCTCTAACGCTCTCCCTCCTCTACATGTTTGGTACTTGATAGCATCTCTAACAATATCGACAAGGCCATTTCTTCATCTGCCCATATATTTGTGTTTGGTGACTTTAACGCCCACCAAACCAAGTGGCTGGAAAACTCTGTAACCGATATTGCTGGTGTCCACACCATGAATTTTTCAATCACCCTATCTCTTACGCAATTGGTGGACTTCCCCACGCGTTTCTCTAATAAACCTAACGGAAGGGACTCACTACTAGACCTCTGCTTCACTTCCATCCCAGACTCTTGCACTACCAGACAGCTCTGCTCTCTCGGAAACTCTAACCACGCCGTAGTTTCCGTTAACATCTCATTCCACACCCACTCTACCCAAGAAACCCAGACCAGCAGAATATTTTACTGCTACCAAAGAGCAGATTGGGATTCGTTCCGAGACTTCCTGTGGGACGTTCCTTGGAATAACGTTTTTAGTCTTCCCGTCGAAGACTGTGCATTCGAGATCTCCTCTTGGGTTAAGGCTGGCATCGATGCTTTCATCCCTGCCAGGAAATTTCAGCTGAAATCCCATTCGTCTCCTTGGTTCTCGCCCACTTGCTCTGCCGCCATTGCCCACCGGAATCATTTTTCCGGCTCTATCAAAGCTACGCGTCGGACCAAAACAGGCCCCTTTTCGCCTCTTCTCGTAATAAGTGTAAAAAGATACTTAACGAAGCTAAGATATTGTTTGCTGCCAGAATGAAGCAACGCATAGCATCCTATAAGTTCGGCGCCAAAGACTACTGGCGCTCTGTAAGAGCTTAATAAGAGTAAGACCTCACTACCCCCTCTAATCAATGAATTCGAGGCCAAGGCTGAATGCTTTGCTCGCAGATTCTAGACCAATTCAAGACTGAATTTTTCTGGAGTTTCTACACCCGAATTCCCACACAGAACTGAGGCTGAACTGAATGACGTCCATATTACAACCTCGCTGGTCTCTACCATAATTTCAAAACTTGATCCTCACAAAGCGAGCGGAGGGGACGGAATCCCAATCATAGTCTTGAAGAAATGTGTCTCTGAACTCTCCTCTATTCTCTCTAAGCTCTACCACTTCTGCCTATATGCTTCCTGCTTTCCTGCCTGTTGGATGTCTTCCTCTGTAGTTCTTACATGTAAGAATACTGGAGAACCCTCGAACCTCGCAAATTACCGCCCTATCAGTGTTCTTCCGATCTTTGGCAAAGTGTTCGAAGCCATTATCAACGCCGAGGTGGTGCAGCATCTCACAGCACACAGGCTCCTCTCGGATAAACAGCATGTTTTCCGTTTCACCAGGTCTACTTCTTATATGCTACCGACTATCACCGAGTATATATACCAGGCTCTCGACAAGAATGGCGAAGCCAGAACTGTTGCCTTGGATATCTCCAAAGCGTTCTACAGAGTCTGGCATGCTGGCCTTCTACGCAAACTGCGGAGCTATGGTATAACTGGACATTTGGTAGACCTAATCCAGTCATAATCCTCTCTAACCGCACATTGAAGGTGGTATTAAACGGACATACCTCCCAAAACTACCATACGAACGCGGGTGTCCCTCAAGGATCTATCCTAGGTCCTACGCCTTTTCTGATCTACATTAATGATCTCCCAGATGCCGTAAGATCGAAAGTAGGCATGTACGCCGATGACATCACAGTTTACTCTCGCTTCGATCAAAAATCTAGTGTGGGCGACAAAGCGAACCTCGCTGCCGAGCTTGAAAAGGATCTCCAATCCGTAGTGGACTGGGGTAAGAAATGGCTCGTAAATTTTAATGCTTCCAAAAACAAAGCTGCTACCAATTAACCATCATAGACAATCGCACCTACCTCTCATTAGCATGGATGCCTCCTTGGCCTCACACTCTCAGCGGACCTGAAGTGGAATGATTATATCGAATCCATTGCTTAATCCGCTGCTATGAAAGTCAGTTCTCTGTGCAGGGCTCGGAAGTTTTTCCCGTCTGAATCTATCCTGCACATATATAAATCTACCATCCGCCCGTGTATTGAATACTGCTGCCACATCTGATCGGGTGCGCCTGCTATTCTCCTCGGGGTTCTTAATACAACGGAGAATCTGTAATGTGATCGATACCGACTTGGCAGACCGGCTGCGGTCACTCTCTCACCGGCACGACGTGGCTTCCCTGTGCCTTTTCTATAACTACTTTCACGGCTTCTGCTCCGATGAACTAATATCACTGGTAACCCCTAGGTACGAATTTGCACAAGATACTAGATTAACAACTAGGTCCCACCCTTTTACAGTAAAACTGATAAAATGTAACCGCAATTTCTACTCCAATAGCTTCTTTTCTCGCACTTCCCGCCTGTGGAATTCCCTTCCACATACTTGCTTCCCCGACAGCTACAATTTCCAGGAGTTTAAATGTAAGGTCAATCGACGCCTAACACACTAACTCGCATCAATTCTCTCAAACACTCTTCCCATCTACCCAACCCTCAACCTCGGTATCCTTACCTGTCTATTACCCTCCTTCTGACATTTCCTATATCTAACCACCCTTTCTCATCACTTTCCCCTATGTAACCCCATGCGCAATAGTGGCAGTGGAATGCCTTGTTTGAAGTGAAATGATTAAAACAAATATATATATATGCACATATATTAGACTCTCACTCTCTCTCTCTCTCTCTATATATATATATATATATGCACATATCTTAGATTCTCTATATATGCATATAACTTAGACTCTATCTATATATATATGCATATATCTTAGACTCTATATAAATGCACATATATTAGACTCTGTATATGCAAATATTTCACAATGTATCTATATATATGCACATATCGCAAACTATCTATATATATGCACATATCTTAAACTATATATAGATATATTTCGGTACATATCTCAAACTCTAGATGTATATGTACATATCTCAAACTCTCTCTTTATATATATGTGTACATCTCAAACTCTCTCTCTCTCTCTCTATATATATATATATATATACATGTATATATTTCAGATTCTCTCTCTCTATATATATATACATGTATATAGCTCAGACTCTCTCTCTCTCTCTCTCTCTCTCTCTATATATATATATATATATATATATATATTAAGAAAGTTAGTACACGTTCTTTCTCCTCTAATTCATGGACTGATCATTTTAGAAATTTGTCAGCAATACAATCATCAGTCCATGAATTAGAGGAGAAAGAACGTGTACTCACTTTCTCAAAAAATGTGTCACGTCATATTTTTCCCCGTTATGTCCACAAATTTCTAAAATCATCAGTCCATGAATTAAAGGAGAAAGAACGTGTACTAACTTTCTCAAAAATGTATCACATCATACTTTCCCTCCTTATGCCCATATATATATATATATATATATATATATATATATATCAAACTTTCTCTCATCAACCTCATCCAAATTTAACCAGCACAGGATACAGCGGTTTACAAAATGCAATGAAAATTATGTGGGGTCTGTGATATAATGACAGAAAGAAAACACCTACACTTTTGAAAACCCCACAAAGATATTTTACAATAAACCAAAATTTAAATTTGCAACTTCAAAATTGTGCTATATGCAGTCAAGTGCACAAAATGTAATTAATCTTATATCAGGTTGTTTAGGACACTAAACAACAGTTTCCTTTCACAAAAGCAACATCAAATTATCAGACAACCAAAAACTTTTTGTATCACAACACATCATCCAATGCAATCAAGGGAAATTTAAAATTATGCCATTATATCAGACAGACAATTATTCTTACTTCCAAATACAAGAAAAAACAGCACTTAATATATCATAACCCTCACACACACAACACACAACACGCAAATATGTACAAGAACAAATGCAGTGACATACACACGAAATCTTATAGGACATATGAAGTTGTGTGTGCATATTTTTGTATTTGTGCGTGTGTGTCTATGTGCATATAAATTAAAAAACAAAAAATAACTAAACATTCCTTTACCCGATATTTAACGCATCCTAAATTATTTTATTCCCCATTCAAGCAGAAAGCGATTCCCTCACGAGTATAAAAAGATGTGAACTACTACCATATACAAACAAGACGATGACTTACAACCATTCTCTGCCTGAAGAAGGTCACAAGATCAGAAACACATGTAGCAGAATATATATATATAAAATACAACATTGCACCTTCTCTTTTTATTTTATATATATGTATTTCAAACTCTCCCTCTCTATATATACATATATTTCAAACTCTCTCTCTCTCCTTGAGCAACCAGACTGGCACCTAGGTCTAAATTTTTATATTTAAATAAGACAAATGCAGCTGATTTTTTTCTCGCAGTTTCTGCCTGTGGAACTCCCTTCCGTATAATTGTTTCCCTGATGGCTACAATATCAAGAATTTAAATGCAATGTCAAGTCCCCACTTAACTCTAATCCTTCTCTCGTCATTTCCCCATAGCCCCGTGTATCTTGTTCTTTTCATCTCTCGCTCTGCCCACGCGACTGTCTTCACATCGGTATTCCGATCCTTCTCTTGCCTTTTTTCTGACAACTCCTGTAACCGGTTCATCTTTCTCTTCGGTCTTCTCCTGCTTGAATATTCACTTTTCTCTTATGTAACTTCTTGCGCACCAGTGGCGGTAACGCCTTGGTTGGGGTTAAACGATTTATATATATATATATATATATATATATATATATATATATATATATATATATATCACCCTGATAGAGCACTCTGGAAGAATGGTAGACTTTGAAAAACAGTAGTTACTCTGGTATGAATTAGAGCACTCTGGCTATTGGGCGTGTATAATGATAATGTATACGCTAAAAAGTCTGCGTTCTTCTACCGAACGCCCATAGCCCAGAGGTAGAATCGCCGACTGACGCCAATTCGGTCGGGTTTCAATCCTGGGTTAAAAGCAATTGGAGTCTAATCATACTGATGAGCTGTGATACAGCGAAACAGATCTGTCTGCTGATGATTATATATATATATATATATATATATTTCAGACTGTATATATTAATATTTCAAATTCATTCTCTCTCTGTGTATATACATGTCTCAGAATCTCCCACTATATATATATATTTCAAACTCTCTCCCCCCCCCCTCTCTCTATATATATATATTTAAAAATATCGATCTTTATATATAAATATTTCAAACTATATATATATAGTTTGAAATATATATATATATATATATATATATATATATATGTATATTTATAAGTTTGAAATATTTATATTTACATACATTATTTATATATAGAGAGAGATAGTTTGAAATATTTTATATATTTCAAACTATATTATATATTAAACTCTCGCTCTCTCTACACACATATTTCTATATATTTCAAACTATACATGTATTTACACACACACACATACACACACACACATATTTCAAACAGTCTATAGTTCAAACAATCTATATATAAAATTTCCCATATGTTTTAAATTTTAAAATCTCATTATATATTCCAAACTGGATATGTGTCTCTCAAAATTTCTCTCTCTCTCTCTCTCTCTCTCTCTATATATATATATATATATATGAAACTATATCTAAAACATATATATTCTCTCTCTTTTGCTATATATACATATATATATATATATATATATATATGAAATCCTATCTTTTCTTTCTCTCGATATATATACTTCAAAATCTATACTAATTTCAAATTATATATATATATATCAAACACTATCTTTCAAACATTTTTTCTCTCTGTATATATATCAAACACACACACATACTCTCTCTCTCTCTCTCTCTCTCTCTCTATGTATATATATATATATATATATATATATATATATATATAAGTTTTAGAAACATGAGTTCACCGGCATTTAATTTTTTAAGAAATGCTCAATACAGCATAGATCGTAGGGCGTAATATAATTAAGTTTGTTATTTTTATTTAAAATTAATTCAACTTTCATTGCGACATGGAAATTTCTAGGTTTTGAGAATTGAAGGTTTTATGTTGTAATCAGGCAATCTTCAATAACTTCGGTGAAAATGATTTACATTTGAATGTTGAAAACAATTCGTTTACTTATAAAAGAGTTAATACGGAGGGAAAGACAGATAATTTAGATTAAACTTGTGTTTAATTCGACTAATCAGAATTAAAGTCGACTTTGAAAATTGAAAATATAGGTTAGATGTTAAGGAATGTGCGTAATTTAAACATGGCTAAAAAAACTCATTTTTACTGCAAGACTGCCGTATATATATATATATATATATATATATATATATATATATATATATATATATATAAAACGTAGAATACTTTGTATATTAGTCAGGTAAATTCCGATAGAGACGAACCCAAATGAAGTCAATATCAAACTATTTTATTTAATTCAACAGAGTAATATAATTTAGAAATTTTTTAGATATTCTACAATTTTATGGGTAATACGTATTTCGCCGCTAACCTTGCTGCTCGTCAGACCCAAATGATACAACAGTTAATCTTCAAAATATTCCAGAAAATAATTACACACAGACGCTCACGTATCCATATTGAGAATAGACATTTGTAACGGTAATCTACAAAAAACAATTCCTCGCGAGGAACGTCGTACAAATGGCAGCAAAGATGAGGACATTAGTCTGAATAATGTAAATACTGTAAATACTACCTCATCTCAGAAATATAGACAAATAGCGTAAGATTATATTGTTCGTATCAGTCAATAATAATAATAATAATAATATGAATAAAATGCTATACGATTTTACTTATTTGAAACAAATGATATTTTAAAAATCTATGCCAAGCAGTTTAAACAGCTTTGACCTACTTCGGATTTTACAAGATTATCGAGTTTCCACGAGGTTCGTCATGATGCATTGGTATTTAATATCAATACAATTAGATGAATTAAGGAGATAAAAAATGGATAAAATTTGAAACAAAATTTACTTATTTAAATGCTCCATTACCATAGATTTTATTAACTTCCCTGGACGCGTTTTACGAGTGAAGCATCATGGGAAGGTATTTGTATAGCTGGTGTTAATCGCCTTTCGACCGCCCTCCTACATAGAACTGAATGAAAACCCAGTTCTAGTTTTGTCAAGGTCACTTTTCTTTTATTCTTGGAGCTGTTATTACATCTGATTTGAAAGTCTTTAACTGGTTTCTGTTTCCAAGATATTAATTTAAAGAAATTAATCTCCGTTGAGTATCGGGATCTAAGCGTGATGTTATTTTATATATTATTTTTTTCTGAAGATACTGACAACATCAAATTATCTTCAATTTCTCTGACATAGAATGAAAGAAACATGTTAAGTCTAGGGAATACGTTTTGAAAAGGATATAATTGAGAAAGTTAGATTAAACGGAAAAAAAATGACAACCTCTTTTTTGAATGGAACCAAACCTTTTTTTGGTTAATGTCACGTAACTTCAGGACGCAGATGATCATGGCGCTCAGCAGATACCTTTTCTGCATTATCTTTGAAATGCCACAGATTCTTGCAAAAGATACTCTAGAGATTTCCTGTTGCCTCCTTCACTGCTTTGAATTTATTCCTACTTTTCTTTATTCGACCTCAGAGTCTAGAAGCCCGCGGTGACTGTAAACTTCATAATCTTTTTAGAGTTTGTACAGTATGCATCATGCCAAGGTTACATACGGTTTTGAATTCATAGTTGTACTCGTCGACTGACTACCACTCAAGGAGAACATAGTCTACCCTGCATTTAAACTAGATGGGAGGAGGAGAGACTGATTCATGCTTTTCGTCAGGTATCAATGCGAAAATGAATGCATGAGCCGAGACACGATTTTGAACTCTGTTCGTTGGTTTCATTTTACCCCCGCCAAAAAAAAAAAAAAAAAAGGAGAAAAAAGAAGAAAAAATCTGATTTCACTAAAACTGCTACACTATCCAAAAATAAAACTGATTTCACTAAAACTATCCACATACACATTTTCGAACGTCTCAGTCATTTTCAAGAACCAATGCAATGTCTGTGTCGGAAACAGTTTTTTTTTGTCTACATCTTGGTATTCGTTGGAAAGCTTGAAATAGTCTACGGTGACTAAACCATCCGAGGTTCATGTTGTGATGCCGTTTTGTTTAAATAGTTTCAACCATGTACACAAATAAAAAAAAATCTAATTACAGTGTAACCCTGATATAAGAGAGTTGTCGGGACCGGATAAAAGTTCTCTTATATCAGGATTTCTCTTATCTCAGGGTTTGGTCTGTTTTATATACATTACCACAGGCTCTAATTTGGGACCAGATAAAATATCTCTTATATCTGGGTTTCTCTTATATACGGGTTATACTGTAAAACATTTATCCGTATTACAAAGCTATTCTTTCGGTTATCAAGACTTATTTTAATTTCTGGTTATTGACAAGCCAATTCTATCCAAATAAATTAACAAATTTCGTTCAAAATTTGCAACATTGCTAGTTAAATTATCCGATGTTTTCTTCCATAAGCCCCAAACCCTTAGACTATCATTATGTTTTGGTAGCGGTAAAGTCAGTGGACAGGTAAATCAAGATCTTGTCAGCTTAATGTGTCTCTTATATTAAACACAGTAACATATGCATTTATTCTCAATGCTATGTAACTTCAGAACGTAAGCAATGTTTTTCTAATAACAGCATTCTTTATAAACGTCAGTAAAATATGCTTTGTCATGACAGTTCTTGCAAAAGACATTTGACTGCTATTCCGTAGGATTTAAAAAAAAAAATAATTGTTCTCTCAATAAAAAGCTCAAGTGCCACTAAAATAGAGGACTATTAAATAGGGCGACGACGAGCTAGGGATAGGAAACGGTCAGCTGAGAATAGGAGACAACAAAGACAGGATTGTTGGAATCGGGAAAGCATCTCCTCGGGAGTATGTTTCACAAAGCAGTAGCACTTGTGAAGAAATTGTTCGAATATAGCTTCCTTCTTACTAAAAGAACTGAAAGGGATGCTTCGTTTCAGTGTATGTGGCCTGGAGAGTATCGTCTGTGAAGATCGGAACAGTTGAAACTAACCAATGTAGTTTTTCTCAACATTTTCCACAAACATTGCGATAGGCTGGTTCACCCATACCTCCTACGAGTTAGATTGGTGCGCATATTTTCAACTTGAAAATTTCCAAACCAAAAAATATTCTGCATAGATGGTATTAATCTGAGATCTTAGGGGAGCACTTGAAGTATTTTCGTCCAAGAAAATTTCATAAACATTTTTTTATATTCATAAAATACATTTTTATTTCATAACCATTACCTGAGTTACACTTGCCGGAACTTTGCAACACTGCAAGAAAAAAAAAAGTAAATAATTAAATAAAAAAAGACAACAATCTCAAAACTGACCTGCATGATATTGACTTATTAAACACAGTTTATATGTGGCACGAAGGCCGAATATATGGGGTATCCGTTGAGGATCGAACTCACTACTCAGTTGTAATAGGTCCTAGCGAGATAAGTTTGCTAACAGTTACACCACGTCGAGGTACCCAACCCGACCTGTATGATATGGAGGAAAGAGACGTTGTCATAAGATGACCTCCATCTATCAGTTATCGAAGTTTCCGTAGCCGAAGTTGATGAAACAATGTCTTTGAAAGTTCTAGTTTCTAGAATTGCGAGTTCAAATCTCATTGGAAGATTTCTCTTTTGATCGAAGAGAAGATCGACCCTGTGTTATGGTAAAAAGTAACAGTTGGAGGATAGCAACAAAAATAGGATAATAGTATTAATGAACTGTGTTGCGATGCAGAATATTGCGATAAATAGTAAAAATATACGACGAATGGACACTAGGAATAAACAGGATTAGATTCAAAACCGTCTGTGCTGTCTTTTGATTCGACACTGTCTGGAGTAGACGACAACAGTTTTTTTTCATTTTTTTTTTCCTGATCGACCAGACAGCATTTCGTTTTCTATAGAACGCGACCTGGATGACCTCATCAAAAGTGAGGCCAAATGCATGACTAGACTGTTTCAAATTGAATTATGTTCAGCAAGTATTTCGTCTCGTAACAGATAACTTCAAAATTTTTTTTAGCTAAACTTTATTTCTTTATATATATATATATATATATATATATATATATATATATATATATATATATATACTGAAACGCCTATGAAGCGAGGTGGTTAGTTGGGCTGATAACATTTCAGTGTTTCATGGCATTGTACGCGTTCAAACATTTTTAAAACAACATGTGGTCTAAATTTAAGACGTCTTTAATATCCGAACACACACACACACACACACACACACACACACACACACACACACACACACACACACACACACAACGTCCAAATACATAAACATTGCGTCCTAAACAGCATGTACGCGATAGACAGCACACACAACTTTCGCATATGTGGTGACTTCAATTTTCGTCACAAGTGGTTATCTCGCTAACAAATCCGACGAGGAAGCCAGATATTGCAGTGACTCCTCCATCGCTTATGAACTAATCCAGAGTTTTACCTACGATTTGCACGTCAGATCATTCCCTTGTCAATGTCCAGATTGACTTCAAACCAATGACATTTCCTGATTTACCGTGCTGTAGCACTGGTTTTTGCTATACGAACGCAGATTGAGACAGCTTTCGATTCTCTTTGACGAAAGCTCCTTTCTCAAACTTCTTCAAGCAGGCTTCCCAGCAAATTGCTTTCCTAATCTCCGAATAGATCCTGGCTGGAATGAAGCTCTAGTTCACCCCTGAATACGCTCAATGGAACCACCACTGCAACATTTATAGCAATGAGCAGTGTAGTCTGGACCTTTCAGAACGGCCCGCAATCTCTCTCAGAGAGTTCTGTAAAACGCGAAGTACAGCTACGTGCTGTGTAGGCCAAGGTAAAAACAAAAAAACAAAAACAAAAAACAAAACAAAACAAAAAATAAAAACACATTGAATTTCACGAATTTTGATAGATCACCAACCAAATTATGAACAGAGGCAAAGCAGCTATTCTAAGAGATCATATCTTTCTAGAAAGACATGGCGAAGCTCTTCACCTCGATATTTGTCTCAAACTCAACGCTAGACGACCATTCCTTTCCCAGCTTCCTATGTTTCACTAACTGCAATTACAGTAATATACTCATTTCAGTAAGAGAAAATTCTCGATCTCAAAAAGGCCACTGGCTTGGATAAAATTCCAGTGGTTGTCCTTAATATAAATCCAGAATTATCCCCGATTCTAGCAAAGTTATTTAATCACTCCTTGAAAGAGAAGTCTTTCCTAAGCATGTGAAAAATGACAAGCATATGTTCGGCCCTCAAAAACACGGGCAACCGAAACCCTTAGTCTCTTAAGTCTCATCAATAAGCTTGTTTAGGTCATTATCATTATCAACAGGAATGTGGTCTAGCACCTGAAAGGGAACACCTTCTTGTGCGACTAACAGTATGTGTTTCGACCAGCTCGATCCACTGCTGGTGTTCTACTATAACCCAAAGAATTAGTTAAGCGCGTGATGACACATACCGCAAGGATCACGGCATTAGATGTCTCTAAGGCCTTTGTAAATGTTTCGCAAAAAGGTTTGCTACACAAGCTCTCAAGCTATGGAATCACTGGAAAGATTTACTCTATTATAAAATCTTTCTTAACTGGTTAGTCCTTCATGGCCAATTCGCCGAGGCTCTAGTGCTCAAAAACAGAAGTCACTAGGAGTTACTTCTCAGATAAACCCTCTTTATGATTTACATAAATTATCTACCTAAAAATATACTCTGATCATTTGGAAACATCTATGTCGATGATAGGACGATATGCGGGCGCACATCCCAATATCTTGACACTCAGAGATTGGAAGCTGACCTCTCTTCCGATCAACAATAATTTCACAATGGGGAAATAAGGTCTGGTTACATTCAATACAACTAAAACCAAATTGACTACCTTCCGTCACCCTCAACAACCACAAATAAAAATGAACGTATGTCTCCTCGAGTACGCGCCGGGCTTTGAGAAGATACTTGGTCTCAGACACACACCCAACCTCGAGTGGAATTTTTATATACGAGCCATCGGTAAAGATGGGGGTAAAATAATCGGGTCCTTGTAAGTATCTGACTCCTCATACTGTACCAGATCAGGCGGAATATTGAGTACTTTTGCCATATCTAGGCAAAAGCTGCCCGGTCCCCAATTTCAAGTCTTGATATAGTTCAACAACGTCCCCGATACCTTGTTGAAGAAAAATTACTTACCACACTCCAACCTCTCTAACAGACAATATGTGTCAAATCTTTCACTGCTCTATCGCTACTACCATGAAAACTTTTCGGACGAAGTGTACCCCCAGGCCTGATCTTCACAGCTAAGGCGCACCATGCCACATAAATAGTAGCAAACCACCCAAACTCTTCAATTTCATCGATGACAAGTAAAAAAAAATATCATTATCCTATGGAACAGACTCCCAAGAGGATGCTTCCCCGTTCACTACAATCTTGACCTACAGCCCAACGTTTTCTTCGTATCCATATAAACTACGACTTAACGTAATCCTTGAGTGGTTCCAAACCTTGTAGGATGTGAACCATAATGTAACAAAAAAAAAAAAAAAAAAGAATCACAATCATTCACACAGACAAGATAACATAGACATATGCACAAGGAACAGCGCGCGCACACATACACATATATATGAACCAGCGCAGATACACAAAGAATAATATATATATATCTATCTATCTAAACTTATTTATAAATGGAACTTTGTCTGTGTGTGTGTCCGTTACCTATAGACTCTGAAACGGCTGAACCGATTTTCTTGAAAATTTACACAGTTGTATTATAAGTGTCTGCGAGCGTTCTTAGCTAGGTTTTGTGTCGCGGTACCCCACGATAAATATCGAAAATCACTAATCGAAAAAATCAGGTTATAGAAAGAGTGGTCCGATTTTAATGAAAGTTGATGCACTCATAGACAAAGGCATAAAAAACGATTTTCAGAAGTTTCAAGGTTGCAGTTCTTACAATATTGCAGAAAATCAATAATATACATACATACATACATATATATATATATATATATATATATATATATATATATATATATATAAAAGGCAAGATATTTGTGCGTGTCTGTTTATCTGCCTGTATGTCTCTATTTTTTCAGCCCTTTTATTTTAGTTTTTGCTTCGGGTTTGGCTCTAAGTAGGTATAATTGTAGTTCTTAGTCTCAGCCATGATACCATTTACTCAGAGGACTTATTTACCCTTCAAAATTCAATTTACGACGAAAAAGCTTATTTGATATCGATACCAAGAAATTAAAATTTGACTTACATCCATTAGATTTTTCTTTTGGTCTACGGTTTCGCTTTAACTGGAAACAACTATTGCTTTTTAGTCTTTCGTGCTAATGCCCAAATAGTCTGGCTATACTGCTATTATATATATATATATATATATATATAGCAGTATAGCCCGGCGTTGCTCGAGTGTAATGAAAGCTTTAAAACTAATCCATGGTCCTGGAGCTCAGACTATTTGGGCATTAGCACGAAAGACTAAAAAGCAATAGTTGTTTCCAGTTAATTAATGGCCGGTAGTGTAGGTGGCAAGTAAGTAGTATATTTTCCGTTCTTTGATATATTGCTAAATCTGTATATTCAGTTCATTTCTTTTGATTGGGCATTGAGATTCTAGACAAATCAAAATTAATTAGCAAGAAATCCTTCCCACCGGCTGTGAGCACCACTGTTTCTACCTCAAAACAATATCTTTCAAAAACTTTTTCTCGGCAGACACGCCTGCCGAGACAGACTGTTAGCCATCTTGTTTCTAGAAAGAAACACGTATGGCTTTTAAGTAAAACTAAGACGCTTCACAGCACCGAAAAATGCCTATAAGTATATATATATTCTTGATTGGCCACTTCGTAGCTCGTGCTAGTCTCGAATCCAAATAGTCAGACTTTGTATTTGTTTCGAAGCAACAGCAAACACTAAGTACACGACATTCGTTCTTGATTAAAATTAAAGTGTTGAGAATAAAAATCTGATTTGTTTCAATTTACGTTTTGTAGTTTTAAACTCATACTTTCAAATGGTAAATAACAATAAAGATTCATAAGAATGTTATAAGAAAAAAGTTAACGTGGGCAGCAATTGAAAAAAACAAAATGATTACAAGAACCAAAACTTGCCGTTTGATAAGTAAATATTTCTAAACATTATAACTGACGAACGACTTCTGGCCGAACTATCAAAAATAATTAAAATTCTCAAAAGATTTTGAATTCCGTTCTTTAAAGAAAACCCTTTTTGTTTAAACCTCATAGATTTAGATCTTAGCTCTGAGTTCATCGGTAAATGTTCGTTTTAAGTCCCTTCGCTTTTCCCCTTCAAATTTATCCAAACTAGCATTATCTCTGTGCAAATGTATATGCTGAACTCAAATCAAGTGTTAGTTAGTGAAGAAACTTACCTTTTTTATCTAAATGTCCATAGAAAAACGAACTATATCTTACATTTTTTCTCTCCCGTAACTCTCACGAAGTAATTTAATTAACTGCAGAATGACGTACTGCGTATGTGCACTATTTTTTGTCGATTTTTCTTTATTTACTGATACTTCCGGCAATGAAAGCAATGCGTTATTGTATTTCTACGCTTATTACTTTTATTAGCGGAAGAACATCGCCGGAAGATTCAGTAAAGGAAAAAAATCGACCAAAATTCAAAACAAAATTTCTGCCTACGTAGAACGTCATTCTGCAGTTAATTACATGACTTCTTGAGAGTTACGGAAGAGAAAAAGTGCAAAATATAGTTCATTTTTTTATGGACATTTAGATAAAAAAAGGTAAGTTTCTTCAATAACTAATTATTGATTTGAATTCTGCATATACATTTGCATAGAAATAATGCTATTTTGGATAAATTTGAAGCGTGGAAAAGCGAAGGGACTTAAAACGAACATTTACCAGTTCATCTTCTGTTCTTTATAAGGTTAAATGAGGGAATAACATATAAAGACACGCTGAAAATAATCACGTGAAAATTTTTAACGAAGGTGATTGTGGTCGCGTTTCGACCAGACAAAAACTAAAAATGTCTAGAACAAAATATTTGATGTCAGTGCTCGAAGCCGCTAATACAAAAGAGAGAGAGAGAGAGAGAGTGAGAGAGAGAGAGGGGGAGAGAGAGAGAGAGGTACACATAAACCACAAAATGACTGTTTCTATTCAGAATTACACAAGTGCTTTTATGTAGAATAATGAAATATTTGAATTCTGCATATACATTTGCATAGAAATAATGCTATTTTGGATAAATTTGAAGCGTGGAAAAGCGAAGGGACTTAAAACGAACATTTACCAGTTCATCTTCTGTTCTTTATAAGGTTAAATGAGGGAATAACATATAAAGACACGCTGAAAATAATCACGTGAAAATTTTTAACGAAGGTGATTGTGGTCGCGTTTCGACCAGACAAAAACTAAAAATGTCTAGAACAAAATATTTGATGTCAGTGCTCGAAGCCGCTAATACAAAAAGAGAGAGAGAGAGAGAGAGAGAGAGAGTGAGAGAGAGAGGGGGAGAGAGAGAGAGAGGTACACATAAACCACAAAATGACTGTTTCTATTCAGAATTACACAAGTGCTTTTATGTAGAATAATGAAATATTCATAATTTCGTATTCATTTATGAGATAAGTAATTGTCAATATCTTTGTATTATTTTGAGCTATTGTTCTCATCTTGATTCATAAAGATGCTATAGACACAACGTTTCCACCAAGTACCATCTAATCACAGGATATATCACAATAATCAATAGGTAATCCGTATCAGCTAATCAATGGACACAAGATGATGGCAAGGGTAGTTGATCGAAACTTCGAGTCGATAATAACAGCTGTATCAACCAAAATGAGGACAATAGTTCGAGATACAAAGACAGGCATAACTTAGTATTTGTCTATATTTCTGAGATGAGGTAGTATTTAGAGTATTTGCATTATTCAGACTATTGTCCTCATCTTTGTTGTCAGTTGTACGACGTTTAGGCCGTTGTACACTCCGGCCTTCTTCAGGTGCTAGGAATTTCAAACCGAATCCTTTATTACAATCACTCGGGTATACAAACTCAGTTCCTTGCTTAATACCTCGTCTGGAAGTCATGGGTTATCTCCCTCTAACCTAGTAAGTTCCTTAAGGACACATGGCCTAGACGGTGGTTAATTCTTTTGACTCGGTCCAAAGAGTTGTGAGTTTAATACCACGCTAAAGCAGCGGTGAACAAGTAAATTACAGGGTTAGAGGGAGATAACTCATGACTTCCAGAAGAGGTATTAGGCAAGGAATGGAGTTCATATACCCCAGTGATTGTAATAAGTTTGGTTCGAAATTCCTAGCATCTGAAGAAGGCCGGAGCGTACAACGGCCTAAACGTCGTACAAATGGCAACAAAAATTAGGATAATAGCCCGAATAATGTAACTACTGCAGGCATAATTTAGTTTGAATTTAAGTGAATTACCTGACTAATCAGATTTGACAGCAGTAAACTTACTCTGAAATTTTTATACATATTTTAGTTTTTGTTCTTCTTCTATGTGCCCTGTCCTTTCAGGACGTAGGCGATCATGGCTTTCCACGTCTCCCTATCCCTTGTGGCTTCGGTTACACCATGCAACCCTCGTTCCATCATTCACTTGATTAAGTCCTTCAAATATGGTATCCACTGCTTTTCCCTATCTCTTTTTCCCTGTATCTGTCCTGTTAGTATCAGGTTCTCCAAGCCTTCTTTCCGCATTGCATGTTCCAGGAACATCAGCTGTCTCTTCATGATGCTCATTATTAATTTTCTTTTCGTTTTCATCATTGCCAAGACCTCATCATTGCTCACATGCTCGATCCATGATATTCGCAGAATCCGTCTGTAGAACCACATTTCAGTTGCCTCAAGTTTTTCCTTCATCTTTGATGATATTGTCCAGCATTCACTGCCATATTGAAGAACTGACAACACATAACAATCCAGTACTCTCTTCCTAGTTTCTAGCGAAATTGTCCTGTTTCTTAATACTTTACTCAACTTCTGGAATGCTTCCTTCGCCATGCCAATTTACCTTCGGATCCCTGTGCCGCACTTTCCGTCTTCTGTTATAATGCTTCCAAGGTATTTAAATTTTTGTACCTGCTTTTTAGTATCCCCGACCTGTATTTGGCATTTTGGGCTGCCCTTTTTACTGATGACCACGCATTCGGTTTTCTTGCAGTTTATTTGTAGTCCTTTCTTATCGCTCTCATCAGTTACCCTTTGTAGAAGGTCTTGTAGTTTCCTTTTTGTGTCTGCTATTAGCACTCGATCATCTGCGTACCTTAGAATGTTTAAATTGTAGCTTCCGATGACGAATCCAGGCATAACTTCCAGGGTCCTCAATATATTCTCACTGTACAAATTGAACAGATCCGGTGAAAAGACACAACCTTGTCTTACGCCCCTTTCTATCTTTGTATATCTGCTGAATTCGTTACCTGTCCATATACAAGCAGTTTGCTGCCAGTAAAGATTCTTGATTATTCTTAAGTCTTTCCCAAGTATGTCAAGGCTGCCGAGCATCTCCATCAATTCTTTGTGGCGTATTTTGTCAAACGCCTTCGCATAATCAATAAATCACAGGTATATGTCTTTCTTCATTTGTATTGCCTTTTCAGTGAGCATCCTAATCATAAATATGGCGTTCCTTGTTCCAGTGTCTTTGACAAAACCACACTGTTTTTGTTACTCAGGTGTAAAAGTTTCGATGAAAATTAGAAATATATATATTTAATCAGATTTTATTTGGATGCTAAAGCCACTGTATAAGCCAGCGTGTCCAGTCACGGAAATCACGGTGAAGCAAGGCTTGATTCAGGAAGGTACATCTCTCGTTAAGTTCTTTCGAAGCCCATCTGACCTAGTTTTATTTTTGTATTAGAAATGTAAATAAAGTAATTTCTAAAGAATCATTATACGAATGTGTTACGGCTTCTGATCTGACGAGCTTCTTTTCCCTGGTTCTCCGATTATGTGAATTTTCTTGTGCTACCAGATTGGCATTTAGGTCCGACATTTTTACATTCAAAATAGTAAAATGTAACCGCCACTTCTATCAGTTTCTTTTCTTGCATATCCCGTCTGCGGAATTCCTTTCCGTATACTTACTTTCCTGATACCTTCAATCTCCAAAGGTTAAAATGCAACGTGAATTGCCGCCTTCTACCTTCATTAATCCAATTCGATTCACTAAATCACATACTTTTGTAATATATAACCTTGACTGGCAAAAATATAATTCGGTCGTGGATGATGGCGACGGGGCACAACATCAAAGACAGAAACACAAGTAATAGCCGACAAAGATATGATTGATATCAAAGGTAGAAAGCCCAGGCAACAACCGGCAAAAATGATTGACAGATGTATCTGGCTATAGATGACGTCAATTAAGCGACAAGCCGAAAAAGCAAAAAATGTGTAAGAAATTTGGGTTGAGAGAGAGAGAGAGAGAGAGAGAGAGAGAGAGAGAGAGAGAGAGATGCTTAACGACTCTCTGGCAAGTCTTGAGTGTGTGCGATATCTCTCTGACTAAACTCCTACTCCACACCGCCATGTTCCTCGTTGCCTATCAAGACGGTTGTTGTTTTCCAGCAGCAGCAGTAGCAGCAGCAGCAGCGTAACATACAACACTTTCTTCGGTATTCCCTGTGCCCCGTGTTTCTTTCTGTGAAACCCCCTGCACACCGGTGGCAGTTCCGCCTTTCTTGGCGTGAAACGGTTATATATTTTGTTTATTTATAGTCCAGTATTACTATACACGTTATATTTAAGGAAGTAGTTTGGAGAGCTACAAGCTCTGATTGTAACCTTCGAAAGGCTTTATACTATCTACGTGTGTTCAAGACTTACAAAAATATGCGTGGTTTTGTAATATTCTTCTGGATGACTATAACCTTTACGATAGGCGACGAATAAAAGGAAGGTACCGGCCTCATCAAATAAGGCTTCAAACTAGGCAAATCTCTTACCAACATGCACAAACTATTTCGTCAAACTGAGGATGAACTTCCTTTAAAACAGATCTTTTTGAGTTGCACGAAAATTTTAGAGCTGATTTTTTTTTCTTATAGCTTATCAATCTTTTTACAGTTTATTGAAATCCGAAACATATTTTGATTGTAATAATTTGTGGGTAGGGAGATAATTATTTTCTGGTTATTTTCTATTTAACCAAGGGGAGAAGAGGTGTGCTCATACTTTTCCCAAGTGCATTTTCGTCGAAGTGAATATAACGAACGTCGGGTTCGTTGAATTCGAATTGCTTTCCGATTTCTCGTTCACTTACACCACTTTTACATTCAAGCTTACAGCAACTGGTGTTCCCAAGAGGTTACCCATCTATGTACTGACCAGGATACACGTTCAGAGTGACTTAGCAGCTGCGAAACGCTAGAAAATTTAGATAAAAATATTATACGCGGTAAAAAAAATAATTAAATAAAATTTGGCAAACCGTATTTGAAAAGAATATAAAAAATTCATTACTCATTCTTAACTAAAGCGGGAAATCCAAGGAATGAAAAAAATCGGTTGAGTAATTGCTTTGTTTAGGAACCTGATCGAATCTTTTTGGCAATACGTTGGCGCGTGTTAAGTTAGTTTTGTGGAAGTTATACTGCTAACATTTTTTTGTCGAGATTTACAAACTCTGCATTTCGTTCAATTTCGCGAACCAATCGATGAAATTTGAATAAGCTGATTTGGCAAAAACCCTACTTCGCTGTTTAATAATTTCTTTAATTTAACTTAGTTTTATAGTAAGCTATATTTTTTAAGTGATTTTTTTTCTTTTTAACAGCGAGGAATAAATTCTTAGGATGGTTTACTGTTTCTTTTACTTTTTTCAACTGGCCATGCGTAAATATTTCTTTCTAGAGACTTGTTATTTGTTTATATTTCACGCAATCGCAGGGCGAACTGGATCCTTGTATGTATAAAAACTTAAAGATAACCAAAAAAAAAAAAAAAACACGAAACAAAAACAACATTGCATTTTTATTAAGTCCTAGCAGTATTTCACATTTTCTTCTTTTTTTTTTCAATTGGAGTAGATAGACTGAACTATCGCCCGGTTCACACTCCACCCACGTCTATTGAACAGGTGTAGAGGCGCATCCCTTGTTCCCTGTTTAGGATGTGGTTTCCGGCTTTCTCTTTACCAATCTTTTCACTCTTACGTAGCCCCATGCACACCAGTGGCCTTACCATCTTGCCCGGGGTGATATGATTTTTAAAAAAAATGTATTGCCCGGCGTTACCCGGGTGTAATTAAAGCTTTAAAACTAATACATGGTCCTGGAGCTCAGACTCTTTGGACGTTGGTACGAAAAATGTAGGTTGTTAAGACTAAGAACTACAATTATATCTATTTAAAGCAAAACCCGAAGCACAAATCAAAATAAAAGGGCTGAAAACCTGATTTGGTCAGACCCAATAGGTTATCGATTTCCAATATCGGAGTCAAATTATTCATCCAAGGATAAACTAACGCAAGTAAGTTCATGAAAACTTATCGTACCCATCGGTAGTAAAATTGGAGTAAATGAGCCATATTAATGGCTGAATATCGGTTTTTGATTAGATTCGATAGAATATCGGGGGCATTGACTTCCGATATCATGAAAAAATGCGTCGTCTGAGAAGATCTACTAATGTTTAGAGACTAAAAACTATAATTTTACCAAGTTAGAGCGAATTCTGCAGCAAGAACCTCGATAAAAGTGCTGAAATCCTGATCGTGATTAGACCTGATCGGATATCGGGTTATCGATTTCCGATATCAGGAGGAAATCGAAAAAATAAGTAGCTCATAACCTGACCGGAAGACTAAAGAGTACTTGTGTGAAGTTTGGTGAGAATTGGATAAAAATTGTGGATTTATATAACGGGCACACAGACAGACAGACAGACAGACAGACATCTTGCTTTTTATATGTATAGATGTGTTGTTTTTCTTATTGGTTTTAAAATAGGAGTATTTTGTATGTTAAACAAAACTTTGAATTTTTCCCCAAAAATAAATAAAAATTTATTGTACTTTTTACTACGTACTTTAATAAAACTAACTCTACTTTGTACCCACCTTATCTGTTTGCATTTAGCCCCCCAGCCCCACTCCCCGAAAAATGTTTCGATCGGTCAATGTATTTTAGAGTGTGTGACTGACAGGCGGATGTATGTCATGGAATTTTTTTGTAGAAGTCAGGCTGATTGAACGTTTTAAAAATATATTTAACATAAATATAAATAATATAAATATAAATAAATATATCTAAAATAAATCTAATAAATAGATTTTCTTATTTTAAATACAGTTAAGTGTCATATGTGATAAACGCTTGGGCGATCATGTCTCGAAAGAGACATGACTGACTGGAAAGAAGATTTTTCCTCAGTAGGTTGCCATTGCTTTCTGCGGTAGACTGGCTGCCAACCAAAGTTATAGAACCCAATCTTTCCTGCTATTTAATCTATGGCTGAACGGAGAAGAGGCGGATTAAAACTTTTTCCAAGAGTATTTGTGCGTAAGTGAATGCAACGAATTCAACTCGTCTCTCCGATTTTTCGTTCCGAGCCGATATCCACTGTGCCACAATGTATATCCAGGTTTTAAATAAAAAAAATCAGAGGATATACTTTCTGGATTATATGAATATTTGTGAGATAATAGTTTAGGGATACAGATCTTACTAATTAACCAATAGCTGTGGTGAGGAGAGAAGAAGTGAAGTTATACCTTCCCCAAGAATATCTACGCATAAGCGTATATAACGAACCCAACAGAAATTAAAACTCTGCGTATCCATTACACAAATTCGAGCCATTATCCATCACATCAAAGCACCTGATATTTCGAAGCAATCACCCATCTTTTTTTTTTTTAATCATATCACCCCAAGCAAGGCGGTAACGCCACTGATGTGCAGGGGGCTACATAAGAGTGACAAGATTAGAAAAGAGAAAACCGGAAACCGCATCCTAAACAGAAAACAAGGGATGAGCTTCTTCACCTGTTCAGTAGACGAAGGTGGAGTGTGAACCGGGCGATAGTTTATCCTATCTACTCCAATTGAAAGAAAAACAAAACAAAGTGAGAAGATTAGAAAAGAGAAAACCGGAAACCGCATCCTAAACAGAAAACAAGGGATGAGCTTCTTCACCTGTTCAGTAGACGAGGGTGGAGTGTGAACCGGGCGATAGTTTATCCTATCTACTCCAATTGAAAGAAAAACAAAACAAAGTGAGAAGATTAGAAAAGAGAAAACCGGAAACCGCATCCTAAACAGGAAACAAGGGATGAGCCTCTTCACCTGTTCAATAGACGAGGGTGGAGTGTGAACCGGGCGATAGTTTAGCCTATCTACTCCAATTTCTAGTTACTAACCAGGTTCGGCGTTGCTTAAATTTCAGTTATAGTACGAGAACCGGTGTTTTAACGTGATGCAGCCGCAAGCAGAATGGAAAATGTCTCAGATGATAGACAGAAACCGGACATTTGCAAATTTGTCAAAATATGACAAAGCAAATCACTTTTAATGCCATATAGAAACTAATTCATGTCAGGTCACTATGAGTGCGGCTTGTACCACGTGTAATCTAATACTACATGCAACATTGTTTGGTCATCGACTAAACCTCTTTCCTCACCAGGATTTTCTGTAGACGTGTCAATAGAAAAATTATCCATTTAAGTTTTCAATGACCGCCTGTAGCCAAATGAGTGTAGATTTGGTTTTATCGAAAGCAGTGCGGTGATGTAAAGGCACGGCTGGAGGGGGAAAATCAACAAAATTTCTTCATTATCAATCAATATCAGATCATTTTAAGCTCTTCAAATATTGGAATTTTGAAGCGAAATTTTACTTCGTTCACCAAAGGAAATCGTTCTAGTTTCCTGTGTCATGCCTATTCCAGGTTTTTCACTCTCAGTTATCTTCCTTTTAACGCTATCCTCTAAGATTTTGTTCACCCTCCTAAGGTTCCCACCGAATTTAAAAGACCCACTTTAAATAGAGGGGTCCAAATACTATAAATTGTTCCAAATTAGTTCATAGGGATCTAATTAAATTTCAAAAATAAAAAAATCTTCTCTTTCCTTATATCTTTGATTTTTCTTTTAGTTTTACCAGGGTTTAATCTCTTGCTGAATTTCATACTATCACATATGTAAATCCGGCACTGGTCAGGAGCTATCAACAGTTAACTTGTTCACGTTGTCATTCAAGTTATCACACACAACTAAGCTCTTCAAATATTGGTACTATAATAGAGTTAACTCTAACGATAGAAGTCAACAAAAAATCTTAATAGACATCCAGTCTCGTTTATTCTCATTTTAACGAGATTACCACGAGTTATAAGACATCCTTTGTTAGAAAAATATTGAGAGCCTGTTGTAGAAACTTAAGAAAAAATGGAAATTATTAAATTATATGAAGTCAGAGATGAAACAGTTTTACTATTAACTTTTGGTTCGAACCATTGCTTGTTGCTTTTTCTCATTTATTACTTTTGTTCAGGTTAATTATCTTATTACCGCTGAATTAAGTAGCGTCAAGTAGGAATAAAGAATCTTCAAACTAGACTGGAAAACGCATCCTACATTCCAGGAGATTGTCTTTCAATAGAAGACATTTAAACATTTGGGAGTCAAAAGTATGACGAGCCAGAAATAAAATCCTATTGCTAGCCGGCAATAGGATTCAGCAGTAGCAGCAGTAACAAGAAGTGATAAAACGAAACTATAAGAGAACAGAGGAAAAATTTGTTTCACCCCAAGAAAGGCTGGACCGCCACTTGAGCGCAGTGAGAGGAAAAACAGGTTACAGGGAATGTCGAAGAAAGAATAAAAGGTGAATAGAATTCACGAAGATAGAAGATGGCGATTGACGTTGCATTTAAACTTTTGGAGATTGTAGCTGTGAGGGAATCAAGTAAAGAGAATAGAGTTAAACAGACGGAAAGTGTGAGAAAAGAAACTATTAGAGTAGAAAAGGCGATTACAGTTAACTATTTTGATGGTAAGAGGGTGAGACAATCTAGTAGCACGCGGAAATTTATGTGGTTGGGGTACCAGGGTAAGAAGCGCGTCAAAGAATTTTTTCATGAAAATATTTGTAGAAAAGACACAGGGAAGCCACATCATGTCGGTGAGAAAGTGACTCAAGTTAGGATGCCAAGTCAGGATCGATTACATTGCAGATCCTCCTCTGGAATTTGCCGAGAACCACGAGGAGACTAGCAAGAACACCAGACCACATATGGCAATAATATTCAATGCACGGACGCATAGTAGATTTATAACTTAATAATAGTAATAGCAGTAGTAGTAGTAGTAATAACAGAGGGAACTTTACAATACACAAAACAATCAAAGTTAATCGCCTAGAATTCATGATCAAATACCGCTAAAAAAGAATGTCTTATTGACATGACACAGTCCTTTCAGATTCTAGTGTATATTTGAAAATCAAAGAACTATTAAAATACAAGGCTCCGGAAAAAAATACCAATAATGTGGCACGTGAGGACATGAATAAATCCAGTTGTAGATGAAGCGCTGGGATTAACTGAAAAAAGGTCCGACAGATTAATTGAAATTGTACTCACAAGTACAGCTCACATATTAGGAAGTATTTTATCTATGTAAAATATGTGGGATTTGTTGTTTTTACAAAAAATGAAGCCATTTCTGATCTTATGTCTCTGATTGAAACCCGGAAAGAAATGTACATACAGCAGAAACTAAAGGAAATAATAGCAATAATAATAATAATAATAATAATAATAATAATAAATGAAAATGAAAGCCAAAGATAAAGCTCTTGAACAGATGAAACAACGCTGTCAAGATAAACCTTTGCATGGCCAATATCCAGAACGTGCCAATAAACCCAATGTTGATAACGTTAATAAAGTTACGTGCATCTGGATTAAAGTCTGAGACTGAAGGCTTTATTGTTGCAGCGCAAGACCAAAGTCTTTTCACTAGAAACTTTCAGGCAAATATTATACATAATAATATGGATCCAAAATGCAGGTTTTGTGATAAACACCAAGAAACAATAGACCATCTAATCTCAGGCTGTTCTGTACTTGCCCCAAATTAATATAAAAATCACCACGATAGAGTGGGGCAATATTTACATTGGGCAATGTGCAAACACTATGGAAAATCTGTAAACAAACGCTGGTATGAACATCACCCAGCACCGGTTACAGAAATAAAAGATGTCACCATTCTATGCGATTACACCATCTACACAGACAGAAAAATTGAAGCAAATGGGCCAGACATTATTGTTAAAAACCAGAAAGAGAAAACTTATCTAATTGATATGGCTTGTCCAGCGGATTGTAACATAGCAACCAAGGAATTTGAAAAACTGTCAACATATAAAGACCTGGAAATTGAAATAGAAAAAAATGTGGAAATTGAAAACAGGAGTTGTGCCAGTGATAGTAGGTGCACTTGGAATGATAAGAAATGGAACAAAACAATACATTGAAAGAATCCCTGGAAACCCATCTGCAAAAAATTGTCTTATTAAGTACAGCCCACACACTAAGGAGAACTTTGTCTTTGTAACGCTAGGGATGATAGGGAAGATAGAAAAAAAAATGAAATGGGGACATAACAACACGCCACGACCTGTCATAGGTCGTCCAGCAGACTTGGTTGGTAGTGCGACCATAGCAGAAATCGAAATATGATGAAAAATGACATAATAATAATAATAATAATAATAATAATAATAATAATAATAATAATAATAAAGACTTTAAATATGTACAAGGTATCACCCGTTATCATCAATTTCATCAAACAAAGTATGTTGAAAACAACCCTTTACCTCAATCATATAAATGGAACCTATAAATCTGGTGAAATAAACATCAAAAGTGATATATTTCAAGGTTGCTCTTTGTATCCCTTACTATTTTGCATATAATTAATAGCATTAACCAGTCAACTTAACAAGACAGAATGTGGTTATAAAATAGCTCAAAAGAAAATAAGCCATCTGTTTTACATGGATGACTTAAAGTTGTATGCTAAGAATGATAACGAGCTGGAAGGTCTTTTGCAAACTGGAAATGCTTTAGTGGAGACGTTGGAATGGAATTCAATTTGAATAAAGGTGCTAAAGCTACAGTTTTACGAGGATCGCTACAACAAACATCCTCAATTAGCTTAGACCCTGCTGTAACAATAAAAGATTTATAACCAGAAGAACCTTATAAATACCTAGGTGAAAATGAGAGTGAAAAAATCAACATAAAAATGAAAGAAATAGTGCGTAAAGAGTACTATAGAAGGCTACGACTAATATTTAATAACTGAACTGAATTCGAAGAACAGAATTATGGCCATTAAGAGCCTTGTAATTCCGCTGGTATAATATAGTTTCAACATCTTGAACTGGACTCTAAACGACATCAGACGAATTGATTCTAAAACAAGAAAGCTTCCCTCTAAGCATAAGATGCATCATTCAAAGGCTGATGTAGACCGTCTATACATACCTCGTAAAGAAGGTGGAAGAGGTTTTATTCAGCTAGAATTTTCATAAAAGACAACAACTATTGGCTTACTAACATACATAGAAATAACAAACGACTGGATGATACAATTAGTTAAACAACATGAAAACAGAAAGAAAAAAATATTCAGTAATGAAAGAAGGCAAACAAGATTTACATTTAGTAGATTTTGTAGAAAAGCAAAACGGAAGCCAAAAACTAACAATTGCGGCAAAAAATATGAAAAAGAAAGCCACGGATAAAACTTTTGAACAAATGAAACAACGCTGGCAAGACAAACCTCTGCATGGCCAACATCCAGAACGTGGTAATTAATCTAATGTTGATGAAGTTAATACTCATCGATAGTTACGTGCATCTAGATTAAAGTCTGAGATTGAAGGCTTTACTCTTGCAGTGCAAGACCATGGCTTGTCCAGCGGATTGTAACATAGCAACCAATGAATTCGAAAAACTGTCAAAATGTAAAGACTTGGAAATTGAAATAGAAAAAATGTGGAAATTGAAAACAAAAATCGTGTCAATGATAGTAGGTGCACTTGGAATGATAAAAAATGGAGCAAAACAATACATTGAAAGAATCCCTGGAAACCCAGCTTAAGAGATATACAAAAAAATTGTCTTGTTAAGTACAGGCCACACACTAAGGAGAACTTTGTGTATGTAACGCTAGGGATGTTAGGGGAGATAGAAAAAAAACATGAAATGGAGTCATAACAACACACCACGAGCTGCATTAGATTTTCTCGCAGACTTAGTAGGTAGTGCAACCATAGCAGAAATATAATATGATGAAAAATGATAACATAATAATAATAGTAGTAGACGTGGATGTGCGTTGTGTTGCAATAAATATCGAGGCGAAGAGCAGAGTTCGAATTCCAGTTGAGTTTGTTGCATTTCAAAAATGTATTGCTGGTACTTTGTACTATAAAAATCTATTTTTATATTTTCATAGTGTTTTGACCCCGGTTTAGGGGGTTAATTATTTGCTCAGAGCTGGGACCTAAACAGGTTCAACCACCTAGCATCAGGGTGGACCCGGGAACAACAACAATTAAGAGGTGTTTCTAAGCTCCTGAAAATCTATTGATCATATTGCTGTCGGATGTCGTTTATCGTTATACCAAGGACACTTAATTAGAGCATCGTTTTCACTTTAAGTTACATGTGCTATGTATTTTAGTTGTGGTCATGTGATTTTTGTTTTTTGGTAAATATCTTTTTGTAGCGGTTTATAAGATCTGGTAAAGGACCGTTTTCTGCAATAACAAAAAGGATTCATTCGTTTGAAAGCATTTTACTCATTGATAAAAGAAACTGTCTGTATACAGGTGACAGTTTGTACTTTCCTGGAAAATTTGGACTCCGTGCATGGCAACCACAATGACAGACTTGATCTGATAAAGTTATTTAAGAACATGAGTAGTCCTTCAATATCTGCCTATATTTTTGAGATGGAGTGTTTTAATTGTTTGCTCTATTTACATTGTGTCGGAAATTTACAGATGTAACGGGTCTCCTGATTGGCTGATTTAACCCGAACCTCGTTTTGAACTTTAGGCGGGCTTTACCAGAGGTTTTATGTTTTTTTTCTGATGGTTTTGTTCTCTCCTTTTTTCAGCTAGCACGAACAGTATCGGACGTATTTGTGCCGCTCCGGATTTTTGTTGCAGCAGGGCCTAAATTGGCGCCCACTTGTCTCGCTATATCGAGACCATCTTACCAATTCTTTGTAATCTTTTAGGCTAATGCCACAACTTTGTAACAGAGAAAATCTCTTGTTACCCTTCTTACCTTAAAAAGGATACCCTATGGGCAAAGCCTTGCCTTCCTAGAGAAAAATTCTCTAAGCACTATCATCTTATACCAAGATAAGAAACTGTGAAAGAAGCTGACCCAGAAGAAAGTTCCTGTACGTCGCGGATCGCAGTTCCTTGTGTCTTTTTCATCCCACTCCTAGACGGAGGATACTATACCAAGCTAAGCAGAGAAAAGAGACTATACCAAGCTACACTGTAGCAGCAAAATTCAGCATATTTTTGCAAGACAAATAAATTGTTTTTCTATACCAGGTACGTCTTGTTATGTTTGATAATTTCCTTTCACTGCTTAAGCGCTAAGCTATGTGAATATATTTCTCACAATTGTTCGGACTGTTGTCTATATATTGTTGCCATATTCACAATTCGGCCGTTGTACGCCCCGGTCTTTAGGTGCTTGGAATTTCGAACCGAACTATTTATTTCGTCCACCGAGGTAGATTTTTCTAGTTTCAAGTGATATTAAATTGCCCATGTTGCTAATTAAGTCATCAAACACAACAAACAAGAAAGGAATGAAAATGCCTCTTAGGTAACTGTTTTTTCTAAGGAAAGTAATCGGTTTCTCTCGAGGCATTCTAGATAGGGAAATAATGAGGAGATGAGATGCATTTAGTTGACTCGCTTTTAATTTATTTATTATTTTGTCATGTGACAGTTTGTATTTAAAACTTATTTTGGTTATTCCTGTAGATTGTCATTTGAGGTAATAACTGCTGTATTTGATGAACTGTTCACCTAAACACCCAGTGCGTGTGTGTGCATATATATATATATATATATATATATATATATATATATATATATATTATGGACTCTCCAGTCGATTTCGACGTATGAGTATCTAACTCAGTTAGACTGCCACACAGTGAATTGTTTTCAGAGGTAAATGTTTGTGTAGCACCATCCACACTTTTTGGAACTGCTGATAACAAACAATCTGTGCAGAAGTTTGCCACGGATCGCATGAACAGCAGACCTCAGTTATTTAATCCATAACTGGAGGGAATGGACGGACTAATACCTTTCCCAAGGGTACCAGTGCGTAAGTGAATGCAGAGTGTTCGACTGGAAATGGAACTCGGCTCACCCATTTCCTCTTCCGAGTCGACATCCACTGCACCACAACGCACACCCATCAATAAACGCTTACATCACCTGGTATCCCCAAGCGGTCACTAATATATATATATATATATATATATATATATATATATATATATATATATATATATATGTGTTATAATAACACATGGGACGGTTACTCAAAAACTTTCATGTTTCAGGGCCAAATGCACCATCATCAGGCAAGACAGAGTTGTTAATCTGTTAATCTGGCGTGGTCGACCGTTTGAACAGGGTCAGTACGCTCAAACCCTCGGTCATTAAGACATGTGACATTCCTCTACCGATTTTCGCACATGTGGCTCGTGTCAACGAGTGCCATCGTAAGGTTTCCAGAAATTTTTCGAAAGATGCCACTGACTGAAATCGACTTCCCAGGCAGGTAGCCCCCAAAGTAGAATCCATATTTGAATTTATACATTCGCATTTATACATTAATAAGCGACGTTATTTTAAGCACTCTTTAGGCTTTGACATTTCAGAAAGCTGTGTTTGTTGTTTGCTACTAAATTTGTGAGATCACTCCAGAAATTGATCAGCAATATTTCCGTCCTAAAAATAGATATTTAAATATAGTGTAATATTTATTAACCAATATACTTTAAATTTAATAAATCTAACTTTTAGCTTCCGTGATCCTTTTTTTCTATAAATATTCGTCTCGTTTTTCAGCTTTCAGTAAACCTTTGATATTGATTGGTTGTTTTGTACACAACTTATTGCTGACACGAATAACTCATTGCAATAGCGTCGCGATTTTTAAGTAAATTGAGCACACAATAAAACATACGGTGTTATGTTAACATAAATATTAGGAGTAATAACACAGCTCTCATTTGCTGACATACTGGAAAATTACACGTATACATAAAATGTAAATACCTAACTCGTCGTAAAATAGACATTCAAGCTTCTCTTATATACGCAATTATTTCGGTTGCGTTGTAAAGAACAAAAATATTTTTGTGAGACTGTCTTGCGGGGATCTTATTAATCAGCTTTTCAACTTTAAAACAAGTACTCAAAAATAAAATTCATTTAAAATTTGTTGAGCTATGTTTTGTGGTGATACCGACCGAACAAAAGCGATGGACCGGATGTTTGCACCCTCACGACCAAAAGTCGTCGGTGCGCATCCCGGCTTCGCGCAGATGTTCCGGTTGAAAACTAAAAATTAATTAAATATTAAATTCAAGTTCGCGAGCCTACGCAAATTTTATTCATCGGCCAATGGGAAGCCCAGAATCAAATACAAGTGTGAATCCCCAAATGATCTGCTGCGATCCAAAAAGGAGATATAAAAAACCGGTAAAGAAAGCATCGCCAGACAGACAAACCGACCCACACAGACTGACTCGAGACAGACGAGAGTAATTAGTATCTCCCTTGTCCAAGTCAAGTGGCTTCCTATGCTCGTCGCCTTCACCTCTCCTTTCCTTCTTTCCTGTCTCAAAACTACTTACTGATCTAAGGAGCGGATACATCAAAGACATTCCTTACTTACAACGCTTCCACATTCCTAAGCATTAATTCTCTTTTCAGCATTTTATTGCCATGAAAATTTTAACGTCCGTTGGACCCATATTCAAAGGATTACTTTAATTGTAAAAACCTTAATTGATATGTCTATATATAAAATGTTATTTTTCAACTCAATTTGCTTTTCTTGACTTATAATCATTTTATGACTTATAGTGGGCTATCTACAACGAGGCCAAATTCCGTTAATCTGCAACAATATACAACTACCCTTCACTAGAACGGACTCCCCACTATAGTTTGAAGATTATTTCTTTTTGTTTGTTGCTTTTCTCTCTACAAGCGTTCTAACCACTGCCACGCGCAGTATAACAGCAGCACAGGGCCAAAATGAGGACTAGAGTACAATGGTGAAGAAATGTAATTTTATTTCGCACGTGGTCGCAACGCATTCGCAGTTTACAATTCTTCAACGTGAAAACTGAAATAAATAAAATTAATGAAAAGGAGTAGAAAGGAATTCCTAATAACAATGTCCAGTAGATTTGGAAAATATTTTGAATGAAAATCTTCGTTTGCTCACTTCTTTTATGCCTCAAGTTGGCCTGTTTACACGCAGTATAGACATAGACGCTGTGTAATAATTGTTTTACTTCATAAATGAGGACTTTAGATAGTGAAAGAATCGAACAAATAAATTTTTATTCTCTTTTTACATTGAGTATAAAAAAATTAAAAATCGCTGACATCGATCAAAGAAGACCGCGTCTTTATTTAAAATTTTCTAGATCATATAAACGTCTAGAATTTATTCCCCGAGGCCAAATCGCCTGGGTTAACAGAGCGATAATTTTTCATAAATTTCTTTGGCACTTCCATACGCTAAGAACGCCTAGTAAAGCATAGAATCAAGGCTTCTACATAACCACTCTGCGCAAAACATATTCATTCCTTTGAGAAATATTACCAATCAATTTATACATTTGTTACATTGTCTAAGACAAATTAACTCGGTGTGTACTTTCAGTAAAGTTTTATTTATAGTATAACTTGTATTTAGATACGTATTTAACCACGCTGGATTCTTTTTATCTTTCATAAATTCGTGTATTGTAGGTAGATTGAAATTATATTGTCCCTCCTGTTGTTATATATCCATAAACAACAAACACGCATATATATAAAAATATATCAAGTGATATTTTTATTAATGAACGATCGACCGTGTAGCCTAGTGAACAGAGAGTGAGAGCGCGCTTCTAGGGGTTGACGGGGGGGGGGTGTCGTATCTGTTGCTCCTCTGGTCTGGTCTGGCTCTCTGCCTGACTCTGTCTCTCTGCCCAGACTCTACTCGTCTGTCGTGAAATCCGTGCCCGAGGTCTCTTTATCTCCAAACCGGTACTTCCGATTTTTTGCCTCGCCTACGCACGCCCACGTAATTCTCAAAGACACTTGTTCTGTTTGCCTCTTGTAGCCATTTCCGCTACTGCCGGAAATAAGGTCAAACAACTATCCGTTCCTTTCAACGGCCGGAAAACGCCCCCGCTTCCTCACTTCCTCGGGTGGGCCTAGATTGTTATATTACACTGTTAAAGAGAATGTATTTGTTAGAAATGTAGTGAGTTAACACACATATTTAACATCATAATGCTATTTATTATTTTTCTAGTTTTGGTTATTTTTATTATCAGTTCGCAGGTGATATCTATATTCTACGACCGGTAAATAAGCAAGATAGGTAAGAAGTAATTAGGCTTTCTGTCTTCTTAAGAGCCTATTTCACAGGGACGATGCCTAATCGATTTGACCAGAGAACACTCAGCAGGTAAAATTAACATTTAATCATAATGTGGTATTTTTTCTTTAAATTTGTGCATACTTATTAATAGTAGATATGTTATTCTTGAATTATCGGAATTTATTTTAAATATAAATTATTAGTAATGTTTTCTTCTAAACAATTGAAATTACCGAGGATACAATGTGTGAGTTCAAATCTTGTCAGAGGTGATTTATTTGCTTCACATGTAAAACTCTAAATCCTACAAGAAAATGCAACAAAAATATGACGAAAGAATTTAAATAATTGGTTTCGGATAAAAACAATTCGAAGATCTATTACAAGAATTCTTTTGAGAAGCAACTTAGGTTTGTTGCCGGTACTTACTTTCTACACAATAATTAGTGCTGAAGTTCTTTAAATCTTCATGCTCAACTTAAATAAACAGAAAAATGCATTTCAATCACAGGAACTTAGCAGAATTGGAAGAATTCTTGAATGCAGTATAAAATAGCAATTAGCAAGTGTTTAATTTTACATCTCTTGAGTTGCTTAAAACGCAAATGACAGCCGAAGTAGTGGTGCTTACAAATCATGTACTAAAACAACAATAAAAAGAACAGACAATGATTAATCTAAGAATTTCTGACAAAATGCACTTTACTTTAGTTAAGCTATAGTAACGTCAGTAGCAGAATTTCTTCAGAGTTTTTTTGCTTGTAAATAAAGATCAGCTTTAGTAATAGACAGGCAGCTGATTATGATTGTACCTGTTTTCAGGTTATTTTATGATTTTAAGATTTATGATTTTATCTGTATGCTCAAATTTTGAGTAAGAATTAGTATGAAAGTTGCTTAAAATTTTTATGGTTTGGTTTATTACAAAAAAGTCTTTTGAAATAAACTAAGCTAGTAGAATTGGTGACATTCTTGCAAATAGTATCAAATATATTTAGCGAAAATTTGGGTTGCTTAAGCTATAAAATTGGGAGTTCGGAATAGAAAATAAGTCAATATTAAAAGGTTACGAACCAAAAAGATTCTAAAAACAATTTTTTGGAAAATACTTTTTGAATACCATATATTAAATAGAAGTCACAAGTCTCACCAAATAAAAGAAGTATGTCGTAGTACCTTTTTATTTAGTGCGTGAATTGACGATTCAGCATTTATCGAGAAAGTGTGTTTTCTTGGGAAAAAGGAGGAGCTATTCCCCCTCAAAAGATTTTAAACAGAATTTTCACCTCTTGGGTAATAAACTTCTGGCATTAGGAGTCTGTTCCTTACAAATAGTCATCCAAATTTTCCTGTTGGCGCTAATAAAAATAGCCAATGCAATCCATATGCCTTTTGCTAGTTATTATAAAAATATTTTACTGAAAAAAAACCGATTTGATTTTTAGAAAAAGATACAGAGCTACTTTGGTGTATTGGCCGGAAGACAGCGGTAAATACAAAAAGACAACGGACTCGAAAGACCACAAAGTATCAATGACGTCAATAGTCGAGTTGCTTAAAATTTAGTTATAGTTGTTTATAGAAACAATGTAATAAAAATAATGATATTGCAAGGATTCTTTTCTTCTGATAAATCTATTTTTTCGTTTGTAGTTACTCAAGTTACATTGACGTCATTTATAGAGTCACTTAATATGTAGTCGTATATGACTACAAGTTTTTATAAAAGTTATTCTGATGAGCTTTTCTTTTTGGTAACTAGACTTTAGAAATTTAAGCGCAGTACTAGGTTGGCGGTAATGTCTCATTTTACAATTAAAGATGGCTGAATGTAACCGTATGATCTATGCTAACAGCTTCCTTTTTTACACTGCGTCTGTCATTAATTAATGTCCTTTTGTTCAGTCTAAAATTGTTTTCTTTTCCTAATTATTTCAATCAGAAACCCATTGCGTCTTAGTGGCTTTATTGCCTTGTTTAGGGCAAAATGATTAAAACAATATAAAAGAACAAGGCTTTTTTAAAAAATTGGTTGTTTTAACGGGATATAACTAATCTTGTTTACTTTCGAGTTGGGTGTATTCCAGAATTTTCTCAAATACATTTTTTTGCTTAGTGTCTCGTAATAAGGAATTAAACGTTGTCTTTTTTCTCTTTTTAGAGTTCCTTCAAGTCTCGCTTATTCCTTCTTTTATTTAAATTATATTCATGCTTTCTTTTTATACTTCTGCTGCATCTTTTTTCTTTTTGCCCACTTAATCCTTTTAGAACACGACAGTCATTATTCTTTTTTGTTACGTTTCGTTGATAATTCAGATGTTTTGCTTTGTACGAGACGAAATAGTATCTCAGCTGAACTATTACTCATTAATGGTCATACAAACAACATCGGACTGACTTTTGTGCGGGTAGAAAAACAAGAAAAAATGAGACGGATGTTATTGCCTGAATTTTTGAGATGAGAAGTTGTTTACACTATTTATATTCGGACTATTGTCATCATCTTTGTTCTTTTTATAGCAACGACTCGGCTGTAGTACCATCCAGCATTCCTCAGGTGTATATAGGTATGGGTAACTTACAGAAGATTCAAAAATGTATCCTTTATTTTATGAAAGATCAAACTCTGGGTCGCATAGTGTTTCCTTGCACACAGTGGAAACCGGCGAGAAATACACAATACTAAATAAAATAAGATCTAGACTACATCCCTAGGTGGAACGAGGACAGTCTACGCCTGACGAATAGACGGAACGGTTGCAAAAATTTCGTCTACGAAAATCTAAAATCGGCGTAAGCAGTATACAGATTTTAAAAAAATGTGCTCAATGCATATATTTGCATTTTCAATATTTTCATTTAGATGTCAGTTGATTACGCAATCTTGGTGTCAATCTTTTGGTATCTTCAAACGTTTTATATCAACTGATTCTCTAGTATTTTATTTCAGTACTAATAAGATGTGGATAAATGCTGATAAGTCGAATATTATATATAAAATAGACCCATCTGAATATCATAGACTCATTCTTAAAAAATTCTCCAGTACTTATAAAAAAGATAATGATTACATGATGTCCATAATTAATAAGAAAACTGCTACATTGGCAAATAACCTAGATATCGCAGATAGATTGGGAAAGATCCAAACAAAAAACACATATTTCCTCTTCAAGGACCACAAACCGAATTTTGAAAATAGCCTGGAAACTAGACTAATCAATCCCTCAAAAATTGAATTAGGTTTATTTACTAGCAATATAATTAAGAAGATTGTAATATCCATACAAGAGAATCTGCTGCTCTCCTTGGGCTCCTTGACAAAATACAAAGGAGGATCTGTAACGTGGTTGATACTGACTTGGCGGACCGGCTGCAGCCGCTCTCACACCGGCGTGATGTAGCTTCCCTGTGCCTCTTCTACAAGTACTTTCATGGCTTCTGTTCCGATGAGCTTAGATCACTGGTGCCGCCTAAGCACGAATTTACACGAGATACTAGATTAGCAACTAGGTCCCACCCTTTTACAGTTAAACAAATAAGATGTAACCGTAAATTCTACTCAAACAGCTTCTTTTCTCGCGCTTCCCGCCTGTGGAACTCCCTTCCACAAGTCTGCTTTCCCGACAGTTACAATCTCCAGGTGTTTAAATGTAGGGTCAATAGACACCTCCTATCACACTAACTCCCAACTATTCTCACAACACTCTCATCTACCCAACCCTCATTCTCGGTATCCTCACCCGCCTATCACCCACCCTCTGTTATTTCCTATATTTAACCAGCCTTTCTCCACTCTACGTAGCCCCCTGCACAGTAGTGGCAGTGACATGCCTTGCTCGGGGTGAAACGCTTATAAAAAAAAAAAAATCTCAATACAAATTTATGGAGAGATTCTTCTGATGCCATATCATGGTTCCAAAACATTCCGAATAAGAAAAAAGCCGTATTTTTACAATTTGATAGAGTAGATTTTTAACCTTCCATTTCGTACGATTTATTAGTTAATAGTTCAAACTATGCTAAAAAATTCACCGATATTTCTAAAAATAAAATGGATATAATGTGAACTTCTAGAGAATCTTTCTAGTATATTACAATTCTACCTGGACTAAAAGTATTAGCAATAATTTTGATGTCCCAATGATTCAGCTCAAATCGCGGATCTGAGAGGGATATATATATATATTATATACTCTCGGTAGAATTGTTGAGCCCAATCAAGTAGGTATCTACTGGGATGTTGATCTTATGTATATTTCTGATAGTAATGGTCCCCTCACATCCATAATTTCTAAAAAACTTATTCGAGCTTTTAAAATGCTGGGCTTCAAAATCGAAATTTCATCTAATCTCAAAATCGTTAATTTTTTAGATATTAGCTTTAACATGTCCAGGAATACATTTAAACCTTATCAAAAAGTAATCAATACCCTATCTATATTAATGTTAACTCTAATTATCCTAAATCTATTATAAAACAAATACCCATTATAGTCAAAATTAGAATTAATAAATTATTTTCTAATAATGAAATATTTGATTAGAATAAAACAATATACAATGAAGCCCTAAAGAAGAGTAAATTTAAAGATGAAATATTATACGAAGAAAGATTGAAAGACAAAACTAGAAACAAAATTAAAGTTAGAAAAATAAAATTAATATGGTTCAGCCCTCCTTTCTGCAAGTTGTTCAATGTAAACATAGGAAAATACTTTTTAAATTTAGTTAGCAAACACTTACACCAAGACCATCCCTTAAGTAAATTATTCAATAGAAAACTCTTAAAATTAGTTATTCTTCCACTAAAAACATGCAAAACATAATTAATTCACATAATAATAAATTACTTACAGACTTCTATAGACAAACCTTCCTGTAATTGCATCAATAAAACAAATTCATGGCAGGTTTAATTTGGAAAAAGCTGTCTATGAAGCCACTGTTTATCCCTAGGAATAAAAGAGTTTATATAAGGATATCAGCAGGTAGTTGGAAACAGGACTGTACAACCACAGACACTTTTTCCAACGCCTCCTTGAAAAATCAAACTGCCCTGTCTAATCAATACTGGAATATTAAAGATGGAGGATTTACCCCACTGCTCAGATAGCGGATTGTTAAATACGCGAACACTCTCAATAATTTCAGGGATAGGTGCAATTTATGCCTGGAGGAAAAATTGCTGATTATAAAATATAATAATTCAAAGGAACTCCTTAATCAGCGGAATGAATTAATATTTAAATGCAGACACAAAAATAAATATAAAATAGTCTGGATAAATAATGATCGTGATTTGAATTAATGTAAATTAAATTAATTTACATTAATTTTCTTTTAAAAGGTGTTTATTTTGGGAAAAGTTTGAAATGTGCTGTTAATAAAATTTTACGGCAAAAGATCTTTAGGTTTTTATTTTTGTGTTTTTTATTATTATAATTTTTATATTTATAGGTATATTTTTTAATTCTTTTTTCTTCGTTTATGATAAAATGAGTATTATTATTATTATTATTATTATTAACGTCCTAGAGAAATTTTGTTTAATATATATATATATATATATATATATATATATATATATATATATATATATATTATTATTATTATTATTATTATTATTATTATTATTATTATTATTATTTTAAAATTGTTTTTTAAGATTGTATTTTAATATTTTATTTATTTTTTTCTTACTGGGAGTTATTATTTTAACTATATTTATAATAAATAACTACTAGTGGCTATATTGTAATTTTTATTAGAATGGATGATTTATGTTATATTTTTCACCATAAATATACCCCATAGTCGGTATATTTTGATTTATGAGTAAATCCCATGCCGCGTTTCTAAGAATGAATATCAGTGTAATAGACGTCGGTTTCGACTTTTATTTTAAATTATTTTAAATTCTTTTCTATCTTGCTCTCTTTCTTTTTTTTTCTTTCTTTATTCCTCTCGCCATTTTTAATAGAATGTATACTATTATTATTCTGTTGTCATTTTTCATCATATTTCCATTTCTGCTATGGACGCACTACCTACCAAGTCTGCGGGAAGATCTAAGGCATGTCGTGGTGTGTTGTTATGGGTCTATTTCATGTTTTTCTATCTCGTCTAACATTCCTAGCGTTACAGAGACAAAGGCCTTCTTCTTAGTGTATGCTGTACTTAATAAGACAATTTTTTGTATCTTTCTTAAGCTGGGGTTTCCAGGCATTCTTTCAATGTGTTGTTTTGTTCCATTTTTTTATCATTCCAAGTGCACCTACTATCACTGGCACGATTCTTGTTTTCAATTTCCACATTTTTTCTATTTCAATTTCAAGGTCTTTATATTTTGACAGTTTTTCGAATTCCTTGGTTGCTATGTTCCAATCCGCTAGACAAGCCATATCAATTAATAGGCAAGTTTTTTCTTTCTGGTTTTTAACAATAATGTCCGGCATATTTGCTTCAATCTTTCTGTCTGTGTAAATGGCACAATCCCACAGAACGGTGACATCATCCATTTCTGTAACCGGGGCTGGGTGGTGCTCATACCAGTGTTTGTGTAAATATTTTCCATAGTACTTACACATTGTCCAATGTAAATATTGCCCCACTCTATCGTGACGATTTTTATATTCATTTGGGGAAAGTACAGAACATCCTGAGATTAGATGGTTTATTCTTTTTTTAGTATTTATCAAAGAACCTGCATTTTGGATCCACATTATTATGTATAATATTTGCCTGAATGTTCCTAGTGAAAAGACTTTGGTCTTGTGCTGCAAGAATAAAGCATTCAGTCTTAGACTTTAATCCAGATGCACGTAACCATCGATGAGTATTAACTTCATCAACATTGGATTTATTGGCACGTTCTGGATATTGGTCATGCAGAGGTTTGTCTTGCCAGCGTTGTTTCATCTGTTCAAGAGCTTTATCCTTGTTTTTTTTTTCATATTTTTTGCTGCAAGAGTTGGTTCTTGGCTTCTGTTTTGCTTTCATACAGAATCTACTAAATGTAAATCTTGTTTGTATTTACTGCCTTATTTCATTATTGAATATTTTTTCTTTCTGTTTTCATGCTATTCGACTAATTGTATCATCCGGTCCTTTGTTGTTTCTATGTATGTTAGTAAGTCAATAGTTGTTGTCTTGTATTAAAATTCTAGCTGAATAAGACCTCTTCCACCTTCTTTACGAGTTATATATAGACGGTCTACATCAGCCTTTGAATGATGCATCTTATGCTTAGAGAGCTTTCTTGTTTTAGAATCAATTCGTCTGATGTCGTTTAGAGTCCAGTTCAAGATGTTGAAACTATATTGAACCACTGGGATGGCAAGGCTTTTAATAGCCATGATTCTGTTTTGAAAATTCAATTCAGTTTTTAATATCAGTCGTTGCCTTCTATAGTACTCTTTACGCACTATTTCTTTCATTTTCTATGGTGAATCTTTTCACTCTTATTTTCACGTAGGTGTTTATAAGCTTCTTCTGGTTATAAATCTGTTATTGTTACAGCAGGGTCTAAAATATTGAGGATGTTTCTTGTAGTGGTCCACGTAAAACTGTAGCCTTATCACATTTATTCAAATTGAATTTCATTCCAATATCTTCCCTGAAAAATTTTACCGTTTGCAGAAGATCTTCCAGCTCAATATCATTCTTAGCATACAACTTTAAGTCATCCATGTAAAACAGATGGCTTATTTTCTTTTGAGCTATTTTATAACCACATTCTGTCTTGTTAAGTTGACTGGTTAATGCTATTAATTATATGCAAAATAGTAAGGGAGAGAAAGAGTCACCTTGAAATATACCTCTTTTGATGTTTATTTTAGCAGACTTATAGGTTCCATTTATATGATTGAGGTAAAGGGTTGTTTTCCATATCGACATCCATTGTTTGATGAAATTCATGATGACGGGTGATACCTTGTATATATTTAAAGTCTTTAAGATTCAGGAATGTGGTAAACTATCGAATGCCTTACGATAATCTATTCTTTGCATTGTAGTTGTAATTTATTATAAATATAGTTATTATTATTATTATTATTATTATTATTATTATTATTATTAACGTCTTAGAGAAATTTTGTTTGATACACTCACACACATACATACACATATATATACATAGATATATAGATATTATGATTATTATTTATTAATATTGTTATTTATAATTTTATTATTATTACCTATTATAAATATTATTATTATTTAAGGTCTTTTAAAGATTTTATTTTAATATCTTATTTGTTCTTTTCGTACTAAGAGTTATTATTTTGACTATATTTATGATAAATTACTCCTGATAGTTATATGGTAATTTATATTTAGATATATGGTTTATGATTTATTTTTTACCATAAATATACCCCATAGTCGGTATATTTTATTTCAAGAGTAAATCCCATGTCGCTTTTCTGAGAATAAATATTAGTGTAATAGACGTCGGTTTCGATCGAGTATGTTTATTTTAAATTATTTTAAATACTGTTTTATCTGGCTCTCTTTCTTTTTCTTTCTCTCTTTTCTTTTTTTCTATAATTAATTATAATTATTTTTAACTGAATATTTTAAATTAATATGAATTTTTAAAATAATATTAAGAGTAGTTATTTTTTTAAAATTGTATTAAAATTATTTTTGTACCGTAAATATATCCCATTATACTTGAAACTAAATTTCAAAGTTAAATTTTCCACGTCATGTTTTTTCTGAGAAAGCAGACGGGTGTTAGAGACGTTATTTCGATACATCGAGTTAACATTTGTTTCTCTGTTTTTTTCTTTTTATTTTATCTCTTTGTCCTTTATTTTTCTATTTTTTTCTTTTTTCTCTTCTTTCTTTCTCTTCATTTTTTTGTTTTCTCTCTTTTTTTCTCTTCTTTCCATTTATCAATCGTCGACTTTTTCTTTATCGTTGTTTTTTCTATTATTTGAGGTTCATTTTAAATGAGCGAGAAACTTTTCGTAAATAACCGTTACAAATGTTTATTCTAAATATGGATATGTGAGCGTCTATGTAAAATAATTTTTGGGGGAATATTTTGGATATCAACTGTTGTACCATTTGGGTCTGACGAGTCGCATTATGCGGTGAAATATGTATTACCCATTGTAATAAGTCTAAAATCTTTTCTAAATTATATTACTCTGTTAAATTTAATAAATGAATTTAACATTGAGTTCTTTTGAGTTCGTCTCTATCGAAATTTACCTGGATAGTATACTAAGTGTGCTACGTTATATATATATATATGAAATTTACTCCCAAAATTAGGCAGAGCTTACATATACACTCCCGATCAAAAATTTAAGACCACTTAAAAATCTTTAAAAAGAAATTTTCTTTTACGGATAGATTTTAAACTCCTCCCACTTAAGGTTACCAACACTACAATCTAAAAGATTATGGAAACAAAAAGCTACATTCCAAACATTTTATTTAGAAATTTACATTTTTATAAAATGAGGCGATTTACACATGATCAAAATCATAAGACCAGGGGTATAAATTGTTAGATCTATGGTAATTCCAATGTTTTTAGTTCAGTTAGAGATTAGAAATCACTGCATAAAAGTGTTACCATGCCTAAAGCAAACAAACTTATCGAAGTTGAGTGTTTTCAAATTCTAGAATTCCATAAGCAAGATTTGTCACAGCGAGTGATCGCGGCTAAGGTAAATTGCAGTAAAACTGTGATTTGCAACTTTCTAAAGAACAGTGAGAATTATGGAAAAGCAAAATCCTCTGATAGGCCCCCCCAAAATTTCTCCTGCATTGAGTAGGAGAATAAGACGGGTTGTTAAGAATGATGAGGGACTTTCTTATAGTCAAATTAAGGCAGTCACAGATGCTGATTGCAGTCCCGTAACCATCAGACAACATTTTCGACAAAAAGGCATGGTAAATAAAAAGCATAAACAAATTCCTCAGCTGCTTCCACGTCACAAGTTGAACTACTTAAAGTTTGGTTATGAATACCAAACATAGGACGTTGAGAAGTGTAAGAAATTCCTGTTTCTGATGAGAAAAAATTCAATCTAGATGGTCCTGAGGGCTTCCAACGATATTGGCATAACAAAAACATGCCTCCAGAAATTTTCTCCACACGTCATAGTGGTGGACGGTCCCTAATGGTATGGGGTGTCTTTTCTTACAGAGGGACGATGGAGCTCCAGGTGGTGCAGGGTCGTCAGACAGCGTCTGGTTATGTTAGCATGCTACAAAAAGCATCTTTGACGACGGAGGGCCATCGTTTGTGTGGGGATGGATGGTTATTCCAACAGGATAATGCTGCAATCCACACTGCAAGACGGACCTTGACCTTTCTACAAGAAAATGGGGTCCATCTCTTGGGACATCCTGCATGCTCACTAGACTTAAACCCAATTGAAAATGTTTGAGGATGGATGACAAGAGATGTTTATCGAAATGGCAAACAATATTCAACAAAAAATGAACTTCGTGAAGACATCTTCAGAAGCTGGAGCAACACCCCCCGCACCTTAATGGAAACACTTATTTCTAGCATGCCCGACAGAATTTTTGAAGTCATCAAAAGCAGTGGAGGTAGAACTCATTATTAAATTTGGTTGTTGAATGTTTTCATACACTTTTTGTACAATTTCGTACAATTTTTGTCTTAGGTCTTATAATTTTGATCATGTGTAAATCGACTCATTTTATAAAAATGTAAATTTCTAAATAAAATGTTTGGAATGCAGCTTTTTGTTTCCATAACCTTTTAGATTGTAGTATTGGTAACCTTAAGTGGGAGGAGTTTAAAATCTATCTGTAAAAAAAAATTTCTTTTTAAAGATTTTTAAGTGGTCTTAAATTTTTGATCAGGAGTGTATGAGTAAACTTCAGGCACAATAGATGTTTGAAACACAATGCCTTTTTGAGAGTGCAACCATTCAACATGGCTAAAAGTCAAGGTCTGATCAGTAACAATAGATGATAACATGCAGAGTAACATGGTTTCAAATAAAAGATGGCACAGGTCATTTAGTTTTTATATTTTAACACATGGTTGTAAATTGAGGATTATGCAGCTACATCCCAGATGACAGCTAGACTCTATTATTGATTTATTTTGAGTTTTATTATTATATTTTTCGGGTATATATTTCTGCAGCAATGTACTGGGCTAATGAGGTCTAGACGAAAACTTTAACGATAATTATTCACCTTTACAACTTATATTCTATATCGTCGGGGGTTGGCACTCTACGCGACTTTCACGGGGGAACAAATTTCACAATTTTCTTCTCTTCAAAACACCAGGAATAAAATAAGCTTCTTCAAATAAACGACTTCAGCCCATTCAATGGTAGAACATATCGTTTCTTCCTTTTCTTCTGAATTAAAGGACTTCGACAAAAACAATAATCTGTATCTGAAATTTCGTTTTCGTCGCACAATGCACTGGACCCAAAATAGCGTCTGTCAAAAATGTCGGTTCACAAAAATTTCATAACAATTCAAAATGACTGGCATCAACACTCGTGTATAAAATACTCCATAGCACTTTATTCTTGTCTCTTTAACAAGGCAGTTACCTTGTTTAGATGGAGTAGGAGGTTTCGTCTGAGGTGTCAGCACCTCCGCATTGAGGAAACTAGTCGACTAAGCCCGATATTATGATAACTGTTTTCTTCAGTTGTTGAAATCCCACTCTGCAATTGCTAAAATGTAACTCTTCCAAACTGTCAGCTTGAAGTCACTTCCGCGCTACTGACAGTTATCTTCCGGTGCAATTTTGATTCTAGGTGCTAACGCTTGTTGACCTCACTATGCATAAAAATTCTGAATCCACACGTGCATTATTTGCACCTATTTGATACCACGATTCATCAAATCTTATATCTGCGTCGTTCTGTGTAAATGCACTTCATGGCAAAATTCTACACCAGACAAAATATCGTAGTAACAAATCTGCAACATTAAAAAGATAAAGATCGCCATAAGAAAACGTGAACTTCTTGGAGCACTAGAATAGGTAAACCATTTTTACATAATCTTGAGCAATGGTTTGTTTCCGTCTGAATTTCCGAGAGGAATTATTATTTACATAGGGTCTATTATCCTCATCTTTGTTGTTATTTTATACTGTTTCAGATGTTGTGCTCTTCTACCGCTTGCAGGTGCTTGTCAATCCAGGTGACACAAATAATTCCAAATTGAACCCTTTATTTAATCTACGGGGGTAAGTTTTTTTTCTGGTTATGCTGACCATGTCTCTAGATATCTCATCGAGTTCTTATCTAGTACTGCTCAGTTATTTAAAATTCTCTAAAAGTTATCTGAACCGACAAACACCTGATGAAGGCCGAAGAGTACATCGAACAAAGTGTGATAAGTATATATATGTATATATATTGGGCGTGTATAATGATAATGTATTCGCTAAAAATTCTGCCTTCTTCTACCGAACGCCCACCGCCCAGTGGTAGAATCGCCGACTGACGCCAATTCAGTCGGGTTTCAATCCTGGCTAAAAAGCAATCGGGGTCTAACAGTATTGATGAGCTGTGATACAGCGAAACAGATCTGTTTGCGGATGACTATATATATATATATATATATATATATTAGGGGGTATAAATCCGAAAGAAATTGATTTTATTAATATTAAATATTAAAACTGATTCAGCCAGACAGCTGAATGTAATTAGATTTCTTTATTTACACAGCCAATATTTATTTCATACAAAAAAATTATTTTCCTAAGCCTATGATCATGTCAACGAGTGAATTTAATACCTGTCTCATCAGCGATAACAAAAAAATGTTTTGTTATCGCTGATGTGACGGGTGTTAAATTCACTCGTTGAAATCTCTTACGTTTTTAGAAAATTTGAATTTTTTATAAGCTCTCTCTCTCTCTCTCTCTCTCTATATATATATATATATATATATGAGAAAAATTAAGACAGGCGCGTTGTTTCATGGTGAATCGGAAGTATAGAATTATTCGTTAAATAAAGACGGAAGCTGACGATGGGTCACCTGAAATAGGCCATACTTCCGATTCACCATGAAATAACTCGTCTGTCTTAATTTTTCTTATATTTGCTCTATATGTATTTATATGCATATATGTTTAGAGCTCTCTTAGAGAGTTATCCTACCACTATATCTAAAGGATACTCCTTTGGATTCTTCTATGCCCACACTGCATGCTGATATATATATATATATATATATTAGTGTATGATAAGAATATATTTGATGAGTTAGAGTGTCAATATCAGGGACAGACGCGATTCTATAACCCTGGGTGGCAACCGGCTGAGAAGAAGGAAAACTGAATTCAAACCAGTCTGGAAAGTGTTGAACTTTATCAGACTCGCTTGCCTAAAGAAACAGAACTTCTATTATGACTGCAGTAGTACATGAGGTGCCCTCCTACGACTCTAATGAATCACAAAATATCTGAATCGGATCAGGGATAGAGTACATGTAAATATAAAAGCAGATACTAGAGGTCAGCGCCAAACGCCAGGAGTGTTTCTTGCTTCAAACCTGAATATTTAATAAAACAGACGGTCATCGCTAGGTGCTGACTTCCAGTATAGTTATAACAATGTAAGTTCCTTCTTGAGGTTTGGAGTGAACTTGTAATCCAAAAGATGAGCCAAGCATAGTGCTTCATTCAGAGTGCAACCATTCATCGAGAGGACTCGACGTCCGATCGAGGAAGACCAAACGATAATATATTGGTGCTTGAGGTTTTGAAAGTTACAAAACTCGCTCCTCTACCCTGCATATTGAACTGTTAGGGTCAATTCAGAGAAGAGATCACCTGGAAGGTTTCGATCATTGTGTTTCTGTTGATGGATTTGTTTTCTGCAGAAAATATTTTAGATTGTACACATTTATTTCGTGTTTCGTGTTCCAAAGATATTTGCGAGCAAGTGAATATGACGAACCCAAAAGGAATTTAAATTTGGCTCTTCTATCAAAAACTATGAGCTCCATTATTCATTACACCGTCATACAGTTTACAACACCTGGTATTTCAAAGCGTTCAAACATCTCGACCAATCGAGACCAATTTCGACGTTGCTTAACTTCAGTGATCGTATGCGAAAAGATGTTTCAACGTTGTGCGGCCGTAAGCGTATGACATCGGAAAAAGAACGACAAACGGACCTTGAGAAAATAATTTCTAACTACTTCACCTATCCATGCGAAATCCCCACCCCCCAAAAAAAGTCAACGTGTTTATGAACAAGAAGAATTTTAGTCAAAAGTATGTTTTAAAAACACATCAGAGAGTTGTTAAATTTGTTCTCCGACTTCTACAAATTTCTGAAAATTAACTGAAACAGGATCTTTCATGCTTTCTCTGATCTCGTATACATCGTGTTTTGGCCTTATTTTTTTCTCTTTCAGCCATATTTGCCTTTAAACTATCGCTCGGTTCACACTCCACCCACGTCTATTGAACAGGTGAAGAGACTCATCCCTTGTTCCCTGTTTAGGATGTGGTTTCCGGCTTTCTCTTTCCCAATCTTTTCACTCTTACGTAGCCCCCTGCGCATCAGTAGCGTTATATGATTAAAAAAAACAAAAACAAAAAAAAACAAAACAAAAAAAAAACAACAATATCCGCGATTCCTCTGTAAGGCTTGCCAGTGTGTTCGTGCAGTGTTACTATTTTTGTACTGTTTTTGTATCGTCCATCACAGACAATGGCCATAGGACGACCAACCGACAGTCGAGACAAAAGAATAATTTTCCAGAAATTTACGCTTAACAAGTAAACTTATCGATCTTTCCAGTATCGATTTGAGGGAGGGGTTCCTTCCTACCCTTGGGTGGAACGCTAGCATCTATCTTGATTATACCATTATATTCTATTAAAGTTACATGTGTTATTCCTTTTAGTTGTTGATGACGTTGAAAATTCTCAAATGATGTGATTTGTGCTTCTGGCTGAAATCTCGAGATGAAGAGATATTTACGGTATTTAGCAGCTGAAATGTGGTTCTACAAAAGGATACTGCGGATATCGTGGACCGAGCATGTGAGTAATGACGAGGTTTTGGAAATAATGGAAACGAAAAGGAAATTAATACTGAGTATCAGGAAGAGACAACTAAAGTTCTTGGGACATGCAATGAGGAAGGAGGGCTTGGCGAACCTGATACTAACAGGCCAGATAGAGGGAAAAAGAGACAGAGGAAAGCAGCGGATAACATATTTAAAAGGCCTGAGCAGGTGGATGACAGAACGGGGCCTGAGAAACGTTACAGGAGAAAGAGTGCTAAGAGCCACCAGGGATAGGGAGACGTGAAAGGCCATGATCGCCTACATCCTGAAGGGACAAGGTACATAAAAGAAGAAGAATATTTGGATGTGCGTTGTGCGGGTATCGGCTCCGAATGAGAAATCGGTAAATCCAACTTTGAATTCCAGTCGGATTCATTTAATCTATTTTTCGCATTAATACCCTTGTGAAAGTCATAAATCCATGTCTTCTTCCTCCAGCTATGGGTAGCAGGACAGATTAGCTTCTGTAGACATGGTTGGCAACCACCCTACCGCAGAAAGTGATGGCAACCGACTCCAAAAAATCTTCTGCCTAGTCAGAGGCATCTTCTGCTCAGTGATTCGGGACATGATCGTCCAAGAATGTATCCCGTAAGGCAGTTGAATGACTGACTGATATTCGGACTGTTTTACTCATCTTTGTGTTGTGACTGTTTCCATTTGGTATCGTTCATTTTTCTTGGTTATATATAACCAATTTTTTAAAGTATTTCCGAGTTTCGTAATAAGCCATCCACTAGAAGACCACACGAACAATTGTAAAAACTTTTAAGGTCAGAAAGAGAGGGTTTAGCAGATAATTCCTAGATATAGCAGTATTACCCGAATGTCTTCAAACACGTCACTAACATAGTCAAGGCAATGTAAATGCTGAAACGTAATTGTTTTTGAAATATTTCTACTAGAAAAGCAAAGTGTAATTATTTACGAAACGCTAAAGAATATTTCTAAAGTTTTATACAACAAGTTGCTTTCAGACGCAAGGGTAATAAAACTTGTTCACTTAAACATATTCTTGTTCTATTTTCTTTTTTCAGCTAACAACTCCGAGAAAGCATATTGATTGAAAACTAGCGTAGAAGCCTTTCTTCACAGCGGCCCCCAAGCAGACAAAGTTGCGTTTATTGCTATCACTATTCAATAACTGGCACATATTACTGGCTCTCACTGCAGTGGTTTTTCTTTTTATTCGATTCTCGTAAACAAGGCAATTTATCAGGCGTTATCTTTAGGTTTTATTGATCACTAACTGTTTATGCTGTTCGAAATATCACGGGTGGTTCTTATAAAACAAACATTGCTGCCACTTTTAGTCTGGGGATTCTGCTATGTATTTAGAGATTCTTGATAAAATATACAAAGAAGAATCTGCAATGTTTTTAGCCCTGATCTTAACGTCTCGTTTGAGTTTTGTTTAACGGTATATCAATCTATGTGGGTTATTTAATACAAAAAATGTGGGGTTTTAAGATATTTTTTAATGTTCAATTGTAGTGAGAAGGTTGATTAATCAGATTTTAATGAAATTATTTTTAGAAAACTGAAAATGTCTTCTATTTTGTATTCAAAATTTTTGCTGAGAATAATTTTTTCTTCAAAAATGTATTGTTGGTAATATTTTTCCTTCAAAACATTTTTCTATAAAAGTTTATTCTTATGTATATATTTCTATAAAAGTATATTTTTATACTTTCATAGTATTTTGACCCCTGCTTGGGGTTTAACTATTTGCCCATAGCTGGGACCCTAACAGCTGCTACCACTCTGGGTCAGAGTAGACCTGAAAACAACAACAATTAAGAAGTGGCTCCATGCTCCTCACAACCTCTCAATCAGAGGCCTTGCTGCCGGATGCAGTTTACCGTCATGCCCAGAAGTTGATCTTAACGTCTCGTCTACAGTCAATTTCCTGTAGCTTCTTTGTGAATTTTCTATAAACACTTTCCCACCCTTTTATCATCGAAATAATTAAATATAACTGCTTCTTCTACTCTAACGGTTAATTTTCTCGCACTTCCCGCTTGTGGATCTCTTTTTCGTATACCTGCTTCCATTATAGCTACAATCTCCTAAACTTTAAATGCAACGTCCATGTTTTTCTCTCACTGTAATCCTCTGTGCACCCGCGGCAGTCCTGCTTTGGGGTGGAAAAATGATTATAAAAAGAAAAGTTTTTTTATACCACACTTGCAGTATAGCTTAGACTCTTTGGACGTTGGCACGAAAGACTAAAAAGCAATAGTTGTTTCCATTTAAAGCGAAACCGTGGACTGAAAGAAAAATGAATGTCATGTAAGTCAATTTTGATTTCCTGGTATCGATATCAAATAAGATTTTTCGTCGTAAACTGAATTTTGAAGGCTAAATAAGTCCTCTGAGTAAATGGTATCATGGCTGAGATTAAGAACTACAATTATACCTACTTAGAGCCAAACCCGAAGCAAAAACTACAATAAAAACGCTGAAGAAATACAGACATACAGGCAGATAAACAGACACACACACAAACATCTTGCCTTTTTATATATATATTATTGATTTTCTGCACTATTGTAAGAACTGCAACCTTGAAACTTCTGAGTATCGTTTCTTATGTCTTTGTCTATGAGTGTATCAAATTTGATTAAAATCGGACCACGCCTTCTATGACCAGATTTTTTCGATTTTCGATATTTATCGGTAGTACCTCGACACAAAACCTAGCTAAGAACACTCGCAGACGCTTATAGTACAATTGTATAAATTTTCAAGAAAATCGGTTCAGCCGTTTTGTAGTCTATAGGTAACGGACGGACACACACACACACACACACACACACACTGGCAAAGTTCCATTTATAAATAAGTTTAGATATGATAAAATGTGTGACAATTGTACTTCTCACATAATAGTAAAACATTAGCTAGTGTGCGGAGGAATAGCACCGACAAAGCAAGATGAAGGCACTATTGGTACAATTAACGGTCACTAGTATCCCATAAGTGACCATTTAAAATATTGGTGTTATATTTGCTGCACCTTGGAGGTAATGTCTTACCATTAAGTGGGAGGTATTTCCGTGCACCCTGAACCTTTGAAAAGCCGCTGGCAGTTACATTTTATCAATATTTTCAATTTTCAAAATTTCCCATAATCCACGGCACGATTATTTTGTTCAATGTTTATTTTATATACACACATACACATATCCGTTGAAACGTCTATTTACAAGTAAGTCGGAGAAATGATCCGATCAGTACAATTATTCTAGACGGCACTTGTATTTGTTACAAAAGAGTAGTTGTAGTGCAAATCTATAAATATAATATATAAATACTCTTGTAATTTATAGTTATTGCTTAATAATTTAATATTCAACTAGATTTTATCCACGAGCGCACAGAAAATCCAAACAGTCGATTTTAAATTGGTAGTCTCGCAGGTACGTAGACCAAGCGGTCCAAAATAGTCCAGCTTCCTCCGTATTTTCCTTTTCGGAAACGCCTCAAACGAGAAGGATTGAGCCTAGCCATTTCCCACTGGAAATATTGTCTAAGGAAACGGCTCCGTGGATCTGAATGTTATTTAGGGCATCAGCATTCGAAGCCAAATAGTCAGAAACTAAAAATGATTTGCAATTTTTTGGTAGAATAATTCATTAATATAAAACTAAAACAAACAGAAATTCTGTTCAGCATTGAAGAATGTTTCTACATCACCAGAATAAAGCATATGAATTGCAGAAAGTAGTTACAGAAAAAAGAAAAGACAAATATTTTATATAGTAACGTTAAAATATCTTCGGACATTTTAAACCAATTTCTGATAACTGCTTTCTTAGAATTGCATTTTCTGTGCATTCTTCAGATGAAAGTCGGTCATACTGGAATTATTGTCACACTTAGTTATTGTCATGTAGAAAGAAGTGTCGACACCGACACGTTTGGTTAAACGCTGATCGCCAGGTAACAAATGAAACTATAAGAATGGATTTTTTCACTACGGATCACGTTACCACAGTAATAACCTAAATTAAGCAACAGACAGACGTCTTCGTGGATCATTCGAGTAAATCGGCGGTCTGACTTTGTCGGGCTCTCTACCTTCGAGCTGAGAAGAACCCAAACAAGGCCCCACCGACGCGTAGAGTTTAATTTAAGAGCTCGGAATACCCACTTAAATTGTCCATCTGCCTCTGAGGAAAAATATACATTAAATTATTGTCTGATCTTAGGGGCTCGAATTTCCCACTTCAATTGACCTTGTGGCCGTCCGCCCAAGTGGGGATCTAATATTTCAACCGAGTGGATTAACCGGATTACAAGTAGCAGTAGCAGTCGTACTAGTTACAACAGAGTAGCTGAGTTCAGTGTACACAGTGTGATATTACTATTTAGTCCTTGAGTAGATTACTCAGGAAGACTTCCAAGAGAGGATACTGCGTATTATCAAGGAAAAACCTCCTAATATAGTACTATTCACGAGATACGGGAAAAAGCTTTAATGCAAATAGGAAAATACCGGAATATCACCTCGTAGTAATAACTATGACTACAAATCCACTGAAGTAATATACCAACACCCAAGACAATACAATCGTGTGATATCACAACAATAACCAACGAGGTTACAATTATATTTTAGCAAGGATTCTGAATGTGGAGAAAATATGCCAGCCACGATTCCAAAGTAACGGTTTTTTTTTTGGTTCTAACGTTAAAAGGCAAATACTTTTCCAAAACATAACCGATTTTTCTCTAAATACAGGGCAAATTTTCAGAATTCCTCATTCTTTCACTACTTAAAATCATGGCAAAAATTTCCAAAGAAACCGTAATGAAGATATCCGGGATGGCCAAAAACATGAACCACCGAGCAATCGCTAAGGAAATTATAATCTCAGAAAGAGGTATTTCAGAAATGTTCTCATTTTGTTTCGAATCGACCAATCTTCGAAAGCTGCAATAGTGGATTATCCGGAGACTGATTAGGAGAGGATTAAGCTGCGTGAAATGGATAGACAAGTGATAAATGAGTGTGACTTGTTCAGTTTAGAGTCGGTAGATAACACTAAGTGCATCCTTCAAGAGTATGGACTGAAAAAAACTCATTTCAACAAAGCCAGTTTTTAAGGAAAAGCATTTAAAGGCAACGTACATTCAGTTAAGTGCAATAAGTGATACATACTAGGAAGATCATGTCTCTTTCGAGACATGACTAACTAGGCAGAATATTTTCCTGGAGTAGGTTGCCATTATTTTTTGTGGTATACCAAAGTTGTAGAACTCAGTCTATCCTGATATTTAAACCATCTCTGTGAAAAGAGACGGATTAATATCTTTTCCAAGGGTATTTGTGTGGTACTATAACTTCACGATATCGGGTTGGCCGATGGTTTCGTGATTACCACATGTTCCAGACTGGATGTTCTCTGATCCCTTCCGCGCCCACGTTGTTTCTTAAGATCCGCGAAAGTGGGGATGGATACAATTCAGTCGATGGAGTTTTAAATTTGGCGTCGGAGTAGAAGAATAGCTGCCACACCATCAAAGAAATGAAGAAAAGCGTTTGTTATAAACAGTAACAAACATTTATTTACACTGGTATACAATAATTTCTTATCAAGTTAAAACTAACACCGCGAAGTGAGGGGTGAATGTTGTTGACTGGCGGAAAAAGTTTCTTTAACTCGAAGAAATCTTAACTGCAATTAGGCAGTGTCATTGATGGAGTATGCAGTGGCAACGGATTCTGTTCTGGGCAGCGAAGAATGACCGACTCCTTTTTTTGCTCTGGGTGTTCTCTATTTATGGGCCCGAATCCCGAATAATTAGCTCCTGATTGGTCAGCTAATAGGGATCACTGGCCAATGGCTATCGTCGTAACAACCCCCCTGGGTTGCATCCGATTGGTTTAGATAATCAGCCAATTAGTCGCAGTCATCGGGTTAGGCTAACAAGAAGCAGGCCCTGTGGTTGGTTGATCAAATATTTATTACCTTGTGCCATACTTGCACTCAATCCCCGGGTGAAGCAACCCACCTGTTTGCCACGCTCAAAATATGTTTATATTTTGAAATTGAAGTAATTTTTTGACATGCCATTACACCTGCAGAGTGTTTTGTTTTAGTGACAGTTTATAGGTCAGCCTTCCGCTTGGGTCTAGATATCTTTATACTCAATGACCGCTGTTTACTGCACCTGGTTCTTAAAAATGTTGGATATCCAGAATGAACTTATTTTCATAATGGTTTAATAAAATAATTATTATAATGATTTAATTAATTATTATTTAATTAGTTTTCATTTAATTAATTTTCATTTAATTAATTTCGCCAGTCAACTTTTTGACACTTGAATGAAAGTGTCATATTTGTGCGTCAGTGAATGCAATGAATTCAACTGGAATTCGAACTTGGCTCTCCGATTTTTCGTTCCGAGCTGATATCAACGGCACCACAACGCATATAGCACAAGTCCACATTAAGTTGGTCAAAAATGGTATGAAATGTTGGTCTCAGATGCTTGGGATAAGATCACATTCAGCGATGAAACAAAGATGGAAAAATCAACATGAATTTGTCATAAGATCGACAGCAAAGTGAAATGATCTACGTTACACACCGAAAACAAAATTTGGAGGTGTTAGGGTAACGCTTTAGGGTTATATTCAGGATGATTGGTTAAAATTTACGATAGCTTGAAGATTACCAAATACATTCTGTTGTTGAAGGAATGTTTCATATAAGAACTTAAAAGTGAGCTTTCTAGCATTAATAAGATTCATATAACAAATTGTATGAAACACAAAAAGGTAGATGGATAATTGTGTCAACTGTATTTAAAGACTGACCCGATAAAAAACCCTGACTCAAATGGTGGATCAAATGTCAACAGAATTAATGAATAGAATTCATCAGAAGAATCCACGCGATTTTGAGCTGTGGTATCCAGACCACAGGGAATGGTATCTAGCAGTTTTAGAGATGGTGAAGGTTTTGTGCACATTCCACCCCAGGAGCAATGGAACAATTATTCAAGCTATAGAAAGTGACAAACAATGTGCATTAACTTCTTGGAATCAAAATCATTTGAGTAATTTTTAATTGCAGAATTTTTCTGTTTTAAAACATCTAACGTTTATGTGAGTTGACCGAAATCTTTGAACGGCCATTGTTTTTGTGACGTCACACATATCCCGTGCCCTTAACGCTTACTAAAAGTATAAGATGAAAAACTGATTTCAGTATGATCAGTTTTATTGATAGATAGAATAATGAAACAATATCCACTTACAAGATAGTAATTATTAAAAATTTAAAATAGTTTAAAATGGTGGATGTCTTTTGAACAGAATGGTGTCCGTTTTCTATATATTATTACGAAGGACTTTCCGAAAGTACTTCTGTTTATTCATTTCTACATAACTGCTACATAGAACATAGTACAACCGTTGGATAGAGTGCATTCTTGTCTACAAAGCACCATTTTTCAGTCCCTATCAGTGGCCATGCATTCTTATTAGTTAAAACATATAAAAGATGCTGAAGCATTATTCACTGCCTTTACTTAATACGTACTTTCTTGTCAGGCACCATTTTACCAAAATGCCGCTAAATTGATGTCTGTAAAAAAGGCAGAAACAAAATTTTTATGACTGGAACTGTCAACTTTTATTCCCTACTAATATCTCTCAGAAACAGCACTCAATTAAGTGCCGTATGTGATACACGCTTGTGCGATCATGTCTCTTTTGTGACATGACTGACTAGGCAGAAGATTTTCCTGCAGTAGATAACCATTTCTTTCTACGACAGACTTGTTGCCAACCAAGACTTAAGAATCTGTCCTGCTATTAGATGATGAAGAGATGGATTCCTTCTTTTCCTAAGGGTAATTTTGCGTAAGTGAATGCAAGGAATTCAATTAGAACTTGGCTTTCCGAGTTCTCGTTGTGGTGCTGATATCCACAGCACCACAATGAGAAACAACATAGGCCAACATGAAAGAGGAAGCATACCATTCAGTATAAACCCCGTATATAATATTTTTACAGTCCAATGGTAAAATTAGCCTTTTACTTATGAGGAAACATTCGGCATTCATTGGCTAAGCATCCAGTACTGCAGCTGTCGGTTGACATTCATGAAATCTTTCTTTTAACACATTTCTTTTCAGAAAAAAAAAGTTTCTTAAGGTCAGTAGCTGTTATCGCTCTTTCCAGAATTGAATGTTTAATAGCTACGAATTCAAATAACTCAGATTACACACTCTTAACCCTCTAGGGCCATTCGTATCATATTAGTGGGGGATCTGTTTATTACTTCATAACAATATAGAACTGATCCCCCACTTTATGACAAGTAGAAGCCTTAATCATATTATATTATTAAGTAGTAATTAGTGGGGGATCTGTTTATTACTTCATAACAATATAGAACTGATCCCCCACTTTATGACAAGTAGAAGCCTTAATCATATTATATTATTAACCCTCTAGGGCCATTCGTATCATATTTGATACAGTATGAAAACAAGCCTTGAAAGAAATATTTTCCTGAAAAATTTTTTAAGAGAAATATTTTATAAATTTCAAATGAAAGCAGTACTGACTGCTCAGTCAATGAATAACAAATGTTTCCTTATAGGGAAATAATGTATCAAATATGATACGAATGGCCCTAGAGGGTTAAGTAGTAATTAGTGGGGGATCTGTTTATTACTTCATAACAATATAGAACTGATCACCCACTTTATGATACGAATGGCCCTAGAGGGTTAACTACAACTTAGTTGAAATATGATTATCATAAAAAAGATTCTTTTTGAATTTATTCAATTTCAAAATATCCCAAAAAGCAAATACAAAAACATTTAGTGCAAACCAGACCTCATTTCTTAGTTAGGAGATATCATTGAAAACAAGAGCCGTGTTCGCTTTGTGTGCTAAAAGTAATGCTTCATATTATTATTATTATTATTATTATTATTATTATTATCATTATTATTATTACAAGAGAATAATTATTTGTATTTACATCGAAATGAGAAGATGCATGCATTACATATGAGAAATGCTTGAGATATTAATATCTAAATGCAATGCTAATGGCTATACTGAAGAAATACTTATTAAATTACTTTGATCTAAAACACATTGCTCATGGCCTAGACGTAGAAATTCATTAGAAATCATTAAATAAATGATTCGCACATTATATTAATGCGCAAACGCATTGTTAATAGCTTCACTGTTAAATGCTTGGCAAATTAATACTCATGATTTATGGAACTCATAATGTCACGAAGGAGATTTATTAAAACAAATCAGACATTCATTCACTCCGATATTTCCATATACTGACACAGCAAATGCAGAAGGCCTATATAAGAAGTAAGTTTTATGGTGTACTGAACGTTTGAATAACGGAGCTGGGTAATCATTAAAACAAAAAGGAAGAAAGATGTGATATATAAATCCGTACGTATCGAATTAACGAAAAAGGTATTCCAAAAGCTAAAAAAAAAAAAGAAATAAAATCGTTAAAAATAAAGAAAAGAGTGATGGATTGCTATGTGATATCATTCCTCTTTTATGCCAATAAATGCTGGAGACTTTCATAAGAGGAAAATAGAGACAATAGAAATGTGGCGCTACTGAAGGATACTGAGAATTCCATGTATGAAAGCGAGTAAGTATAGAAAGACAGAGAAATATATATATATATATATATATATATATATATATATATATATATATTCTTCATTTGTAAAGGAGAAACATGTAAAAGTTCTACAATATAATTCTATTGAACAGTTTTTAATACAAATGTGCACGGGTTTTAATTTTATTATGACCAAAAACTATGTAATCAATCAATCAATCAATCAATCAATCAATATATATATATATATATATATATATATATTGTGTGTATTTTGGCAGCATTCTTTCATTATTACAGGTTTCATTGAATAATATAGACAAGTTCTGTCTATTTATTTCGTGTAAGATCCGTTCGTATGATCTGATTAGCTTGATAGTGTTGTCATGGAAAGACGACAAGAAATCGCAATAATTGTTGATTTTCTTATCAGGTCTGAGCTTTCGGCTTACATAAGCCATTATCAAAGGATGAACATTTAATGTTCAGTGAACATAGAACATTTAAATTATTAACAGAGTGGAGTTATACAGAGAAAATTAGACAGGTCCATTTTTTGTGTCGCACGTGGCTACAGGCCAAGAAGGAATGGTGGTAGTGGGTTTTTGGTCAATTGAGTGTATAGTGGCATGAGGGATTGGTCTGGGAACTGCTGCTACTATGGTGTAGGGGGTAATTATAATAACTATGACCTCTCCCGTCGATTATAGGCATTGAAGTATATTAGTAGATGTGTCGAAATTTATTTTATTTAGGCTAGGTTTAAACTGTTTGATGTAGATAGCTTCTAGAATTTTAAGTTTTCGTTTATTATTTTCTTGTCTAAGTATATATATATATATATATATATATATATAAACACAAACTTATCACTATACACGTTTCGAAAGACCTTCCGCGTATATACGTGGAAGGAAAAAAGGGTTGTAAAAAAAGAAAGACCTAAGCACATCAACATCAGCCAAATAGATTTGGACCGAGCCAGCACGTAGCCCAAAGAAAAAACCCGACACGAGTAATCAATAACAAAAAAGCGCTGAATATTTAAGCAGAGCAGAATAAGTAAATTAAACCCAGTGAGCAAACAAACCTACCAAGGTTTCATCGAAACGGATCTTCAGCGTTCCCTGAAGATCCGTTTAGTTGAAACCTAGGTATGTTTTTTGGCTCACTATTAATTTACTATATTATATATATATATATATATATATATATATATATATATATATATATATATAGAGAGAGAGAGAGAGAGTATATATAGAGAATGAGAGAATACAAGTGTGTGTGTGTGATGTGGCTTCCCTCTGTCCCCTCTAAATATTTTCATGTCAATTTTTCTAATGAGCTCTCTACCTTGTTACTTCTACCGTGTGAGTTTAAGCTTACTGCGAGATTGACAACGTTTTACCGTTGAAATAGATTAATGTAACCGCCTATTTCCGTTCTTGTTTGCCTATGTTCTTTAAAAATATTGAAATGCAAAGTTAATCGCCATCGCCTATTTTCTTGAAATAGGCGATGGCGATTCAGGTGTTCTTAATAAAAAGACCTACCTTCTGTCGTTAACTGGGGCAACAAATGACCTGTAATGCTTTCAAAAGGAAATGCTTCTTTATTAATTTTCAGAGAGAACACTTTTTGCCTTCCATCTACATGGCTAATGCTAACCTTCAGAAGAGGGACTGGTTGCCTTTTCTCAGTTTAACATTTTCCAAACATGAAGTGGAAAAATTACGAACAAACTCCAAAGAAAATTAAACCTGTGTCATACCCGACATTTCTCGTGTAATCTTACATATTTATAAGTCTACCATTCATTCATGTTTAAACTGCTACTGCTGCCACCTTATATAGTTTGGTGCTTTTGACATGTCTTGAGTTCTTTGATAAAATCAAAAGAACTGCAATGCCAGTGGCTCTGACATGGTATCTCAACATCAGTGAATTTCTCGTCGCCGTAATGTATCTTCCTTGTATCTTTTCTATAAATACTTTTATGTTAATTGTTCTAATGCAATCTCCTTGATTTTTTGTGTCTTTTTAACTGAGTTTTTACGCTGTACATAACCCTGGAGCCACTCTAGGTAGAGAGTTACAGATTAAGAGGCACATTTTATGTAGATATATGGTCAAGATAATGGTTAACTCTAGACTTGAACAGATTTCTAGTGATCGGGAAAATATCTTATTTGGAATTGGTTTCACAAGGCAGTGGTTCAGAAGAAGCTGCTGCTGGAGTGGAAATCACATTTCACCAAAGGAGTACGAAGGGTTGGTTGTTTTGTTTTTATGGCATATCAACCTCGGCGGGTCATTTATTGCCAACTTAATTTTATTTATTTTATGCTGGTAATACCATTTTTCTTTCAATAATTTATTGTTTTTTTTATATAAGTTTTGTGCCTAGTAATACTTTTTCTTTTCGAGTATCAAGATCCATTGGGATTTGTTTTTAAGGGCAAGGTCCCCAAGTTCTACTCTGTTATTTAACTCATAACTGGAGGGAAGGGACGGATTAATACCTTTTTCAAGGGTACCAGTGCTTAAGTGAATGCAGGGTATTCAACTGGAATTCGAACTTGGCTCACCGATTTCTCTTTCCGAGTCGATATCCACTGCACCAAAACGCACATCCGTCACTAAACGCTTACAGGCCCTGGTATTCCCAAGCGGTCACTCATCTAAGTACTGACCAGGTTCAACGTTGCCTAACTTCGGTGATCAAGAGAGAACCGGTGTATTGAAAGTGATATGGCCGTAAGCCGAATACTAAGGGAATGAGGGTGATTCGCTATAATGAAGACTGTGTAGCTCTTGTTCATATATAGCAGCAGTAATCTATTTTCTGCTTGATCTGGCGCATGTAAAGGTAGATGCTAGGAGGAGGTGTCTGGTTCTTACTAGAGCGGAACAGGAAATCAACTATTTTACCAGCGTCTTTAGCGATGGATCATGTGTAAGATTTCTAGTTAAGGTGCAAGTTTATTAAGTCTCAAGAGGCGCTCAAATCACAGTGCCTCGCTGAGGGAATATCCGTTCATCATGATCAGATATCATTTTTTTTTACTCAGCTGACTGCCAACTTGAATCGGAAGTGAAATGATGGATCTATAATTCATCCATTGTTTCATATTTACGTAAAAACCTTTTATTGCGTTGAAACAGTTACAAACAACGCTTTGAATCGGCGAAGCGTTGTTGTTTTTGATCGACTGTGAGCAAACGTGGCACCTACTTTGAACACAACTTTCTCATTGACAATTGTTCATGCAAAATGGTGAATACACTGTCTTCTAATATGTTCAATTCCTCTGCTATCTCATGCAAATTCAATTTACAATCGGCAAAAACGAGTTTGTGGATTTTTTTTTGTTTTCCGGGACAACTGACGATTTTGGTTGGCTTGAGTGTACAGCAGTATTTGTGACTGGACGACGGCGTTTAAAATCAGCACACCATCTCTTAACCGTTGTTTCCGACGGAGCAGAGTCCGAATAATACCTATCAAGCCATTGCTCTTCTTGAACAGTATTATCTTATCAGAAAGCAATATAGTATATAAATATATCATTTTGTAAAGAAGCAAAGACTGATCACTGGTTTGAAAAATAAGCATGAATTCAGATTTTTCCATTTTGTTTTGCAAGAGCAGCTTAACTTAAATAACTGTAATTTGTAAACTAATAACCCGATTAGGCCTAAATTTTGTCACTTGTCATTTGAAGGTTTGTACTTAATAATCATTTGAAATTTTTATTAGTGGCGCCATCTATACATTAGGCCAGGGACATTGAGTGATGTGCTAGTCTCCTGGTTGAGACATCTATTCCTACGAAAGCATTATTCCCCTCAGTATCAGGAAGAAAAAATGAGATAATATTACTTTCTTTTCACCAGGAATTACAAAGCAAGCCACTAAATGTTATGACAAACTGTGAATAGCTTCAAAGCCCACGGAGACACATACAGCAAAGTTACCTAAGTAACGTCTAATGTTCATACATGATGAACCAATGTCTAAACGACCACCTCAGAGTGCAAAAAAGATGTTTTTGAGCTTTGAAATTAAAGGACAAATACTTTCAACATTTGATTGTCATAATATACTTCTAATTGTCACAATATACTGTACATGAGATTATTACAGAAAAATCCAAGAAATACTGGAAATGAGAAAAAAAGATCTTATGTAAGTAATTAAAGCAAATGTTGGGAGAATAATTATATATACATATATATAAATCCGAAAAGAAGAGGCTTGAAGGTAAATAACGAATCCTATTATTATTAAAAGCTAAATATTAAAACTGATCCAAAGGGCTCAATGTTATTAAATGTACATCATCATAGAGCCAAATTTTATTACATATAAATAAATTAACATTTTCCAAAAACGGATGGCTATTTAAACGAGTGGATTTAACAATCATCTCTTCAGAGAAACTAAGACAGTATGGCAAAATTCAACTTTTTTACACTATTTATATTGTTCGGATAATAGTCATCATCTTTGCTGCCATTTGTACGATGTTTTGGCCGTTGTACGCTCCAGCCTTCTTCGGGTGCTAGAAATTTTGAAACGAATTCTTTATTTCAATCACTGGGGTATATCATTCTTATTCCCTGCGTAAAGCCTCTTTTGGTAGTCATGAGTTATCTCCCTTTAACCCTCTAATTTACTTGTTCGCCATTGCTGTAGTCTGGTATTGAACTCATAATTCTTTGGGTCAAGTCACTGGAACTAACCAATGTCTATATCTACTGAGCCATGCGTACATAATGGATATGTCTTGTCCTATCTCAGGTCCGATTCTGCTGCGGAGTGTGTTCATCAGAATCCGCACGATTAGTTTTGTTATGCGGCCCACTAATATGAACGAATCTTGAAAGAAGATTTTTTTTGCGCCAGTAGAAGATCACTACTGTAAGATGAAAACAAAAAACTGAAGCTACAATTGGCTGAGAATCACAACAGCCGAATAAAAGATTCCTGCTGCGACAGAATTAGGTACAAACATTAAAGTATGGATCCGACAAGCCTTATATCAAGTCTTCAAGGTGATGGCGGAAGTATGTAAAGTTTTCTTTGCAATCACCGAGCCTCTTGATACCACTAAAAGATTACAGACTTGTCTAGGTTTTGCAGCTGAAGTTCGATACCTGATTACTGCGCCCAATGTTCTTGTGGATACTTCTAGCATGACACCTCATTGTTTTACAAATAGACAGAAACAAAGTAATTCCTGAACACAGCAATAAGTTTTATAATAAAGTAGACTCCACAGTCAACGGATCTTAACCTGATATACTACTAATGGGATTTGTGATAAAAAAAGTTCATTCGAATCCTAGAGGTGCTTCCAAACAAGCAAGAATTGCCGGATGCTATAATATCAGAGCTTTCCATTTTCCAAGAGGGTTTTCAGAACATCATCGAATGTATGCCAAGAACAAAGAAAGGCAATAAAAGGCAAGGAGGATCCAACCTAGTACAAAAAGCGTATACCTAATAAAATGACTAACAAGTGTATATCTGTGAATCCATTACTAATTATTGTAGTACAGTAATACATTGCAAGTGATTCTGCTATGAGTCGGCGTTGCATATAACCACCGAAGGTATTGAAAAATCACGGAAAACGATTAGTCAGGAGTTAATCTAACTGTTAATCTAACTGTTAATCTAACTGTTGCTGAGAAATTAGGACGATAATAAGTACGAGTTCGTAAAGTTACGTACATGTATACAAATATAAAAAAGTTGTCAAGTTTTACAAAGTAAAATGTAAAATCATAAAAATACATAAACTTAATTGAAGTTTCAAGTTGAGATTAAAAGCCTAAGTGTTAAGTGTTTAATTATTTATTTAAATTAGTTTATCTTGTTTTCCCATTAGATCAATAAGCCAAGCGCTGAAAAGATAGAAAACATTGTTTTTTGTCAATTGTATTTTTTTAGTTACTTTTTTCCTGCTTTCACTAACCCTTTTTCTATCACGTGGTTTGGTTTTATCCTCCCAAAAACAAAGCGTAGATTGAAAACCTCAAACCTGTTAAACTACAAAGATATATTTCATACTCAGTGACACATTACTACAAACTTAATTCTAACTTAATTCTTTAAATCTTCAGGATATTGGTTCAATGTAGTATTAGTGATCTATATCCTTTGTTGACTTGTCCAAAATGTATAATTCAGCTCGGTACTGACGTGTGTGTGTGTGTGTGGGGGGGGGGTCAACAGTGTCAGTAGTGAAAGGCGTGTTTTTGTTTATGCGTGTCGCAAAAAATTCAACCAACAAATATGTTACGTTGATTTTCTTATAAAACATTCTAAGGTTTATTTTTTGCTTTGTGTGATTTTGTTTTTGTTTTTATTCTTTTTTTCTTTCATTTTTGTTTTGTATTTTTTCTTGGTTCGTTTTGGGTCCTTTTTCTAGTTTGTGTTTTTGGTTTTCTTTATTTGGCTTTATGTCGTACTTTTTTTTTGTTTTGCGTCGTACTTTATTTGAGCTTTATGTTGTTGCTGTTCTTCGTATGGGTTTGTGTTTAGCTGATTGTTTTTATTTACAGTCATGAGACATGCCCTGTTACTGTAGTAAACAAGTTTATTTTGTATATATCCTAATATTTTCTAGAGCTGAAAGCTTGATATTAAAAATAAAAAAAACAACCCCCCAGAACAAGCATGAACTCCGGACAGTTTTTTTTTCAGTTTTACCCTGGTATCCTATTGAAAGTTTTCAAAAATGCAATAACAAAAAAGTACATTTGGTACTGTATTTAATAAAACGTGTTTGTACAAATATTTGCTATATATATATATATATATATATATATATGAGAATTAGAATTAGATGAGTTTTACTTTGGAGTAAGGGTACCTAACCGGGGAATTGACCGACATAACTACTGCGGAGAAAGTACGATTCTCACTGTATGCTTTTCATGCGTAAACATTTTCTTCCATGCCATTATATCATGTCATTTCGTACGCAACTATTATAATTTTGCCAGATTAAGTTAACACAAAGTAAATCCTCTTCAAACTGATCTCGCAGATAATCATTGTTAAATTTGGTTCGATCATCACTGAGTGCCTTATATTGTACGTTTGTGCAAGTTATTTTTGGATTTTCCTGCACATTTATAAATCTACCATCCGCCCGTGCATTGAATACTGTTGCCATATCTGGTCGGGTGCCCCTGCTATTCTCCTTGGGCTTCTCAACAAGGTACAGCGGAGGGTCTGTAATGTGATCGATACCGACTTAGCAGACCGCCTGCAGTCTATCTCTCTCTCTCTCTCTCTCTCTCTCTCTCTCTCTCTCTCTCTCACCGGCGCGACGTGGTTTCCCTGTGTCTCTTCTATAAATACTTTCACGGCTTCTGCTCCGATTAACTTAGATCACTGGTTCCATTCGATAGTTTACACGGATCATAGGCTCGTCCGGGTTCGTGTAAACTTAGATAAGCCTAAGGTTAAGTTGGCTGGTTACTGGAAATTGAACGCGTCATTATTTGATAGCCAAGATTTCCAGCGCCAGCTTTTACTAACACTAAAGCGGGAACTGACGGGGGCTGTGGTTGGGAATAAGTGGTGGGACACACTAAAATCGAAACTTAGGTCGTTTGCTGCCGACTATAGTCGTCGGCTCAACTTAGCTAATTTAGCGGCGCAAACGGCAGTAGAAAAGAAAGTTGATCGGGCAGTTAAATCCCGTAATAGTGGGGACGTAGCCTTAGCTAGGGCCGAGCTGGCCTCCTTGCTTATCAAGAAGGATCAAGCTCTGGTAGTTAGGGCTAGGTTAAAAAGAATGTCTTCTGAGGCAACGAATATGGCCGCAGAATTGCGTGCAGAAGAAGCTAGGCGTGCAGTCAATCGGCATATCAAGGACATCACATTGCCGGATGGACGTACCGTGACTACAGACGTGGGTATATGTGGGGCTTTTCGGGATTACTTCCAGGATCTTTTCACCAGGGAGCCCGGTCTGAGTTCGTCTCAGTTCGATACCTATTTGGCTGACTTTCCCCGCCTCTCGGCGGCTGAAGCGGCTAGGTGCGAGGGGCCCATAACAGAGTCGGAAATCTGGGATGCGCTGAAATTGGTTGGCCGGGACAAAACTCCAGGATTGGATGGTCTTCCCTACGAACTGTACTTGAGGCAGTCGTCCGTTTTTGTTCCTCTGCTGGCTCTTGTTTATAACAACTGGATGGAGCAGGGGTCTATACCTCGACGCTTCACCAGGGGTGTAATCAAGTTGCTTCGCAAGAGCAAGGACGGTGGGGGTGGCATAGATAATTATCGGCCTTTAACGATGTTAAATACTGACTTAAAGATTTTTGCCAAGATCTTGGCCGGCCGTTTGCAGGCTGTCCTCTCTAGTCTGATTGGCCCCGAGCAGACTTGTGCTGTGAAGGGCAGGACTATTCAGGACAACCTTCATTTGGTACGCCTGATCATCGAGAAAACCGACACGGAAGCCGCGCTGATCAATTTGGATCAGTCCAAGGCATTCGATAGGGTTGACCATCGCTTCTTGGAATCTGTCCTTTCCGCCGCCGGTTTCGGGCCGTACTTTCGCACCTGGATCCGACTGCTGTATGAGTCCCCCGGTGCGCTGGTGGAAGTGAATGGGGTAAGATCGAAGCCCTTCACTTTATCTCGCTCCATTCGTCAAGGTTGTCCACTTTCGCCTTTGCTTTACGTTCTTGCGTTGGAGCCTTTCCTTCGCAAGTTAAAGGCGAATCCGGTCCTTCGCGGAATTTCCCTACCTGGTGCTACCACCTCGGCCAGGTACTCCGCCTATGCTGACGACGTTTCGGTTTTTGTGTCGAGCAGAGCCGAGATTGACGAAGTTAGCAAAGAAATCAGATGCTATGAGACGGTGACAGGGGCCAAGATCAATCGCGATAAGTCTGTTGGCTTGCGATTGGGTGCGTGGAAGGGAGTTTCTCTTCCCGGACCTTTCCTCTGGACGGACGGGCCGATCAAGATTCTCGGCGTCTTTTTCGGTCCTGATCTCCAGTTGGAAATGAATTGGTCGGAGGTTCGAGAGAAGGCCGAGGGCGCAGTTCATCTGTGGACTCGGAGGAATCTTTCCTTAAAGGGGAGGGCGGAAGTATGTGCCTCGCACATCTACCCGATTCTCCTTTACCGACTCTCCGTACTTCCTCTCCCGTGTGCCATTCGTTTGGGATTGATTCAGCTCTTGTTCTCTTTCCTTTGGCGAGAAGGCAAGGCTCCCAAGGTGCGTCGCGAGATCTGTTACCTTCATCCATCTGAAGGCGGTCTGGGCATGCCTAGCGTTGAGATTCGTCAACATACGCTTCGCATTAGATTCCTGGATCGAATGTGTATGCTAGCGGATGAGAAAGGCGCCCTCGTTAAAGAGGACGTCCATAAAAACTTTCCATCCTTGAGAAGTGTGCATTTGTCGGAGGAAGAGGCCGGCCGTATTCCTCGTGGCGAATGCTCCTTCTATAAAGAATGTCGTTTGGCTCTCCAGTTTCTCTTGCGGGCTACGGATGGCCTCTCCAACGCCCAATCGTTGTCTCTTAGGGCATTATATCGGGTGTTAGTTAGGGGGGCCGTTCAAGATGAACTGATTGGCGAGCTCGGGCTTACGAAGCAGGAGGCTCGCTCCATATGGCCTTGGGCGCCTGGGTTGAAATGTCTCACTAACGATGAGGCATCACTCACCTGGCTGATGATTCGAAAGGCTCTCTGGGTAGGCAAGAAACTTCATGTAGCGGGCCTAACACCGAAATCAACCTGCGTGCGTTGTGGGCTGTCGGCGGAATCCGTCGATCATGCCTTCTTCCACTGCAGTGTTGTTGCGCCGCTATGTAAGTTCCTTGAAGATCTCATGGTCCGTATGCTGCGTGGAAAGTTCTTTGTCCTTGAGGCTAGTTCTGTTTGTAGCAATGTCGTACCTCCGTTATCTAGGGCTGAGCACTATGTGCTCTTTTGCTTACTAGGTGTTATGCGAATCGTGATTTGGACGACGCGACAGAAGGAATTCTATGGTGATGAGAAGTTTACCTCTTCCCAACTGATCTTGTTCTTTAAGCATCAGCTTAAAGTCAAGATCAGGACGGAAAGGAAACGACTCACTCCATCTGAATTTGGCAAAAGGTGGGTGAGTCTTGCGCGTCTCTGTCGAGTGAAAGGTGCTGACCTGGAGTGGTTGTTTGATGCTGGTTAGGCATCAGGATATTGGGTGTGCTGGGCACAACATGTGCACCCCTTCCCTGTTAGTTTAGAGTAGGAAGTATTTGATTTTCTGTTTTCTCTCTTTAAAGGTAACTTAGCTAGGTTATGATTGCTCATTGGCCCCACTTTTTCTTTTTGGCCCCAGTTTTCTTTTAGTTTAATCCCCCACCCCCTTTCCCACCTTAGGTGTTCAACAATGTTAGTTCTCCGGTGGATGCGTGGCGTCTTTCGTTATTTTTCAAGTGTGTTTTTCGTTTTTGTTATGGTGTTTAAATGTGTGAGTGATTGTGTGAGTGTTTGCTGATCGGATAAGTGGTATTATGATATTTCTAAAGCCACGCATTATATTTCGTCCGGGGAAGTGATTTTGCTGTCACAATATTAGAAGTAGTGGGGGGCTTTTATTACTAATACGATTTTATTTAGTTTCTTGTATATATCGTTCTTTCATTGTATAAAACCATTGGGGATATTTTAATGTTGTTATTTTCTGCCCATGCCCTCCACTGAATATTGTAAATATGGGAGTTAAGTAGGACAACATAGAGCAGCCGAGGTATTATGGTGAACGTGGTAAGAATGGTAAGTAAAAATGTGGTATTATGGTGTAAGGATTATTATAAGTATGTCAGGGTCGACGAAAGTGAATAGCTAAGTTAAAGTAGGACAGATGATGACCAGCCTTCCCCATCCCCAATTTCGGCCTTGTGCCACATTTTTTGTATTCGTACAAAAATAAATAAAACTTAGATCACTGGTGCCCCCTAGGTTCGATTTTGCACGAGATACTAGATTAGTAACTAGATCCCACCTATTTTACAGTGAAACCAATAAAATGCAACCGCAACTACTACTCCAACAATTTATTTTCTCGCACTTCCCGACTGTGGAATTCCCTTCCACAAGACTGCTTCCCCGACGGCTACAATCTCTAGGAGTTTAAATGTAAGGTCAATAGACACCTCTTAACAAACTAACTCGCTTCCATTTTTTCAAACACTCTTAAAACTATTTATCACCCCACTTCTGACATTTCTTATATCTAACCACTCTTTCTATTTACCTTCTCTCATGTAGCCCCAAGCGCAATAGTGGCAGTGGAATGCTTTGCTTGGGGTGAAATTATTAAAAAAAAATTTCTTTCAACCAAATTTCACTTTTTTGCACTAGTAGTAGTTTTTAATTTTCTTGGATCAAATCTTGTCGAACAATTTTTCATAATTATTTCTTTCATCTTAATTCCGAATGTTTTATCTATGCTAGAAGGATTAATAGTAATATATTTAAGTATTATTATTCCATCAACCATTATTAACTTTTGTATTATTTCTTTCAACTTAATTTCACTAGCATTATTTGCAGTTGCTCTATTTAAATGTTTACAATATAATCTCATCCTAGTTATGACGAAAAGCTATCGTGTGCTTGAGTAAATTGATGACAGAAAGGATTTAAGAGAACTATTTAGTTAATAGTTAACTAAGGACAGTAAAGTATGGTGTGTCATGATCTGCAACGTTCTGAAGAGACACGATACATAAAGTATTGCTGGAGAAGGACAACTCTGAATTCCAAATCTGAGGGGCGTCGTTTGGGCACCTCGTGCCATACTATACATCAGTTTCCTGCATTTGCCTTTGTCAAAAATTATTTTTGCTTCTGCAGAACCTTTTACGACCATGATCAGTTGATTTGTGCGGATAGTCTGTTTGTAGTTTTTTATGAACTGAGTTGCTTGACCCACATACATCAAAAGCGACCAAAGAGCCCAGTATATTTATGTCCAATGTATGGGTACTTCTTTTCAATCGATAGCCGTTATCTATGTCCTGCTTTTTGGGAGTATTTTCATTTTTTAAGTACCGCATCTGTTACCACAGGTTAACAGGACAGTTCTTGTTTTCATAAAAAAAAATATTGATGGTGGGTTAGTTATTTTTCATGTTTAATGGCTTCTGCAAATGCAGTCTTTGTTTTAACGTTTATGATATAGCACTTTTGTACAATTAGCAATTAGTAGAATTTTTTGTTTAACTCTCTCATATATATATATATATATATATATATATATATATAGCAAATATTTGTACAAACACCTTTTATTAAATACAGTACCAAATGTACTTTTTTGTTTTTGCATTTTTACAAACTTTCAATAGGATACCAGAAGAGAATTGAAAAAAAACTGTCCTGAGTTCATGCTTGTTCTGGGGGGGTGTTTATTTTGAATATTGAACTTTCATCTCTAGAAATTATTAGGATATATACAAAATAAACTTGTCTACTACAGTAACAGGACGTGTCTTATGACTGTGAATAAAAACAACCAACCAAACCCGAATCCAAACGAAGAACAGCAACAACACAAAGCCAAAATAAAGTACGACGCAAAACCAACAAATACGACACAAAGCCAAATAAAGAAAACCAAAAACACAAACTAGAAAAAGGACCCAAAACGAACCAAGAAAAAAATACAAAACAAAAATGAAAAAAAAAAAGAAGAAAAACAAAAACAAAATCACACAAAGCAAAAAATAAACCTTAGAATCTTTTATAAAAAAAAATCAACGTAACATATTTGTTGGTTGAAATCTTTTGCGACATGCATAAATAAAAACACGCCTTTCACTACTGACACTGTTGACGCCCCAGTACCGAGCTGAATTATACATTTTGGACAAATCAATAAAGGATATAGATCACTAATACTACATTGAACCAATATCCTGAACAGTTAAAGAATTAAGTTAGAAGCATGTAAAAACAATTAGTACACATGAAATCATTTATTCTCACCGTGGGTCGTATGAACTCAAATGAAAGGCAACAAGTTAGTACCTCATCATTGCCTGATAAGGTACTAACAAGCGTGATAGCTTTTGTGTTGCATAAACTATGTTTTTATTATAGATACCCATAAAATTCTCTCTCTCTGTCGGCTATTGGGCACTTATAATTATAATATACACGCTAAAAAGTCTGCCTTCTTCTCCCGAACGCCCATAGCCCAGAGGTAGAATCGCTGACTAATGCCCATTCGGTCGGGTTTCTAATCCTGGGTTAAAAAGCAATCGGAGTCTAACCGTATTGATGAGCTGTGATACAGCGAAACAGATCTGTCTGCGGATGACTATATATTTATATATTTATATAATCAGAAATTGTAGAAACTAAGCTAGTTACTGTGACGTAAGAATCTAACATAACAACAATTAACCCCGGGGCGAGTGACTCATTGAACTCATTTTGGTGCTAACATGAAGTGGGTGTTATATAGCAATATACAACAAACACGCATATATATAAAAATATAAGTTATATTTTTATTAATGACGATGAACCGTGTAGCCTAGGAAACAGAGAGTAAGAGAGCGCGCTTCTAAGGGTTGACGGGGGGGGGGGGGTCGTCGTATCTGTTGCTCCTCTGGTCTGGTCTGGCTCTCTCGTCTGCCTCTGTCTCGTCTCTCTCTGAAATCCGTGCGCCGAGGTCTTTTTATAATCTCCAAACCGGTACTTCCGATTTTTGCCTCGCCCACGCACGCCCACGTAATTCTCAGAGACACCTGTTCTGTTTGCCTCTGTCCATTTCCGCTACTGCCGGAAATAAGGTCAAACAAACATCCGTTCCTTTCAACGACCGGAAACGCCCCCGCTTGCTCAGCTTCCTCGGGTGGGGCGGGATTGTTATATTACAGTGGGAAGATTATATTGAATTACACTGAATCACTTGTTAGGTCTGCTGATAAAAAAATAAAAACTTGATCCACTGTGTCTTGTTGGACAATCCTTCTCGATAAAATGTCTTACATATAATTCTACTATTCAGTACTGCTGTAATATCTGGTCTGATGCTCCTGCTTCTGTAGGGATCCCTGATAAAATCCAAAGAACCAGCAATGCTATTTGTCCTATCTCGGGATCAGTCATTTTGTAACTACCGTAGCATGAGTTTTCTAGAGTAATACACTACGCCTCCTCGGACTTACCCTGTCCTCAGACCTCAAATGGAAGCACTATATTGAATCCATAGCAAAATCTACTGTTAAGAAGGTTGGGTCACTATGTCGATCCAGGATGTTTTTTCCACCTGAATCCATCCTGCATATATATAAGTCAACCATCCGTCCGTGCATGGAGTACTGTTGCCATTTATGGTCAGGTGCCCCTGCCGTTCTCCTCAGTGTTCTTGACAGGCTCCAAAGGAGAGTCTGTAATGTGATAGGTACTGATCTGGTGGCTCGACTGCAGCCACTTCCCCATCGTCGAAATGTGGCTTCCCTTTGTCTGTTCTATAAATACTTTCATGGCTTCTGCTCAGACGAACTTAAGTCACTGGTGCCTCCTCAACAGGTGTTTACTCGTGCAACCAGACTGGCAACTGGGTCCCACCCATTCGCAGTCAGGTTATCCAAATGCAGACGACAATTCTACTCCTTCAGCTTCTTCTCTCGCACTTCCCACCTGTGGAACTCGCTCCCGTATTCTTGCTTTCCTGACGGCTACAACCTCCAGAAATTTAAATGCAAAGTCAATACTCATCTACTAACCACTGGACTCTAGCTCTCTTCTCACCCCCGTATAACCTTCCCTTTCTCTCCACCTATGTATCTGTCATCGCACCTGCTTTCTCAGCTTTCTATTGTTCCTTTCTAACTAGTTTGTACTCCTCACTCTTTTCTAATTAATCTTTTTACATTTATGTAACCCCCTGCACATCAGTGTCGTTTCCGCCTTGCTCGGGGTGAAATGATTAAAAAAAATATTTTAACAGTAATTGTTCTCATTGGCTTTCCTCTTTGATATGCAGGACTTTATGAATTTAAGTGCATTACTTGATGTGCCTTGTAGTGCAGTGGATATCGAATCGGAACGAGAAATCGGGGAGCCGAGTTCGAATTCCAGTTGAATACTTTGCATTTACTTACGCGCAAACCGTCTCTTCCATCCAGTTAAGGGTTAAATAATAAGAAAGATTGGGTTCTGTAGCCTTGGCTGGCAACCACTCTACCACAGAAAGTAAGGGCAATCTAGTGTGGGATAATCTTCTACCCAGTCAGTCATATCTCTTTAGAAACATGATCAACTAAGCGTGTATAACGTTGGCATTTAGCTGACTGACTAACAGCGAGTTTAAATAGCGAGATAGTTATATTCTAAGAGTTTTACTCCACACACACTTCTTCCTAGTGAAACACTTCCAGCAAGTATGATCTCTAAAAATCCAAATGCAATGTCAATTGATGTCTTCTGTTCTTTTGTTGTTCACCTTTAATCTTTTCCTTTGTTTCCTCCCAAACCCAGTAATCGCCCGAGTCTTAGTGACTTTATTACCTTGCTTGAGGTGAAATGATTAAAAAGAAAGTAAAGTAGAAAGTAAAGAAAACCACTTGAACCATTGATATGGAATATCACTTTGATGCGCGCATTTGTTTATATTTTTGCTAATAGAAAGTAAGTCAATTATATGCACTTAAATGTTACATAAACTGACACCGAAAAAGTCTAGTTTTTCACGATATCTTAATTCTATCCTCCACCTTTACCCTCTTAACTCATTTCCCTCTCCACCATTGACTTACTTTCTATTGGTTAACCTAGTCCAACCCTTTGAATTCAACAACCCTCCTAACAGAAGGGGCATGGTAACAACTGTGTTGGTTCTAAAAGTTTAAATTTCTCTCTCTCTCTCTCTCTCACACACACACACACACATATATATATATATATATATATATATATATATATATATATATAAATTTTTAACAGTAAAATATTTCATTGCCTGATGAGGTACTAACAAGCACGATAGCTTTTGTGTTGCATAAACTGTTTTTATTATAGACACTCATAAAAATTCTCTCTCTATATATCTATCTCTCTCTCTCTCTAGCTCTCTCTCTCTCTCTCTCTCTATATATATATATATATATATATATATATATATATATAATTAGAAATTGTAGAAACTAAGGCACTTACTGTGACGTGAGAATCTAGCACAACAAAAATTAACTCGAGAGTGACAGTCCTGATATTAGTATTCCATACTCAACTAGACAGTTTACAGAAATAGTATCATTGTCTTTTCTAAACAATTACCAAAGACTACTTATCATTAATGAGAAAATCCATTCATGATAGTAAGTGTAACTCACTCATACCACAGTAATAGTTATGTGAGTGTGGATTGTCCAAGAACAATTTGTCAAACACACACACACACACACACACACACACACACACACACACACACACACACACACACGCACGCACACACACACACACACACACAAAAATCACTCAAGTGTAAGTATTTTCATGCGTCACAGTAGGGGGGTTCGCACGAAGTTCACATGGATTGACTGACGGAAACCAAACTAGATTTACCGATCCTTCCCTCACCTCCCACTGTTAACTGCGATTCTTCCCTGAACCTTCAGAGGATATATTCCCTAGAACAGAATGGTAAAAGAATTTAAGAGGAAAAAGCCTGCTTTATTTTCATAAACCGGAAACGGAACGATTGAACTTGCACACGAATGTAATTTATTAACTAAGTTAATTTCATCCGTGTTCTCTCAAACTACCTTTAAAAACCTTAAAGTGTGGCCAACCAGCAACTAGAAAGTTAACAACTACGTCGACAGTCTTATAACTGTTGTCTATGAAGAGTTAGGATATTTTCCTTTGGGACGTCCAAGAGTGTCTGAATCCGAATAAATGGGTTTAATGATTTGGAAAGCAAGCCAATAGGCCACGATTTACTTCCCCCTTCTTAAATGAATGCCGTACAGAGAATGTAAATTAACTTTTCTATTGCTATTTATTTGCAGTGAAATGTAATGCAAATGTTCAAGGTTGAAAAAGTTTGCAATAAAGTTTGATCCTAAAGTACAGACATTTGGGACTTCAGAAACAAACAAAGAAAAAAAAAAAAAAAAAAGAAACCTATTCATTGTGTGCTTGATATTTTACATTCGCGTATTCGGGCTTTGGGTAATTTTTAGGAAGCTCTTTTATCAATGTAAACGCTACAGAAGTTAATTCGATCTTCTGGGGTATCACGTTATTGTTGCATTGTATTCTATGAAGCTGTTTAACAAATCTATGATTCAATAACACGATTATTTACATTGTTCAGACTATTACCCTCATCTTTACTGCCAAAAGGGTTCGGTTCGATATTCCTAGTACCTGAAGAAGGCCGAAGCGTACAAACATTTTTATTAAAAAAATTTCCATTTTTGTTTTCGGTATAACAACCTGTGTTTGATTTTTGTTTAATAGAGTATTTCATGCCAAAAAGGTGGGGTTTTAAGGTATTTTTATGTTCGGTTATAACGTTGATTGAGTCAGATTTTAAAGAACACTTTTTGTTTTTATTCTTTTTTATTTTAGAAAAATGAAAATGTCTTTAGTTTTGTATTAAAAAATGTTATGAGAATAATTTTCTTCCTTCGAAAATGTGTTATGGTACTAATCTTATCTTCAAAAATGTATTGTTAGTATTACTTTTCCTTCAAAAATGTATATTTTTCTATAAAGTCTATTTTTATGTATATATTTCTATAAAAGTGTATTTTTATACTTTCATAGTATTTTGACCCCGGTTTGGAGGTTAACTGTTTGCTCATAGCTGGGACTCTAACAGGTGCTACCACTCCGGGTCAGGGTGGACCTGTCAGAGGCCTTACTGCCGGATGCAGTTTACTGTCATGCCCAGGACCTGATCTTAACGTCTCGTCTTCATTTAATTTCCCACTGCTTTAGTGTAGCTTCTTTGTGCATTTTCTATAAATATTGTCATGTTTATTGTTCGGATGAGTTTTCCTCTTTAAAGAGGCGTTAGTTTAATCCGCATCTGCCCACAAATAAATTGTACATATGAGACTATTCAGGATTTCATAGAGTTTTTGAGGTATTATGGCGATTATAGTAAAAATGGTAAGTGAGAATGTGATGTTTTAGTGCAAGGAATTTTGTACAGCTTGCTTCGGTCAGCGAATGAGGCTAGCTAAGGTATTTTAAAGACAGATGAAGACCATCTTTAACAATTCCTATTTTCGCCTTGTGCTACATTTTTTGTGTTTAAAGAAAAAATAAATACCAGATTCTATTTGATAACTAGACTTCAATAATATGTTTTGTGCATCAGATGAATATAGTTTTCGTCTTGGGAAGATTATTTTAGTATTTTGACTCCAGTTTGGGTTTAAATATTTGCCTATAGCTGGGATCCCAACAGGTGCTACCACTCCGGATCAGGGTGGATCTGAGAACAACATCGATTGAGAGATAGTTTCATGCTCCTCACAACCTCCCAATCAGAGGCCTTTCCGCCGGATGCAAGTTACCGTCATGCCCGGGACCCCTGTGTTTTAACAACTGCTCTATTTTTCCAGCTATAATGAGGGTACTTTTGACGCAAGAAGAAAAAGTTGAGCTCCGTATGTGTACTATACATATGAGCGGTGGACAAAAATTATTCACTTCCTTTGCTACTAGACGTCTAATTCCTTTGGCGTTTATATTATTGTGGTCATCAGTGAAGGCGCATATAAAAAGATTCTATGCGTCAACATTCAAACAGATGAGGCAGCAAACACCTGAGGGGATGTCCAAGATGGAAAACAGACTGAGATATGTCTAAAGTTCAATTGATGGTGCAAATCCGATGGCTATCATGCCCAAGTTCCTTGCGTGATACAACCATGTGGTGCGGTATTAACAGGGTTGCTTTGCAGGGGAGGATCTCCCACTTGTTTTGTAACAATCCCATGATTTGTATAGTTCTTATTGTTTTTTTTATATTTAAATTTAGAATGATAGTATTTGTTTTATTAATTTGACTGGTTGGAAGATTAATATGAAAGAGAAAATGTGTAGTTAAGCAATTAACTCAGATAAATTTGAATTATCTCTATTCAATATGTGAGTCATGTCTTAAGAAATTTCATCAAATCATTTTTATTGTTTTATCTTCTTAGAGGTGTCAGTAGTTTTAATCTTTTATGTTTTACCAGAAACAAGTAGAAACTTCGATGAATAATAAACCGTTAAAAATAACACTGATTATGATGGAAGAACATGCAAATATAAATTGTTTATTCGTTTTATCAGCATATCAAATCCCTGTGGTTCATTTAATGCTGAAACTGAACTTTTTATTTAGGAATATTTCGAAACGTTTCAAGTTGTTCGGCATTTTATAATTGTTTTCAAAATATCAGAAGTTGTATCATTCGGGAGTATTTCAAAACGTAAGTTGTATTGTTCAAAGTAAAACCTCTATTCACTGTCGAAGTATTTTCTTCAGATATCCTATTATGTAGTAAGTAGATACATTTTTGAAGAGCGTATTAACAGGATGTGTGTTGTGGTACAGTTGATATCGGCTCGGAACGAGAAGCCGGGGAGCCGAGTTCGAATTCCAGTTGAATCCGTTGTATTCACTTACGCGCAAATACTCTTGGGAAAGGTATTAATCCGTCTCTTCCTTCCAGTTATGGGTTAAATAGCAGGACATATTGGGTTCTATATCCTTGGGCGGCAACCAGTCTACAGCAGAAATCAATGGCAACCTACTGCGGGATAATCTTCTGCCCGGTCTCTTTCGAGACATGATCGCCCAAGAGACATACGAGACATATCACGTATGGCGCTTAACTGACTGAATCGTTGCTATTTTTTCAGCTTCTCGCGTTTTATAAAGATATGTCTGACGGTAAGAAATTCTTTGTAGCGGATACACTGAAGTGTATTCTGCCTTGAACATGTGTGTCTCTCCCCAATTTTTATTCTGTTAAGCACTATATTTCTTCTACTGGTAGCCAATGATTATATTTTTCTTATTGTCGGCCGATGTTCATATAGTTTATTGTTTAGGAACATGTTCCAAATTGCTTGACAGTTTTTGATGTTTTTATAATCTGTATATGTTAGCTTCATGTCAGTTATTTTCATTTTTGTTGCGTCGTTTAACAGTGTGTCGGTTTAAGGATTTTCATCGTACTTTTGCTCGAGTTTGCTTGCAGTTTTATAAGTCAATTGTTGTGTAAAAATATCTCAACCATTTTTTAACTGGTTTTAAGTGGCTCTATGCATTCTGTTGTAAAGCACGGTTTTGATTTGGTTTAAAGATTTGGGTATTGTTTGTCTTAATATTTTTGTTAGTATGCTTTTAAAGGAGACTATTAGTTTTGGTTCATTGATAATTTTTATGCTGATCTGGACAGAGTTAAAAAAAAGTCATAAAAATTAATGGGAGGCCCATATAGTTAAGTCAATAGTTGATGTTAACTTGGTACCTGGGTGTAGGTATATATACATTTGGTTTTAAGGATCAAATGATTTTAGTAGATATTCTAGAATTTTATCAGTTTGATTAAGGGTTCCTTAAGCCACACATTTTACTGTGTACATTAAAATCTATTAGTAGACAGTGAGTGATATATTGGCTAATTGGTTTTTATATTTCAGTCTTATTCAGTTTATGTTTTGCAGGAATATAAATTGAACATATGCTTATTGTTCGAGGAACTGAAGCCTTTACTGCCATTGTGTTTAATTCTAGTTTTTCACGGGAAACTGCATTGTAACCCGAGAACACTAACCATGGCTATATATTACCCAGCGCAAATGACGCCATTTTAATAACAATTTAATTACGATGTTGAGTACCTGATTTTCTTACCTAAATAATATGTTTTTCAGTTCCTATTAATGTTAAGCCAAAGTACAAAGTTTGAAGTGCCTGCATGTAAAATATTTCAAATAAAGATTTATATTTAACATTTTTTTGATATTTTCAAATCGGGTATGATATGCCCATGGTTAGTAGTGGTGTAACTTTAATTGTTGGTTAGTATTCCAGGTTTAATCTAATATTGAAATTGACCTATTCTCAGTTGTTGACACGTTTTGTGATAAATTACATATCTTTCAAAGGAGATGTTAGTTCTTTTGAGAAAGGTCTCCTGCAAGCAGATTATATTTAGATTGTAATCTGTAAAAATTGGTTGATTTCCTCTACAGTTCCATTGTTTGCTGCTTGTGTGCGGTTTGTCCATTTAAGTAGTAATCATTTTGGTGAGTGCATTGAAGTTTAGAAGTATATGTAAAACCATGAACAACCAGGATCCCGTCCTCAAACATCACGGGCTGCGACCCACAGCAAACATGTGACCTTTTTGGGAACTAATTACCTACTACATAGGTATAATCAGCGAATTCTGAAGCTTCGCCAGCAAGGCGAATGCAAATATAGAATTCGAGCTCACGTCAAAGAGCATTCCTATATGACACCGCCGATGATATTAGAATTCAGGCTAACGTCAAACAACATTCCTATATGACACCGCCGATGATATTAGAATTCGAGCTCACGTCAAACAGCATTCCTATGACACCGCCGATGATATTAGAATTCGGGCTAACGTCAGACAGCATTCTATGACACCGCCGATGATATAAGAATTCGAGCTCACGTCAAACAGCATTCTATGACACCGCCGATGACAGAAATTCAAACTCTCACGTCAAACAGCATTCCTATATGACACCGCCGATGATATTATGAAATTCGGGCTAACGTCAGACAGCATTCCTATATGACACCGCCGATGATATTAGAATTCGAGCTCACGTCAAACAACATTCCTATATGACACCGCCGATGATATTAGAATTCGAGCTCACGTCAAACAGCATTCCTATATGACACCGCCGATGATATTAGAATTCAGAGCTCACCGTCAGACAGCATTCCTATATGACACCGCCGATGATATTAGAATTCGAGCTCACGTCAAACAGCATTCCTATGACACCGCCGATGATATTAGAATTCGGGCTAACGTCAAACAGCATTCCTATATGACACCGCCGATGATATTAGAATTCCGAGCTCACGTCAAACAGCATTCCTATATGACACCGCCGATGATATTCCAGATTCAGAAGCTCACGTCAGACAGCATTCCTATATGACACCGCCGATGATATTAGAATTCGAGCTCACGTCAAACAGCATTCTATATGACACCGCCGATGATATTAGAATTCGGGCTAACGTCGAATGTGACCCTATATGACACCGCCGATGATATTAGAATTTGGAGCTAACGTCAGACAGCATTCCTATATGACACCGCCGATGATATAAGAATTCAGGCTCACATCAAACAACACATTCTATATGACACCGCCGATGATATAAAATTCGCGAGCTCGTCAAACAGCATTCCTATATGACACCGCCGATATTAGAATTCGGGCTAACGTCAAACAGCATTCTATATGACACCGCCGATGATGGAATTCGAGCTCACGTCAAACAGCATTCCTATATGAGCACCGCCGATGATATTAAATTCGAGCTCACGTCGAACCGTATTCCTATGACACCGATGATATTAGAATTCAGGCTCACGTCAAACAACATTCCTATGACACCGCCGATGATATTAGAATTCAGGCTAACGATGGAACAGCATTCCTACATGACACCGCCGATGATATTGAAATTTGGGCTAACGTCAGACAGCATTCCTATATGACACCGCCGATGATATAGATTCGAGCTCACGTCAAACAGCATTCCTATATGACACCTTCGTCGCAGAATTCAGCGAGCTCGTCAAACAGCATTCCTATGACACCGCCGATGATATTAGAATTCGGGCTAACGTCAAACAGCATTCCCTGTATGACACCGCCGATGATTATTAGAATTTGGGCTAACGTCAAACAGCATTCCTATATGACACCGCCGATGATATTAGAATTTGGGCTAACATCAAGCAGTATAAATAAGACCATCTATTATAACCGGTTGCATCTTACCATTTGGTCATGATCAAGCCCTTCGCAGCAAACATTTAAATTTTGGTGTTTTTGTTTAGCGGTATATTAACACCTTTATGGGTCATTTAATGCGACACCTGGATATTTTGTTACGCAATTGTATGGTGTCAATTAGACATGGTAGCGAAATCTGGTGCCCATATCTAATTCTACAGCCTTGGTTGGCAACCAATCTGTCCTGCGATTCAACCCATACCTGCAGAGAGAAGAGATGGATTAATACTTTTCGCAAAAGGTATTTGTGCGTAAGTGAATGAAACATGTTCAACTGGAATTCGAACTCTGCTCTTCGATTTCTCATACTGAACCAAATTTTGCACCATCAACACCATCAACATTTCATATTCCAAGAAGTGTCTAGTATCAAGGTTTCCGGAGAAGTGATAGTATGTCAGTTAAGTGCCATACGGGGTAAACGCTTGGGCGATCATGTCTCGAAAGAGACATGACTGACTAGGCAGAAGATTATCCCGCAGTAGGTTGCCATTGCTTTCTGCGGTAGATTGGTTGCCAGCAAAGGCTATAGAGCCTAATCTGTCCTGTTATTTAACCCATAACTGGAAGGAAGAGACGGATTAATACCTTTCCCAAGAGTATTTGCGCGTAAGTGAATGCAATGGATTCAACTGGAATTTGAACTCGGCTCCCCGATTTCTCGTTCCGAGCCGATATCCACTGTACCACAACGCACATCCTTGATAGTATACCTGCATTAAAACAAAACAAAACATTGAAGAAATTTATTTGAGCGTGTCGCACCAGTAGGCAGAACTTGATTATTAAACAAATGGAACGAGTGACTTTGGCCAATAAGTCTGATTTGTTGATCTCTGCGTTTAAGTGCTTGACAGCTGTGTCAGTGCGACGAGAACTGTAACCTTATTACGTAATGCGTTCGAGCTTCAATCGCCACCCACGTCGCTCCTTGCAATAATTTGATCGAATCAAATTTAACGGGAAAGATAAGTTGATTTCTTAATCCTGGCTCTACGCCATTCTTCTAAACGACGAGAATATTTATCGATCAAAATATCAGATTGCGATTTCAATAAATCTAACCTCGAAATTATGTGTGCTCGAAAGTGATGCATGCATATATATATATATATATATATATATATATATATATATATATATACTCATAAACGCCCGCGCATGTTCTCCGCAGTCTGAAAAAGTTGTGCACTAATTTACAAGACGAAACAGTGTGGCACAGGCATATGGTAGGGAAAAGCAACAAGACAATTATAGTTTATCAGTCCGCGATATCAACTTATGAACAACTGGGACATAGTCGGCGCCCTAGTTGCTTAACATGAAAAAGAAGTCTTTGTTACTGTGTGCAAGAATTATTTATTTTAAGATAACTCGAAAACGAACCCTCGTATCCTACGGTACCAACTACAGTTTGGGGGTAATAGTGCCTCCTGACAGGTCTTTGCGGTGCCACAAAATTTTCTGCTCGATTACATTCACTGTATACATCCTCAGAAACAGAAGTGTGTCCCCAAATCTTTTTCATAGAATCACTGTGGAAAAATATCTGTATTGCATGGGTTTTGTAAACCACTGCATTGGCTGTTCCCTGAGAGAAAAAGAAAGAGAGAGCGAGAGAAAAAGAGAAAGAGAAAAAGAGAAAGAGAAAGAGTGAGAAAGAGAGAAAGAGAAAGAGAGAAAGAGAAAAAGAGAAAGAGAGAAAGAGAGATGAAACAATTATACCTCTACCACCAAAGCCTGCTCTTGACATCATGGGCCCATAAAATAGGTTCCATTTCTTTTAGGCCAATGCTTGCGTGTGGAAAGATCTCATAAAATATATAAAACCACTTCTTTATATTGGTCATATCACCATAGTATTCCCGTAAAATAATTTACCTGAACGAAATGAAATAAAATCATATTTCAAACAAAATTCAGTATTTTACTGTTACACCTCTCTCATCTTTTACTACTATTTTATGCTCCTTAAGTAATCAGCTGGTCAATGACAGTAGAGTAGGAGCGGAAGAGATCGTGCGCATTGTGTCAATAAGGGAGACAGGTGCAAGAAGAAATAAACACATACACAAAAACAAAACACCATACACACAAACAAAAAGACACCACACACTCACGAACTAGAAAAAAAATCACGACACACGCTACAATCAGAAAGTTTATAAAAGCTCTGAACAATTTATACTTTATTTTGAACTATACATTCGTTCTTGTCTACTAAAACAATATATATATATATATATATATATATATATATATATATATATATATAAAGATGTATTGTTTGTAATATTCATTAATAATTGTCTTTTCCATATTACTGTCACAGGCCACTGAACAAGGGTAGCAAATTTCATTGAGCCGTCATCCACTATTATGGCCTAATCATATTTTTAATACATCATTAGCATTCTATATTCTTGTCGGGTTTTGGGCATAGTAGGCAACGTTTCTTCTAGAAGGCGAGATGTAGGCAATGAGGATGGGTCACAACCGGCCAGCCAGCTACTTACAGTCACGTTGTAACCTCTTTCAATGTGTTGAAGTCAGGTATGCCATGGAACCCAGTAGCTGAAAACGGTACTGTTTTCGGTCGTGTGTGTGTGTATGTGTGTGTGTGTGAAATCGCTGGCAGGACTCCACACTTACAGGTTTCATACACACGCACTCAGAGTCGTACACGTTTTGATCCGTACGATAGAGTTTGCTAATTTTGACTGGACTCAGTTAAATGCCATATGTGATACACGCTTGGACGGTCATCTCTCGAAAGAGATATGACTGACTGGGTAGAAAATTACCCCATAGTAGGTTGCCATTATTTCTGTGGTAGACTGGTTGCCAGCCAAAGCTATAGAAGCCAATCTCTTCTATTATTTAACCCATAACTGGAGGGAATAGACAGATTAATACCTTTCCCAAGGATATTTGCGCGTAAATGAATACAAGATTTCAACTGGAATTCGAACTCAGCTCGCCAATTTCTCGTTCCGAGCCGATATTCGCTGCCCCACAAAGTACATCCTAATTACATATTCTGTAACCTAACTACTGCGCCATATTAAGCAAGATTTTTCTATAATTTTGGGTAGAGCGTTGCAAGCAGTCAGTCGCTGAGTAGAGCGTTGCGAGCAGTCACTGTGTTCTCCATTATAATGGACAATACATTA